>CM070032.1:166338366-166357904 GCA_036250615.1 Ptychadena robeensis
TGAGTATTGTTGCTGACCATGTCCATCCCTTTATGACCACAGTGTACCCATCTTCTGATGCTACTTCCAGCAGGATAATGCACATGTCATAAACCTTGAATTATCTCAGACTGGTTTCTTTAACATGACAATAAGTTCACTGTACTCAAATGGCCTCCACAGTCACCAAATCTCAATCCAATAGAGCACCTTTGGGATGTGGTGGAATGGGAGATTCGCATCATGGATGTGCGGCCGACAAATCTGCAGCAACTGCGTGATGCTATCATGTCAATATGGACCAATGTCTCTGAGGAATGTTTCCAGTATCTTGTTGAATCTATGCTACAAAGGATGAAGGCAGTTCTGAAGGCAAAAGGGGGTCCAACCCGGTACTAGCAAGGTGTGCCTAATAAAGTGACCGGTGAGTGTATGTGTATACTTGCACATTGCAGGTACAAATCTTTGTATGCTGTAAAAAATGCCAGATAGGTTTGTTGTAAACCCTGTTTGATCTCACTTGTTAGTGTTCCCCTACTTTCTTGCTTCTCATACTTCTCTAATGTGTTCTGCTGGATCTGTAGTGCAAATGTAAATATAATATCCACAACTGCTGTGAGTGCAAGTTTTATGCACTAGGATGAGAACACGTTTTAGTTGTTGGAGCATTATGTTCATGCTTGCACAGAAAATTCATATGATCATTTTCCTATTTCTTAATTTCATTTGATTTCTGTTGAGCAGGACCCATATTTTCATATTTGCTTAGATACACTTCTTTCTGTTCCCTTATCTATGAAAATATATATGAAATGAGAATTGTGATGACAAAGACAACAAAAGAGGATATAGTAAAACAAGTGTGCTTTTTTAAGGAACTAAAATTACAAAGTTTCAGCACAGAATATACAGGAAATATAACCAACGCTAGGGCCTAGTGCTGACAAACAAACCCTCAGCCACAGCTATAATACCTAGAGCACTAATCATTCTAGAAATGAAGATATATTTTTAGTGGTTCATGTTTGGTTGTTATTCCTTGAGCTGGGCATAAATGTCTAGATTTAATTGAGATTTCATTTCTCACCATACACGGCCAGTCGTTCCCTGTGTGTGCCGGCATTGACTTTGGTTGGGGATACTGGTCCCCATTCACAGTAATAAGATCGACCTTAAAATTACATGTTCATAATTTGGCCGACCGATTTCTGGCACGATTTAAAGAGGGCGCATTAGATTTTCAGCAGATCGCCACAAGTGCTCACGACGGTCGATCTGCGGCAAAATCCACCGCAAATCTAAAGGTCTATGCCCAGCTTTAGTCATGGTCCAAATTTGTTGTAAACACCAAATGCTTGCACTCAGATACCATATTCATATAGGAAAAATTATATTCTACATCTACCATGACCAGTAAGAGCCCTTTCACACTATACCTGTAAATCATGCATATCACATGACACACTGCATTGTGCTATTGGCAACACAGCCTGTCATGGGCTTTGCATGATACACAACCATTCCCACTGTATGTACTGCGTTGTGTGAAGTAAAATATATATATATTGTGGGGGATCAGCTCAAACGGTGCTCTCACAGCATTTATCCTCTTAAGGGCTCCTGCCCATGTTTATTTGAGCACACAGTCCAGGGGCAGGGGTTCATAGACATCCAAATGAAACAAAGTCACTCAAAAATGCCAAACCTCCTGGCTTGGTACCGATCAAACAACAGTTCCTTCCTTTAGGAACCCTTAATGGCCTGCCTCCTAGCAGCCATCAGCATGGGGCCACACACTCCCTGTGTTTGCTGCACCCCGCAGCACTGTCTCCAACCTCATCTGGGAGCTCTAACTGGCTGGTCCCAACTCCTTTTTGGAGACACACCCGGCCATCTCGTGCAGGTGTATCTTGGTGGATACACAACAGCAGACCCCTTCACTGCCGCATATGGACCATCCACACCATGGCAGACCACCGGTCTGTCACAATATGTATATCTTTTGTTTTTTTTCTGAACTTTATAGAACACTAGAAACTAAGTTCCGCTTGTGTGTTCATCATGTTTACAATCAAAAGTGTGTACTATATTTAAAGCTGCTATTGCTTTATTTATCCCTGAATAAGCAGAGGCAGCAACTGCAATAAGTCCCCAGGTCCTATAAAAGTCCATCACATGAGGCAACACTAGGACTAATGGTTAAAGTGACTGGTAACATCACAGTGATTACACCCTCTACACACATCAACCCTCTATATAGGTACACCACAACTGAGGTGGCTCTGTACACAGCAAGTGAGAGAGGTGGGTAAAAGTCCCACAAAACATTTTGCAATCTCATTGGTTATCTGAAGACCATATATGATATATATATATGTATATATGTATATCGATTTGAACCATATCTCCACATATATATGATATGCCAAATATCATTACTTCTTCTTGGTCAAATGTCCTTCCCACACATTACTATTGTAATCTTTTAGAGCTGCCAGTAGCTCATCCCATTCCAGGATTAAATTCTACCACTGCACTGGCAGCATCATCTTTTCCTTTTCATGCTTCCCCACAACTCTGAGATCATCACCCCTACTACAATTTTCCCCTTCAACCAATTGAATGGTCAAATGCCACCTGGGCAAAACTCATGTTTAAGCTCTCAGCCACACACATGAAAAACTCCAAAGTACAGTACATTATATTCAGGTGTGCACATAAGTGGTACTCAGGTACTCAAAAGGGGCCAAAAACGAGCTATGCGTACCTGCATTATTGTGACAAAGTTCATATGCGTACTAACAACTTAGACTTCTTGTCTGGGTGTCTGCAGTCACTTGGATAACTGCAGGGGAAAATGAAGGGTTGCAGTTAGGGGTGTGAAATTGGAAATGTAAATTAATAACCCCCCCCCCAAAAAAGATTGGTCTTCTAAGGGTGTTGGAGATCTGGGAGAGTGAAAGGCAGAGTAGACATATGTAAGGGTAAAATCTGACAAGGAAAGCACTGTGTGACAGCTGGAATATGACTATGAAAGGTTGATATTTGGACTGCAGGTAGTCTCAGGGGTTAGTTACTAAGCCAGAAGATGTCAGGGTCACACTACTGATGTATAAGATCTGGGGGGTCACACGGTGTAGTACTGTGAGAGTTTCATGTGACCCAAAGCCAGCTGGTGACCTGTGGATGGAGGCAGCTAATCCAAGGCTTAATCAGGAACAGGGAGGTGAATCTACCATGCAGAAGGATGCTGATGCAGAGGACAGTGAGGAAGACCCCCCTACATACACAGTACCAACCACCATCTCCTGGTACTCCTGGTACCTGATAAGCTTATTAATAAAGTTATGTGCACCCCTGATTATATGACTAAATATTTACTTCTGGCCATATACAGCAGTACCTATAACCTCCACAAGATGGCCCCATTCTTCCCACACCATGAATTCTAACCCTGCCAGTCAATAGAAAATGAACCTAAAAGTGAAGGTTTTTGAATGTTGTGAGTATCGGTTGTAAAAAAATGTATGGCAATAAAAGCCAGCATACCCCAAAGTTTGCACAGCAAATGATTAAGAATCTCTTCACAGCACCCAAAAAGACAAAATGAGTTACAGAAGGTATAAAAATCTTAAAAGAAAGGAAGACATCAGTCAGCACAATTCATTCAAAACATATAAAACAGACTACATAGTTCAACAACCAACGTCCAGTCTAGCCCTGAAACATGTCCACAGAGACACGGCTCAACAGGGAAGAACTCTACAAGGACACTGCCAGAAACATGGCTTCATAAAAGCAGTCTGTTCCACAGTGACATCACAATCCAGTGCATAGAGAGGCGAAAAGTTTTGTTGTGACTTCATTAGTTACATATTACTAGACATACAAACAATACATGTGCATTAAAATAATTTCTGTAATAAAAACGAGTAAGCAGAGGTTAAATGTATTGCCTGAGTTAAAGACAGTAAGGGTTCCCATACACCTTTAGATTTCTCTGTCAGATTTCCTTTAGATCTCCTTTTGTTTTACCAAAACCATGTAATATGAGGGACTTTCTAAACCATCAAGTCTACCTGTGTTCAATCGCAGAGGACCCGGCACTACATAGTTGTTGGTAGATCTAAAGGATATCTGACAGAGATCTAAAGGTGTATGGCCAGCTTAAGACTTTGTATACAACTGTCTAGGCAGTACAGCAGGCATCAAGCAAGAGATAGCCACGTATATATTTTAAGCAGAGGTACTCCTTATTTGAAACTAAATACATGTTTTTATCTTATAATAAATCTAATAAAAACCTTGTAAATGATACCACTAGAGGGCTCAGCCTGAGCACAAAATGTATTTCACTCTTTAGTAAGGCTGGAGTCCGGGACCAACAGTGATAATGTCAGGAGAATGAATGAAAGCTAGGCCACAAAGTGTAACAAATTGAAATATACTAGTTGTAATTCATTAGTTATGCATGTTGTTATGCTAACATGGTTGCACCATACCCTGTTTCCCCTAAAATAAGGAATCCCCCGAAAATTAGGCACCCTTACATTTTTGCCTCACGCTGAAATATAAGGGATCCCCTGAAAATAAGGCACCCCCGAAGATACGGTACTGTAACTCTGGACGGGGGGGGATCAGAGGGGGCAATGAAAATGACACAGGAGGGTCAGAAGGGGTTACTAAAATGGTAATTCCCCCTCTGAGTCTCCTGTGCCATTTTGATTCCCCCTCTGATCTGTGTCATTTTAAGAGATCCCCCCATCCTGATACCCCAGTGCCATATTCTTCTTCATGGAAAAATAAGACGTAGAGCATCTTTGGGAGCAAAAATTAATATAAGACACTGTCTTATTTTCGGGGAAACAGGGTAGATGTGTATGTATACATGTATAAAACTGAAAGGGAACATTAAGAGTAATTTGGCAATCCATATGTCCTCCACAAAGGATTTTAACGTCTGCAGTCATGAAAGGATGACTTAAGATGTCATACACACATCAACTTTTGCTCATTCAATCTTTGATTGGATTGGCTTGTGCAATTTAAATAAGGGCTGTCAGTCTAAGGTTCCCCATACACGTAACGAGCAGCGGACGATTTTGCCGCCAACCGATGTACGCGTGCTTGTGGCCATCAGTCAGCATCAAAATTGGCCGCGGACGGCCAGCGTTGGCCGGCACACAAATACATTGCTCTCCACAGTTCATCTGTCGGTCCCTGCTTGTGTGTGGGGACCTTAACATTGATCTAACATTGTGTGAGGAATTCAAAACTGATCAATTCTTTTCCAAAGCCATGTGTGCATGCTTCATAAAACTAGTATAGCGTTGCCGGGGGCAACCACCAAAGCAACCAGGTTCTTTTTGGATGTTCCCACTCTGTCATTCAAGCCTGGCCTACAATAAAGTGACTGTCCACACAGCTGATTAGGGGGAAAACGGTTTACTGAAAGGAATATTTACAGGTCCATTCGCCATCACCTGTAAGCAGGGATGGGGTTCAAAGCATGGGGACACTGTTCCAAACAGTGCTAACCAGCTGCACAGGAGGTTTGGCTGATGGCTCTCTTACCCAGAAGAAGAAATGTAGTCAGAACGGATTCAGTGGAAGGAGAGAAGGAAGGAATCCTGCATCTCACCCTGACTCTATAAGTCAAGGGATGTCCCTTTTATTCCCCATGGGTCTGCCCATGCACTGTAAAGTGGATGGCCAGTGGGGGACCCAAGGGATGGTAGCACCTTGCTCTAAGGTAAACGGCAGACTACTGGCAAAAAGCATATTCATATAGACTACATCATCAGATACAGATAGAAAACCTGACCTGATACTTTAATGATCAACTGAAATTTACCAACATGACCCATCACTGCTGGATTGATTTTATGTTTCATTTAATTTGATTAAAGTTGGTCTAATGGAAAAATTTAAATGTCTATGCCCATATTTAGAATACATTTCACACAGTTGGTTGGAAACCATCAGTTTCCGCTCCTGACTAACCCCCTACCACAACCCAAGACTGCCCACTGAAATACAATGCTCAGAGGCAATTGACTGCCATGCTGACAACTGTTGCACAGAGCAGCTTGGTTGTGATTATAAGGTTAGCTTACATTAAACCTCATGTCTTGTGCTACCATTTCTCTTCTAGTGCAGTTTGCACACTGTAGAGCTGTGACTATTGATCTTCCACCTCTATTGTACAACGCAGGGCCACTAGTCCTGTATTGTAAATGAGAATGCAGTTGCCCACTCACTAGGGCAGAAGCAGATAAACTTTTTGACTTGTGGGCCACAATAGGATTAAAATTTGAAAGAAGGGTTGTACAGAGAATCTATAAGGGATGCCCAGTCCCAAGTCCTCCCAGCCTGGGTGGGAAAGTTGAACAGATACAATTGATAAATTGATAAAACTTCACTTAAAAAATATAATAATTTTACTTCCAGGGAGGTTATTAAAAGTAAAATATTGAAGAAAAAAGTAATAAAAAAGAGACTTTGGATTGTAAACCTAAACATTGTAGACATGGGCAAGCTATGGCTTCTAGAAGTAGACCATAACAATCATCCTCCAGACAATAGCTCAACTTTTTGCTGGGAACAAGTGGAGGGGAGCCAAAGCTTCTTGATGGTGACAAGTGGCCGGATTAAAGGACTAAACGCGCCTGATATATCCAGCGGGCCGTAGTTTGCCCAAGTCTGACCTAGGGTAAAAAAGGGCTTTTTACAGTAATGTTCCCTTTGGTAAAAACAAACAAACATATATTCCTTCACATATATTTCCTTATGCACATAGCAATGTGTATAAAGTTACAGCTGTGTGGCTGTACCCTTAGGGCATGTTTCCACTTTTTTTTGTGATCCATCAGGGCCCCTACGTTAAGCACAGTCTTTGTGGGGGTCCCCACGGAGCACATACACTGTACCTTCCCGACTGATGCTTTGTTCAGCCATCTGCCAATGCAGGGGTTAACGTACTGCACTACAATAATCCCTACATTGGTAGCTCAGAGCCATGAGAACAGAGCATCCGCCGAGCAGGTAATGTGTATGTGATCCGTCAGGACCCCCCGCCAAGCAATGCGGTTAACGTAGGGGTCCCGATGGATCACACAGCGCTGTGGAAACATGCCCTGATAAAAGCTGCTGTTGCTGCTATATTCATATTCTTTTTTTTTTTAAACAATCTTTATTAATTTTCTCCTTTTACAAAAATAACATAAAATCAAACTGCGCGGTACAACCGCTGATACAATAACAAATTAGCCGATAACAGCAGACATGCACAGAAAATAAAAAGACACAACCAAATAAACAGTAACTCGGGCAGAGTTATTCTTCCTCAGATTCATTCCGATGAAAAATAGACAAGCGGACAGTATAGGGATGAGCAATAACCTAATAAACAGTATGATTACACTTTGTACATGAGGAACAGGTCCAGGCGCGGGGCATAGTCATGAAAGGTGGATTCATAATATTCATATTCTAAGTGATGTGCATTTTACAGCATGTTGTTGTCTCTGGACATCAAGCCGTAATGTACGATATGAATTCACTGTGCAGCAAAAAGGAGAATGAAATTGCATTAACGGCAATGGCCATGAAAGGAAAATCCTGCTTGTCATTTCCTAGTAATTGCTTTACTGATAAATGCATGCAGATTCTATGTTACTTAAGAGGATGGTGAGCCGATCAACCTCTACGTCCTAAACGCTTCAGCTGTTTACCAATGAATGATCAACCATGCTTGACAAGGATATTAAAACTGATGTTCCATTGTATTTTTAGACAGCAGCGAAGACACCCAGGGCTATTTTTACTCTGCCTATTTCCCTTCATTTGGTTTTATGATATTGGATGGTGATTATCAGGCTGCGTTCTGTAATCCTGCTCTGCGCTGCATGCTACAGTCCTGTTATTGTTTCTTTGCATGCAGACATTCAATCAGACAATCTAATGCATTCAGGTCCGGCAGGAGAGGCCTATGGCTATTCTCATTCAAGCAAGTACACCCGGTATTCAGACATGTTTGTAAAATAAAATAAATACAGGTATCCATACTGTTTCTCTTGTGACCTGAAAAAGGGCACAAACTGTGTAAATTTATGTATTACTGTAAATGCTGTTAAGTGCTTTATATAGTTGGTGTATGTCTCTTTAAGGGCTACACTTGTTTACCAGTTGCTGGAACATTTTTGCCGGGACAGGGTTAATGATTTTTTCACACTGTTTTGGCTCTCTGTATCAATTCTATTCTGCCCAACTACAGGCCTTAAGCCAGCCCCTTCTGAGGTTATAAATATTAGGGCTGGGCTTTTCTGAATATACTTCCCTGATAACTGCAGCTTCCCTCAGATGTGTCCCCAGATGAGAATCCCTAGGTGAGGAAACCTATGCTGTGCTTAGCGTGACTACCAGACTGGTCTGCTTATTCTTCTTCATTTCGTTGAGAGCCTACAGCACCTGTCCTAATTCTAGCAGCTGGTAGCAACCCTCTGCAACATTGTAATCCCTACGCTTGCCCCACATCTCTGCCCTCGGGAGTTGGGGAAGACCTTAATTTACTGTAAAAAGCCCCTACCAGCTGTGTGGACCTTCGTTTTATTGGTGTGTGCATGGTGTTTGGTGCATGAACAGAGGACATCCGTCTGAAACAACCTGGTCATGAAACTTGCTACACTACAAAGCAAACCATGATGCAACAACAATATTACGTCTGGAAGGCCAATTTCTAGCATGAAGGAGGCCCTATGCAAAGTTATCGCACGGGATCCCCTTCATGCTGATCTAGCTGCCAGCCACCAAGTTGTTAGGACTGGGGGAGGGGGGTGTCATTTTTCTTCTCTAGCCTAGCATCACGCCGAGTTGTTGAGTGGGGGGTGTTATTGCCCTTCTCTCTCGGCCAGCACACCGAGTTGTTGAGGGGGGTTGGGCCGGGTTAAGGGGTGTAATTCTTCTCTCAGTTGGTCAAGTTCTTGCGTGCCCGGCCAGCTTTTCTTTATGCGCACGAGGGCCTACAGGGGTCGTACGGGCCTCCCGGGGGCCACATAAACTCTATGCCCCTGCATACTCCACATAGCGGGAGAAACAGCCCTTTCGACAGGATTTTATACTATACATTTAGTACTACTCAATTTTTAAAAAAGCGTGTAAATATTGGACCACCCTGGTCATTTTTCTATTGCTTTAACACAGTGGTTCTGAATCTGTGGGTAGGGAACCCCTTGGAGCTTAAACAACCATTTCACAGGGGTCACCAATTTCACTGAAAGCATCAGAGCATCTGCTATCAAGCAGGGTGGAAAGTAAGTTGGAAAGGAGGGAGCGGGTGTTACTGTAAAGAACACAGAAATCAATCAGGCGACAGAGGCGGCTGTAATGCTTAAATCTGAACTTTATTGATGAGTGAGGCCCTGATGGTGGGTCTCAACGGTAACAAGCGGCACAGCGGTGCAGAAAGTAACGGAAGCTATGGCAACAGTCCACAGTAACAGTACAGTCCAAGAAGGGGAACTTTGGCAGCTGGATGCAGGCCGGCAGCTCTTACCCCAGTATGAGCCAGGGACCCAGGCAGCGCAGAAACAGGATTGGAAAAGGTACCGGTGGCAGGCAAGGCAGGCTGAGGCCGCAGGCACTCCAGTGACCTGTGTAGCGCGGTTCCACCCCACTGGAACGGCAGTACAGGTCCCGGGCAGCTGACACGGCGGCGCATATTGCGGTTCAGTGTAGGGAGCTGTACGTGCTATTGTACTTGCCGGCTGCACGGACGCCGGGCTAACTGTTTCCGAGTGCAAGGCCGCAGATGAGACAGCAGCAGGCGTGCTCCTTGTCTCTTCCTCGCTCTCCACAAAAGGCCCAGCCCAACGGGTGGGGACTCCTCTTAAGTCCTCCGGGAACCCCAGGGCATGCTGGTCCAGGGGCTTAAAGGGGATCTCACCCTGATTACACAACCCCTGGCCACTACACTACTCTACCACCCCGCTTGTGCAAATGAAGTGCGGGGAGGGGCCATTACACTTACCTGATGGTGCCAGAAGTGACATCATGGAGTAATACAGGAGAAATACAGGACACTTCTCCAAGTCACTTTCGGGGTAAGGGATCTAAGAAGGTTGAGAACCCCTAAGGGACTGCATGTTGTGGTATTGTGAGCCACAATGTTCTGTGTCACACAGGGTTAACCCTGCCCCTCTAGTGTCTGTATAGTATATTTATTTTAATAATTTATTTTATCGCTACCTTAAAATCCTGTTAAAGACTTTATTTCTTTCTATTATCTATTAAATTACCGGGGTTGTTGGTTCCTGATTGAGCCTCCTAGAACCAGCAGAATGTCTTTGTACATTATATATTTGTATAGGTTTCAGTATTCTTCAGTGACTTCTTGCTGCTCATTTAGATTCAACCTTCTAAATCCTCAGGTCTAAACCCTTTCTGTTGAAGAAGGATACTGAACTAGATATGAGTACAATACCTACATTGGAAAATACTGGCTATCATCTGCCTATGTTATAAATGATTTAGCATATGTCCTCTAAACAAAGCCATCCATCTGGTTTAAAATTGTCATATAAATCAGCAGGTGTTTACTGCAATAAAAAAAAAAAAAAAAAGGTCAACTGTCAAATGCTAAAAGCTGAAATCCAGTGCTAGTGTAACAGATGCTTTACTAAACATTCTAGGTTGGATCAGCTATGTTCTTACACTTCAGATCTCAGATGTGCCCCAATCCTTCCACCTTGCATCACTGTTAAGGCCCCCATACACGTGTCGGATTCCGGCACGATCGATTCCGGGCGCGTGCACGCGAAACGATCGTGCCGGAATCGCATGCAGCCCACCTTGTCCAATCGATCAGGTCCGATCGTTCAGGGGCTCAGAATCGGATCCGACAGAGAACCAACATGTTGGTCTTTCTGATCCGATTCTGCCCAGATCAGGGGGAGTTGCCATTTGTGAGGTGGACAATCGGACACGGAATCGTCCCGGAATCCGTTGGTTTAAGGTGGTATGCAGCGATGGATACTCTTAATTGGCCGATTGATCACACCTGGGATTCCCGGCAGAATCGCCGGAATCGATCGGGGGAGTGATCAATTGGCCATGGAATCCTACACGTGTATGGCTAGCTTTATTTACAACTCCATACCCAGTCAAACAACTACTACACTACAGAGGGCAGCCAGCCCTCAGATCAACCCAACCCATACCCTGTGCTCTTCAAGCCAGACAAATCCTCTTTAGACCTCAGATCAGCTCAGACCTATATACTTTACTTCAAATGTTAGATGAACCCAACTCTTATGTTTAAGATCTCAATTTAACCAAATACAATTTAGTCATCAAATCAGCCCAATCCATACTCTATATGCTTAGACTTGAGATCAACTTATACCCTTCCAACCAGGGACGGTCTTAGGGAGATCTGCATATTGGGCACCCCTTCTGATGGCCAAACACCCCCCCCCCCCCCCCCCCTACAATGAGTAGAGACTCTGGGTGGTGCTGCTTGTGAGGTGAGACTGTTACGGACACAGGAGTGTCTCTCTCCTGACTGGGAGTGTTGACTCGTCCATTCCTTAACTGTAAAGCAACCAAATAATTTCTATGAAAAAACAAGACCAGACTTCAAGAAAAATTTTGGTCATACATAATTTTTTGGCCACAGCAAAGGTTTTTAGTATACTGTAAGAACTTTGTTCCTAACAGTGCCCCCAAATGAACCTAACAACACCTTAACCATACCAAGTTGTACCAGCCACAAGCCTCACCTACACCAGCACGGTGGGCACACTAGAAAACATTGTCTCCTCAAACCCCCTTTACCGACTCCACCTTGGGTCATTGACAGGTGTATAGTGCAAATATAGCCTTATGGTGCACTGATGATGGCCAATGAGCTTGAAACATCTGTATGAAGCTTTGAATAAATGGCTCTGTACCATAAGGCTTTATCTGCACTGCTGTACACCAGCAGTTCTGGATGTGCATTTGGCTGATGGGGCGTTAAGAAATAATTTGCATGGCTCCACCCACTATCCTGAAACTAGGGTTTCTACCTAAACTTTTGGGATTTGTGATGGAGAAAGCCCTGATGTCAGAGAGGGGGTAGAGTATCTGAGGCCAGGTGTGCAGCCTGGGTGTGTGAAGTCCAACTCTCTCTCTGGAGCACAGTTTTTCATTTGGAAGGCCTGGGAGGGCTTGCAGGACTGTCTGCCTGAGTGTCATGGGTGAGCTGTAACCACTGACGTCAATGGATATGTGTTGAATACTGCATGCAATAAGTCTGCTTCATTTGCTGCAAGATTTCATTTGTGTTTTCTGGTGAAATAAAGTTTTTGTTCATCATACAGCTGTGCTGGTGATCCATTTCCCCTGAACTTTACAATATATATTTACAAAAGAGATATCAAGCATTGAACACACCAAATGTACAACAGCACCATTTTGGTTTATTTTGCATTAATATTTATCAAAATATGTTTCCATGTATACATTCATGAAGAATAAAAAAAAACCTTCAGATCTTTGGTTATAAAAATATGTTATTGAATTCTTCAATTGTTTGCTCTTCTCATATAACATGCTTCTTTAAGTCACTTTTGGTATCAAGAAACACAAACCATGAATTAACATATGACGTATAGATATTTGCATGTGAACTCAATTGTACATTTTGATCACAGAAAACATTTTTGAAACAAAAACAACATCCCTTAATTAATGAATTATTTGTAGGTGCAAAAAAACATAAAAACACAAGACCATATAACAACACAGAAATGTAAATTAGAAGTACTTCAAGCTATACGATATGTTCTTAAATCAGACTGAATTGTAATATTATTGCTTAAAAATGCTTATCTTTTCTAAAATAATGTTAAAGGTTTTTGCATTTTAAAATATATGTGCATTACACTTTCTTTGTACTAAAATAAATATTGCACTCATCTTGCTGATGTTTACATTTTCATATAATACTAAATCTGTCTATTATGGGCCCCCATACACCTTTAGATTTCTCTGTCAGATTTCCTTCAGCTCTCCTTTTGTTTTACCAAAACCATGTATGTAATATGAGGGACTTTCTAAACAATCAAATCTACCTCTGTTCACAGAGGACCCTATACAACATAGTTGTTGGTAGATCTTAAGGATATCTGACAGAGAGATCTTAAGGTGTATGGCCAGCTTATGAGTGGGGTTAGATATCATAGCCAAGTCATCACTTTTCTACCTACATCCTTAAGGCCTGATATAAACAGGCCTGGCATCTGTAAGTGCCCAGATGCCTGAAAAGTGCCGGCGTGTTATCGGTTGCTTCTCAGGCATACCCTCATAGAGTTAACAAACGTCTGGACATTTTGTACAGTGCCCGCACACAGCTGATTTTCGGGTTTACAGCAACCCAAAAAGTGCCTGTCTAATTCTAGCTTTACACACACATATGGACAAGTGTATTGGGAGACACTGCATAATCATTGCATTCAGATTTGTCATTCAGATCCATTGCCACAGGTGTTTAAGAAATTAAGTACGCAGAATTTGCCATCTTGACATTCGTACTGTAATTTTTTCAACTGTAAGTAGTTGCATTAAATGTATAGGAATAACAGAATCTAAGACATAAAGTGGTAGACCATAAACATGCTTACCAAATGCTGATGTGCATAGCGTGGTAAAGCCAGCAATGTCCTATAAGTGCCCAATTCCTCTGGTTTTAACAGAAGCACAACGTCTACACGAAGCCCAGACATCCACCCCAATAAAAACCATTTGGAAGGCTTATAGAGGATACTGGGAGCCAGGCCTCCTATCAATGTCAGATCCTGACCTCACAAATGCTATGGTGGATAAATATGTAACAGATTCACACCTCCATAATCCTGAGGAAAGCTTTCCCAGAAAAGTGAAAACTACAATCTGACCAAATCTCTAATGCTTTAGGATTTATTATGGGATGTGATAAATGTCAATATAATGTAGGTGTAATGATCAGGTGTACCAGTACATTTCTCCATATAGTGTAGGTCCAAGTTTACCACAAATGGTTAATATTTATAAGTAATGTGCACAAACCTAGAAAACAAAATATAAATCAGGGGTGTTGCTAGGCTTTTGAAGTTACCTGGGTCATGTTTAATACGAGTTAAGCCGACAAAACATGGCAAGATTCCCCTGCGATCGATCAATATGCTTACACAAAAATCGCACAAGGATTGTTCGGGGAATTGATGCACACCTTGGGGAATTGATCCGTGGCCAATACTGAAGGTTCTCCATCCAAAGAAATGGTGATTGTATCGCCACGAACACACACATCGATCGATTGGGAATTCAATGAAAAATCAACCAGTGTATGGCTGGCTTTAGATAGATAAAGTTATGGCAGTTGGCTAAGGGCTCGTGTCCACAATATGTTCATTTGTTAGTGCCAAAATGTCAGGGCAGTTTATGATAATGTTCAAATGAAACCTCGGTTATAAGATTTTATTACTTAAAAGAGAAAAGCCACCCATATCACACCAGTCATTGGGATGAAGCCAAACCGAATGTCATATAACAATACAGCCTCATAGAGAGGAAGCCACTAGTAATGGTATTAGTCATAGAGGAGGACCCCAGAGTCCATAGCAATATAAAAACACAGGTCATAAGCGATAAGTCACAAGAATGAAGCTCCGTCATGAAGAATGCCATCACTACTAAAAACTAAACTAATTAAATTAAAAACAAAATGCCAACAGCAAAATAGAATGTCATCAGTCACAAAGCAACATTGAATAGTATGTGGAACAGGGGTAAAGAAATGAAAAATGCCATCCCATACAGAGAATCATCAGCCACTGGGATAAAGCCATGCAATACTATAAGATAATGGTGTAATGGCACCCAGATGAACATCAGTCACAAGGATAATTGTACATGCCATTAGTAAGGGTCCCCATACACCTTTAGATTTGTCTGTCAGATTTCCTTTAGATCTCCTTTTGTTTTACCAAAACCATGTAATATGAGGGACTTTCTAAACAATCAAGTCTACCTGTTTCCAATCACAGAGGGCCCTATACTACATAGTTGTTGGTAGATCTAAAGAATATCTGACAGACAGATCTAAAGGTGTATGGTCAGCTGAACAAGGTTAAAGCATACAAAATGCAAAATACAGAGGAAAAACCTACCAAACTACTAGATGTCATCAGTCACAAGAGATATTCCACAAAAACACCATCAGTCACAGGGATTAGGAATTAGTCACCGAGATACACTTTTGATAAGCAGTTCCTAGCGCCAAATAGGAAAATCCACAGTTCTTTAGTGATGTACATATTTAAGAAATGCTAGCTAGATAACTTTGCAGCCAAAGCCCATGGTGGATAGGGGAGTTGACATGCAGAGGAGAGGAGGGCTTGTAATGACAAATCCGTGACTGTAGAGATTGGGTATAAGATGTGAATTACAAGTTCTCAGGCCCAGCAACACCCCTGGCATAAACAGTCTTAAGCAATTTGCTGCTCTCAATTACAATATTAAAAACAGAACACTCCTCTGTACACAAATAGCCATTTGACCTAATCTTTTTCCCCAAGGGAAAGGGGTTTTAACTAGATTAGAAATCACAAACTGATTTGCAATCGTATATGCTCCTAAGTAACTATTGACAAAAAAAGAAACGTGTATGTTATTAACACTGGCTATATTTGTTCCCAGAGTCCCTGAGCCATGGGTACATATCTCTGAGTACATTGTCCATCTTCTGATTCGTAAGATGAAATCAAAACATTTCTGTGTAATATTGTACTGTTACTCATACAAATCCAATATGGCGAATTGTAAAATAAAATTATATTATACAGTTACATAAATAGAAATGTGTCATACAGGTTTTCTAATGTAAGCCATTCCCCATTTATTTTCTTGTATAACAAGAACTTCAAATCTCTCAATAAATGACAAGGAGACCGCTTACGTCTTATTGCACTTTTCTGACCACAAAATGGCAAAATCCTATTTACAGCAGGAAGAAACAGCCAGATAAAAATGAGTTGTTCTATGTTTGGTTTGTCAGTCTATAAAATATACACCCATCAAAATGTTTTAACTGACTAGCAATGCTTTTAGAGACTTTCAGATGTCTTGCTGAAGACCCTAAATATATAATCAATTAAATGAAATGTTTTCTGCTCTACTTCTGCACAATGGTACTGACACATTATTACATCCCTCTCAACCATAAAGGGATGGAGGAAAAAGCCTTCAATTAACATTGCATGGAAAACATCTGCATATTACAGAGCTCCGGCATAGGGTGGTCAAGAAGACGTCTGAAAGTAGGCCATAATTGAAGCCAGATTAAAAAGTCTGCTAATAGGGGTGCATTTGATAATACAGTAAAAGATTGTCAGCAATATTTTAACGGTACCAAAAAATAAATTAGGAAGATGTATGCCAGGGTTGTCCAACACCAGTCCGTCATAGTCCAAACATAAGGCCATGTTTCTACGGCGTCCGTGAGTCTGCCAAGGGCCCTCCGTCTACCACATCTATGATTCATTAGGACAACCATTGGCATCCTGTAAGGCATGCGTTAAGGCATGCATTACAGATGGAGGGACCTTTCTACCCATTTGCAATCCTGGAAGTGATGATTGCTACGTGATGTTTAAGAGGCAGTTTTAGGCATGGGCTACATGTGCGGTTGCCCAGGATGGAATCGTGGTGGAGGCAGCATCATGGGCAGTGGGAAAAAAAGTTTGGTTTTTTTTTTCGCCCACCCATGCTGCCACCCCCTGACATCATCCAGCGGCGAAGAGGAGCTCAGTTCAGGGGAGGTGACTGAAGAGGGGCGGGGTTGAGTTTCACTCAGGGTGCCAGACAGGTTAGGACCGCCTCTGAACTGTGTATACAAAAATCGGATTACTATATGACCCATGCAGTCGGACAACCCTGATGTAAACTTTCTAAATAGATTAATATTAGATAATAAATTGTACATTTTTGCATGGTTGTCAATTTACAACAAAAAAGAAAGACAGAAACAGCCTTTTCAGCCCTTCTTGGTTGTCATTGCCATTACTGGTGTTTACACATTGGCACATTGGTTCTCTGCTTTTGTATCGCAAACACTTTTTGCAGCTTCTGATTATTGCTTGCTGCAGTGATAATATTCATCTCCAAAGGCTCACCATTACCTAGTCAGAGCAGGGAGGAGTATAATAACATGAAACCTGAAAAGGATTGCTGAAAAGTTTCTTACTGGTGAGCTGTAATAAATAACGGTTCCTGAACTCTTTTGTGGCATAATACCAGTGTGCTGTGCATGTTACTTGATGAACATAACATAAAGAATATATTAGGCACCCTAGAGAAGATACAAAACCACAGCCTTCTGTCATCCAATTACCATTTTACAAACACATACAAACCAGAATATGTTCTTTGTACTATGTGCATGGAAACAGGCGTTGTAATCAATGCCTGAAAATTTGGTCCACTTTGTTATTAACATGTATATCTTCTTGGGCAAAAAATTGTATTTCTTTGGTTAGAGAGATGTCTCTTTGAATAGTCACTATTTATCTTCCTGGCGACTTAGGTGCATTTTTCACTTTCCTCTCCTGTTTTCTGAACCCTTGCATATGTTTTACAAGAAGACTTGAAGCAGCTGGGTGGCCATGAGATGGGCCAGGAGAAAGAACATGGAATAGAAGCCTGGACATTCTTCTCAAAGAAATAAAACACTGGAAACCACCAGACCCGGGACAGGAAATTCGTTGGGGATGAAGTCTTCAATGCCTAAAACAGAGGTCAAGATGATTTTATTACATATTACCAAAATATTGAAATGTAGTCTATGAAATGAACTTTCTAACATGCATTGTGTCATCTATTTTGTCCTCCATTCTGCTCCAGCATACTGGTTGGATTTACTAAAGAATGTTTATATGCATGCAATATATATGGGAAAAGCAAGTCTTTAGATAGCCAAGGTTAGATAAAAAGTATTTTACATGATCATTACTTAGCGAATGCAAATGTACAGTTTGCACCATATATGGCTGTTACAGAAGATGTATAAGGTTTTACCTCTGTACATGTGATTTGCAAGTGCAATTTTCAATACCCAAATTTGGTGCAATGTGAACGTAGTCCAATTACTATCCAATAATTATATACAATAAAAGGTGCAAATACATATTTAAGGTTTCATTTCATGAAGATGCTAGAATTACCCCAAGTAGTGTAAAAATCCATTCCTCTTAACTTCATGAAAAGACCCCAGCCTGTTTAAATGCACACCAATTTATTAACCCTCTAGTCTGAGATCTGCTGAATTCTAGTGAAGGTATAACACACAAACCTCTACACTTTTACAGTGTTTGGGGATGAGTACTTTTGAACAGCCATCATGCAGAGGATTATAGAGCAGATATAAACCTCACACAATAGTCTGGTGACCTCTATGTCAGGCTGGGTCGGCACTAGGGCATTGTGGATCCATTATGTATGCCCTGACGCTCCTTAACATGAGTCATAATGCACCAATATTAACACTATACTAAAACCTAGTGTAGACCCGGCCTATAGGATTACACAGCATATGCAGGCCTTACGTAACCCTCAGTTGGCCATTATCCAAAAATATACACAAACTTTCACATGTGAAACCCCTGCAATGGAACACAGATAAAAGTGGGTTAAAGATGAATATATATTGTACCTACCTTTTCATTAGCCACTGCATGATACCACCAGAAGAGTCTAGTGGTGATAAAGTAGGCCACAATAACATCTACGGTATAATGCTCATGTGCTACCAAAATACAAATGATGCCCGCAGCACTTAGAAGCCAGCAGAATAAGTGATACCACCAAAAGTGACGCGGAGAATCTGCAAAAGAGAGCACGAAAATATTTTTAAAACTTACATTTTCTTTAGAGAATTTACTGTAGACAGCTATTGATAAGAAACATGTGCCTGGCTTCCCAGGGCTATATCCATGGCAAATCTTAAGGTGGTTCAGGTTTGGTTAAGGTTTTGATTTTGCGTTTGTGGCGAACACGGCTACCTTTTCACTCGATCCTGCTCGAAGAAAGCTTGATTGAACAGGCAAACATGTTGGTAAATCCCTGTTTGATTTCCATTACTTTGGATGGAGACCAGGTCCCCCATCAGAGGTATCGAATAGGGATCAATTGTACAAAGAGGTGTGCATCGATTCACTGTTCAATTGACAAACGCTCAAGCTCAGCGTCCCATTCCCAGTTCATCGATTGACGGGTATCAACCTGTAAATAATGAAGTCTCTATCAGCTAATTGACCAACATCCCATAATAAATTAATATAAAAAAGAGTGGGGGCATGAAGTAAAAAACACCACACCCTCACATCTGGATATCCTTTGTGCAATACAAAGGCAAGGGGACTTTCACGGCCAAAAAGATTATATACAAAGTAATCACAATAGTCAATGGATAAAAAGGGAAAATGAGCACATTTAATGTCCATAAAATCACTGTGTGTGTCCCTGTTCGGGTACAGGGTATATGA
>CM070032.1:166373950-166389814 GCA_036250615.1 Ptychadena robeensis
TTTTTTAGTCTTTTAACCAGCTCAAGTTTACACCCACACTACCTCCAGCATCCACTGCACTGTACTAAAAACTAACCTTGGTTCTTTCTTCTTTCACCACAAAGCATATGGCCTTGAGCTAATGCAGTATGTAGGTACTGACAATAAAAATGTATTTATATTTACCAGGAAATGTAAAATGTTATTGGAGATGTCAAAATAATTGTCAATATAGCTAAGGTCATGGGACATGTTTTATCTAGCATTTTAGGTGCAAATCAGGGGCTGGTCACCTTTTCCTTCCATTGACATATTCCAATCTAATGAGTCAGATCTTCCGTTTCTAATATGAGAGAGCACTTGTACAATAAAGGTGCCCATTAACGCATAGATATATATCTATGATGAGCTAGATCGATGGCCGCTTCGAGCGCCGAGACTTTTTTTTATCTGATGCTCCTTACCGAGTCAACGTCCTGAAGAGGAAATGAAACCCTCTTTGAGGATAAAACATTTGATAAATGAATCACTATGAGAACGTCCTCTCCTGCTAATGCAGTACAATGGGATGGCTAGAATCAGTGCTTTGTGGTCAAATATAGATGTGTTATATTGTTTTCTAATATGGTTTTGTAAATGGCATTATGTAATCCAACTCTGTTATAGCTTGTGGGCCATCTGAGAGCGACAGCATTCTGATTAGCAGATGACATTGTAGTGTCAAGCTAACAACGTGTGTGTATACATTGTGTACCGCACATTTCTTATCTAAAGTATTTATTGTTTGAAGTAAGACAGTCATCAGAGAAATATGGAGGTGCCATTACCCACTTCCATCAAAACATTCTATCTTCCTGATTTTTATACTTATCTATATATTGACATGGAAGGAAGGAAATAAGATGTCCTTTTAGATTACAGACTTGAAGGTGACCATGACAGACAAACAACCATTATTTTCTAAAGGAACCATGGTTATCACCATTTTCTTGTGACAAAATTTACTTAAAATCTATTTAATCTTAATATATGTCATGTAGCAGCTCTACTCTTGCTTTATATAACAACGAAGACAGTGTTAAAATTTGATGATGGGTAAAACTTGGATAAAAGGTTCAGAAATTGTTGAGGAGATTACCGTATTTTCCAGCATATAAGACGACTGGGCATATAAGACGACCCCCAACTTTTCTGTTAAAATATAGAGTTTGGGATATTCTCACCGTATAAGACCTCTTTTCAAACGCACACTAAATAAAAAATTTTATGTCTACTCTGACTTTAAACCCCCAGAAATCTAAAAATGTAATATAGTGTAATACAGTTGTGTATGAAGTGAAGTTTTTGTACAGCTACTTAATGTGTTCTAGCTTTAATCTAAATCTCCCTGCAATACCAATTTCTGCCACAATGCATAATGTCGCTAGTGAGCACTACTTGCCGTAAGTAGCAGCCAGCTCCTTTCACAGACATCGGGAAGGAGAGGCCCAAGGGGGATTCTCAAGATCTCTCCCTCTATTGGCGTGGGAGCAGACCTCCGTGCTCCCCAAAATGGTCGGCCCGGGACAGGAGAGCACCCTAGCACACAAACCCCCCCAACCGCGACACCCGGCGTATAAGACAACCTGACTTTTTAAACACATTTTCCTGTGTTCAAAAGTCGTCTTATACGCCGGAAAATACAGTACTTTCTTTACAGAGTGCCATTCAGTTTATTTGAAACATGTCATGCATGTAATTTGCCTTTTTCAAGCCTACTACCATTTTTCCCCGAAAATAAGACAGTGTCTTAATATAATTTCTGCTCCCAAAGATGCCCTATATCTTATTTTAATGACACAGGGGGGATCAGAGGGGGGAATCAAAATGGCATAGGAGACTCAGAGGAGGGATTTCCATTTTAGTAACCCATTCTGCGTCACTTTGATTGCCCCCTCTGTCCAGAGTTCAGTATTTTATCTTCGGGGGTGCCTTATTTTCGGGGGGATGCCTTACATTTCAGCGTGAGGCAAAAATGTAAGGGTGCCTTATTTTTGGAGGATGCCTTATCTTCGGGAAAACAGGGTATGATGAGGGATTTAAAACCTTTGAGCCAATGACTGGATGCCGCCATCTTGCATGTCATGTCACCATGGCTGCAGTATGTCTTTTTCTAGGGAATTGTAAGGCACAATGCAGGTGAATACAAAGTGTTGATTAAATATCCAAAGGCTCCAAGTCATTAAAATCATTTTACCGGCTTTTACCTTAAATGTTTTATGTTGGTGGCAAGGCCTCTTTAACCGCCCTAGCGGTCAGGGCGGCAGCATCTCGTCCAGCGCTGCTACTGCTTCTATCGCACTGGAGGCTCCCGGGGGCAGTTCTGCGCTGTCCCGGTGTCCCCGATGTCACAGGCAGGCTGACAGCTCCTGCGTCTCTCCCCCCCCCCCCCTTCCCAGTGACGTGATGACGTCACATCGGGGAGGCGGCGGGACATTCAAAAGTACAGTACATGAAATCAGTTTTCTATGTAGAAAACTGCTTTCAATGTACTTCTATCTCGCCAGAATAAAAAGTCTCTGGTGCCCCAGATGTGTCCATATGCAGTAACCCTCTCTTCCCTGGTGTGATTTCACCAAGCTTTGTGCCCTGATTTTTGTGTTTACTCTATTTTACATAATTGTTTGTTTGTTTGTTTGTTTGTTTGTTTGTTTCAAACATTATTATATTCAGGATGTCTATTAGGCCCTTGTACGGACATATTTTGGGAAGTTACAGGCCTACAACATAAAGAAAAATTTACCACTGAAGTCTATGGTGCACTTTTGGTACAGAAATCTGGACCTCAGCAGTGCGCTAGAGAGGTTAAATCATCCATTGCACATGTTCTGTATTATTCCTTGTTGTTGGTACTGTGATGACCGATGCTTTGCAGTTTCTGTGACACTCAGTAAAGATAGGTTTACCCTTCATTAAAGGACAATCAGGTACGGCCTCTTCCCGTAACCATAGCAATCAAATCAAGAGCGGAGATCCCTGATGTCTACTACAAACAGGTCAGTCTCCAAGGAATTGTACTGCCATTATTTTCCTTCCTCACATATCACAAGATAACAACAGAGAACTTCTACTCTTCTACACTATCATTTATTTTACTAAATCTACCAAGTTGGGGATTTGTTTAGCAATTTTTTAGTAGAATTTTCCTTGACTTTAAACCATACCTTCATAAATAAGTGCCATCATTTTCAAATGAACTATTACATTTCCAACTTACCTTATTTTTTGGACTAAAAGACACACTTTTCCACCCCCAAAATTAGGTGTAAAAATGCCTGCATCTTATATCATCTGCGGCTAGTCACGTCTTAGTTCCTCGCTAGGTCTCCCGGCAAGAAGACTAGCCGGGGAGGCGGAGGAGCTATCAGGTGGGAGCTCCACCCACAGTCATATCTCTCATCTGCCCAGCATTGTTTACATCAGCAGATCCCTGCTGATGTACTCAATGAAGATCAGTACTGGATGAAAGGGCTGCCAGCAGTCTTCTCTACCATCCAACCTGACTGCCTAAAACCTAGGTGCCCAACCTGTGGCCCGGGGGCCACATGCGGCCCTTTGGGCATTCTTCAGCGGCCCTCCTCAGTCCTCTACTTGCGGCCCCCGAAACCTTACTGTTCATGCATAGGGCATAGGAACTCATATTGCATCGCATAACCTCTGAATCAAAATGTGCATCACCATACTACAGTGTTACCCAATGCTTGAAGTATCATTTAAAAAAAGTTTTGTTATTTAAAAATGAAAACAAATATCTTCCAACTATGCCAGCTGTCATTTCCACATTAAAACATGCTTATACTAGTCAGTATAGATTGAAAATGTTATGTGCGGCCCTTTAGTGATGCAGAGGGCCGCACTTGTGGCCCTCCATATCAAATCAGTTGCCCACCACTGGCCTAAAAGCTGCACTGCAGCTGCAAGCTTTTACACAGACACAGCCAAGCAATCAGCCTGTTGGAGTATCGAATAGTCCAAAAAATACAGTACCATAGAGATGACATGTCTATTGAAAAATAAATGGAGGTGTCAAGTGAAAAAAAACCTGTTTGTTGTTTTTTGGACATGTATTATAGGTGTCATGCCCATAGGTCTAAAGGGGGAGATTAACGCACCCTTAACAAGGGCAAATCATGTCTGTACCCCCATATGTGTGTCATGGATAGGTAACACTGACACCCAATGGACACCCAAAGGGCAAGTTAGCTCATCCCTATGTGAGCTCTTCTTTCACTGTCTATTCACTGGCGTGGGTAGATTCAATAGGACCTGGGCTCAATGGAAGTAAGCTTGGCCATCAGGTTTGGGACGGATATTTCTGTAGCTGAATTTTGCAGCAAATCCAGTTTTTTCTTTCATCTTAAAACAGACCTTTGTTTTTCCTTTTATTTTTTTTGCAGAAGATATGATTTTCTTCAGAAGTATTTTTGGGGCATTTGTTTAAACAATAAACTATGCAAAGCACTAAAAGGAACTATGCTTACTATATAAAGATGATATATAGGGACTAGGACTAGTTTGTAGGAAGTAAAACTCTAGAAAAGTCTTGCTTCTCTTCCTCTGGCAGGTACAGAATAAAGCAGGTATTTGCTGCCAAGAACTAAAACATTTGGCCTCATACTCGATGTCATTGGTCACAGACGGAGGTATGTGTCAAACCACATTCATAGCAACTGACTGTTCAGATTGTTGGTGCAAATAGTCACACACAAAGCAAATATTACACTTCCTTCAATCACAGAACGTGTGAGCAGACTCGCCTGGATACTTATCAGTGTTCATGTTCAGCAGTTTCGATCGTTAGAGATGTAATCCAAGCACATAAAGGAGACCATTCAATGCCAGCCAGCGTTCCAATGTTGTCAACACATACAGAAAGTTTATAGTAACTGAATTAGATTCTGAAAATAGTGGTTTGTGTTTGTTAAATTGTAGACTTTACAAACCGACTCTTCTATGAACTAGACATACATGTCAGAGGTGCCCAAGACATTTATAGGCACTGATATAAATGCCATTTTTATTGTTGTAAGATCATTTTGGATTGGTCATTTTAAAAGCATACAAAGTAAATCTTCCCCCCTGGGGTTTGAGACAAACCCAGTTCGTGCGCTGTTTGGGTTCCTCCCAAACACTAACACAGTGTGAATCGGTAAAACCCGACATACCCCCTGGAAAGCTGCAGCGATTCTTTCTGTAACCGCCCTTTGGCATTATCAGTGATGAAGAGGCGCAGGTGCGACATAGACATCCATGTTAATGGAGGGGAGGGGTGGGGTGAGGGTGGGTACTATGTACTATGTCGCCATACTGCAGACCACTAGGGAGGTTAAGAAGGATAAGACGCACCTAATAGTTTTGTACAAAAAAAGAGTCAGAGACACAACCATTTAGATATAAAGTTCCATCAAAGTTGGCAGGGCTGAACCTTGCAATACTCATTCTATATTCCACCAGCCAAACCAAAAGGTCAGTGTTAGGAGACATGTCTTTACTCTCTCTAGCAACTAAGGCCCAGGGTCCAGATCTGGCCCATTTAGCTTCCTTTTCTGGCCCTTTGTCACTTTGTTGAAGAGATGCTTCCTTTCCCTTGCTCTGTGCAATGAGTGCACATAATGCCTAGAGGTGTCCAATATTGACTGCTGACACCAAAAAGAACACATATCGCTGTGGACACAAGCACAGGAGAGTACATAGTAATATCTCCCCTTTTTCAGCTACCCTTAAGGTGACCCATAGATGGGTCGATTTCTTACCGATCGACTATCGATTAGATCATTCACAGTGAACGAAAAATCAATGATCGATCGATCGGTAATCGATTGATTAACACCCCACCTTGAACAATAGATTTTTGGCCGATCCAACTTTCCCAGATTCATTTCTAGAATGTACTAGATCGATAATGAAATTTTTGTCATACTTAAAATGGCACAAGTTGATCGATGGCCACCACCAGCGTACTTTGAAGGTGAACGACCGATCCCAAAAAAACTACATTGTCAGATTGTATGATCGATTCTCAGTTGATTTTTACAACATTTTGATGGAACGTGCAAGTGTGAGATGATTGATCGAGCAAGAATTGAATGAAAAATCGACCCATGTATGGGGACATTTAGTTTGCTTCTCTGATGTGCTAATCCTTCAATGTCAACATTGACCAAGAAAAAGTTTGCTGATCAAAACTGACAGTTTTAGGTATAGGTAAAGCTGGGCATAGACGGGACGACTGCCGAGCGGACCTAGCGGGCGTGATGAGGTCATCACGCACGGCCGCTAGTCATGAGAATCATCCAGGCACCCTTTGTGTGCAGGCCATTCCTTTGGCTGGGGACAGCCGTCCCCATCCAAACTAATGGCATTGGATATCAATTATCCATCATGTTGGATCACTGTGCGATCCCACATGACGGAAGAGCAGTTGGCGGCATCCGCTGTCAAAATGGCAAGCAATCGGCCCGTCTTTGTCCAGCTTAAGTGACTCAAAGTATGAAGTTGACCATGATTGCCGGCAAAGTATTCTTTTTAGAAGAAGAGGTCGGCAATGACAGCTTCTATTAGTCTCCCCACATTGCTGAAGACATGCCGTTTGTATAGCTGAAGATATCTTCTGATGGCAAGGAAATCACAGACGACCTCACCTTTATTACTCATTCTGACATAGCAAAACAGAAACCCCAAGTAATATTATTTTAAGACAGATCAGCAGGAAGGTTCTTTCTTAAGGTGTGCTAACACTGCAGCTCCTCATAAGTGCTTTTAATATCCCTAAGGCATGCTCAGCATGTAAGGAAAAGGCCTGCAGTAGGTAAAAGCTTTAAATGACAGGAGGGATGAATCACCGGCTAAGAAATAACAATCTATTATGTCTTGATATCTTTACCAATAAACACTACTAAACTGTCTAAATAATGGAGTGCAAAGAAGAGCAATGTCATTAGAGTTTACCTTTCCTTTTTAAGTTTAGTTATTGCATAATGGATGGTTTCTGACTGGCTGCTCTGAGTAATTATGTACCTGTGCACCGACAGAAGGTACATTCTTGGCTGTACAGAAAAAATTTTTACATGTACATTTAATGCAAGTACCCACTGGCTATGTATTATATTGTTATATAAAAAGAACAGCTGAAGTCCATTCATAAAGCTGAAGTTTTATAGTTTGGCAGTTTACCATTAACACCAGATTGCCGTTTGACCCCCAAATGTTTACTCTTTAGAGCTACTGAGCCATGTACCAAACTCTAGTCTAAAGGTCAGTTTACACGTATAGATTTTGTTGTTCGATCAATGAAGAATGAACGAACAAAAAATCGTTCAAAAGGTCATCAAACGTGTTGGTAAATTTTTATCTGTCATCGTAATTTCGAATGTATTTTCATTTGATATCGGCGATGAAGGAACAAAAAATCTAATGTTACATTTGATAAATGGACGAATGATGTTGGACAATGACATCGAACAAAATATCGAATTGGTAGTTGATTGAAAAAAAAAAAATCTACATGTGTAAACCCACCTTAAGTTTGGAGAGTAAAATGTCTAGCCAAATAATGTCTAGCAACCAAGACAAAATGCTCTGAGCCAGACAACTTCATCACTATGACCAGGTCAGGAGATGTACCTCTGATTGCTATAGGCATCTTTGAAAAAAGAATCACTAAGTGCACGTAACCATTGAAATAATGTGCAAGTATACACAGCACAAAGGATACCCTTTTTCAGCACTATTAAATACCACCTCTCCTCTGTCTCCTGCTTTATTCCCTCATTCATCTGGGTTCCCAGGCATCTAACAGGACTTCCAGGACTTGGTTCCTTTCAACTGGCTAAGAGCGTGACCATCCCCACAGAATAGGGGCAGTGCCAATTCTCCCCACATGCTCACCAAAGATGATGGTTGCCCAATACAGTACACTCCAGAAAATCTAGCCTAACCTTCCAAAGTATGCAAATAACACACAATTGTTTATATTACTTAAACTATAATCACATTAACCTCCTTGGCGGTCATCCCAAATTAGTTCAGGGTGGGTTTGTTTACTAATAATATTCACCCTGAGCTACAATCGTGCTTACTTACTTGTTTTGGTAAACGTCCCTCCATGTTGGCATCCCCGCCAATCCTTCCGGGTCTGCCTCTCCGGCGTATTTGCTGATAGTGACGAATTAGGCAGCGACACCGGTTACCTTAATGTCACCTTTCCTCATCACATCCCTGGCATCATTAAAGATTTGGTGTGAAGTGGAGAGAAGGGAGGTCGGAGAATTGGAGCAGATTACTTTTTCAAAAAGCGTGCTATGAATCCAGCGCCCAGGAGGTTAAAAATTATAACTCTAAGCTTAGGATCACCCCCATATCCCCATATAATGGCAGATAGAACATCCCTTCGCCCTATTTAGGGTCTGACATAACAATGTGTTTTTTTAAGTTCAAATCCGGTGAGGATATTAAATGACTGGATCAGTAGAGCTGCCAGAGAACTAGAGAAGTATTTTAAGAAGCAGAAATCAAGAATGGTTGCTTCCATATTAATTCAAAACTAGTTTCCTTGAAAAAAAACATTATATATGGCTTTCAAAGGTTTGAGGGTTTGGCTTTTTTTTAACACAACATATATATACTATTTGTGAATAGGTAATGGGTTACTTTGAACATTAACAGGAAATATAATGCAACAATTCAACTAATTGTATGAGTACAGTGCAATTAACTCATTTCAGCGGTTAAACTTTGTCAGATTTAGTCTGTGTTAAACCCACTGTGACAACATTTCCAGTTTCGATGCTCGTTATTTATATGGGCTGTTTCCAGCAGCCCTGCTATATAAATATTTAAAACTATTGGTAGATTTCCTTGATGTAATCAATCACTGTCCTCAAAATCTGTCCACAAATCCCTTTACACTTGAAAAGCAACTGATATAAATATAGCCAGCATGAGTGTGAATTTCAGATTTACAAAACATTCTAAGGAAACATGTCTGTATTGAACCTATCTAGCTTTGGTCATGGCGTAGACCAGTGGTGGGCAAACTTTTTGAATAGTGGGCCACAATGGGTTCTAAAAATTGACAAAGGATCTGGACCAAGAGCCTGTAAGGGTAAGGGCCACATGGCATAGTAGTCACAAATCCATGGGGATATGGCAGGGACATTGAAATCATTTCACATTTCCTGTACCGCTTAAAAAAAAAATTACCTGGGAGGTTAAAACCTAAATAAAAATATATTTATCATGATAATTGGGGAAAAAATTACCTCAATTTATAAACTTAAATTAATAAACTTTTTCTTTTTTTTGTGCCCAATCACACTTAACTTTGAGTCAAAATGTTTGGGATCTTGGTGACAAGACTCCCTTTGCTCGTTCACTGCAAGGAGAGGAGATAATTCCTAAATTCCAAGAGGTAGCCCACTGTTGCCAGGAGGACACGCCAACTGCGTCATCATAATATCAAACTATAGTGGTTTCCCCATGGCAAAGTTTGGACTCCTCTAGACATTTGGGGAGCTACGAGAAGACCTAAGACAATTAGGACCCTTACCAGCTTGCTATAAAGGGGTGTTTCTAGGTCCCTAATAGACCTGGGGCACCCTTTGGCACAACGTTACAAAGTTGTATTATGCATAAAATGTTTCTTCTTCATATCTCATAGAAGACCTTAAGAATTCATAGAATTCATTGCATATCCAGGGCACATGTCCTGGGTGCCAGTGCCTAGCAATGCCCTTACATACAAATAAACTCAAGGGCTTTGTAGTTGGGTATATATAAAAGATACCCCTAGTCCACATATCTTAAAAAATTAAAAAAATCTAAAATGAATCTCCATTTTTAAGTTTTAAACAGGCTGCTTAATAATGGAAAGTAACTTTTAATGTCCCAAAACGACTGAAATTTGCATAGTTAATTTGAAGACAATGTGAAAAGTAAGATTTGTTAGTATGTAATTGCATCAGATTTTTTTCCCTCCAGCAGTAACAGAAATCTACCTATTACACCTAAATGTTGTTGTTGACACAACAGCTGATGACATACAATCAAATACGATCCAATAAAATAATTCCTACTAAATATCATAGGCAGCTGGAGAGAACATTTGGTGCAAGTATATCAACAACAAATTGTCCTTATATCATCCTTATATTTTAGTAAGATTATGATTTGAATTACAAAAATGTTAAATATCTGATATTACTTTAACTAGAAATAATCATTAATAGCATAAATGTGTCACAATTCTGGTGTATTTAGACTCTGTGTACGGTAGATAGATGGTACCAGAGGTACCTCTATGGCCCAGGGGAACGCTCGACTCCCTTTGACAGCCACATGCCCTTGTTACCCAATGTTAGCCCTGCTGACTTACTGCCAAACCCACAAAACACATGCCAGGCTTGCAATGTGTGGCCGATGCATTCAGCTTTGATCTCCAAAAATACCCCAGTCATTTCCTAAACCAACATTTGGCGCCCCTGTGTATCATGGGAGCAAATTACAGACAAAAATTGTCTCTTGACATTTGTTGGTAAATTCAGCCATTGTAATGATCACAGAGGCATGAATGTAGCGTAGTATGTTTAGCCACTTCACAGGCAACCCACAATTATAGTCCTCTATGAAAGTACCGGTTTGAAGATGCCATCTTTAACACAAGGCAGATGGTGTAAGGTACAAATTATAATAGTAAATACATGTACTGTATATATCCTGACCATCTGATCACTATGTACAGAAAAACATGGTCAATGAACAAGAGGCATGCAACTGCCACCTAGACATGTCATTTGGTATGGAACCTCATATTACTGTAACCCTAACACAAGCTAGGTCTAAGCCAACTGGGGAAATATAGGTTTATATATATATATATATATATATATATATATATATATATATATATATATATATATAAAATGAGTTGAATACATCTCTTTTTTTTTTTTTAAACACAGGTGTGTTATTTTATGGTATTTAGAAGGTATAAAAGCACTATGAGGTGGGCCATTCATAGCTAAGATTGCTATGAAATGGACAATGTAAGTTTTATTTACACCGGTGCTTTGCATCCCAATGTTAACCTGGTTTTCAGTGCCTCGCCCCATTGGGTTAACATGGGGGGCGTTTAGAAAGAAGAGGCTGCTGTTATTGGGAATGTGTAAATTATTTGTGTAGGTGTATATAAAACCTTTTTGATTCTGACATAAATCTTTGATCTGAAACTTCCTGTGCTCTCTGGAGGGTTCTGTAATCTTGACATGGGGATAAGGATTGTCTTTTGTACACAAACTAAAACCTGGCAAAGCTGCTTATTATCTATGTTACAAAGATTTGACATTACTGGTAAAATTGTAATTGAGAATGCCCTTGTCAGTAAAAAAGTACTATATACACCTAGTATAGATTTTGAGGTATATCCATCAGAAATCTCTAGAACAGTGGTTCTCAACCTATGGGTGGGGACCCCCTTGGGCGTGGAATGACCTTTTCACAGGGGTCGCTGCGTTCACTGAAAGCATCAGAGTGGGGTGGGAAGTTAGGCAACAGAGTAACGCCCCCTACCTCCCCTACCCCTAACTTAGTATATGTATAATGCCCCCTCCCTCTTATTTTTTTACCCCGCTCTAGGAAATGATGTGCGGGATGGTAAAAGGAGGGAGGGGACATTGTACTTTTGCTGGAAGTGATGTTGCAGTGTGTCACATCTGGTATTTGGAACACAGAAGTGACACTCCACACACAACTTCTATAGAAATCCTGTTGGAGAGAGATTAACCCTCTCTTCTTGTCCTGGTAACCACTAAAATGGGGAAATTTCTCCAAAAAGATAGGACAAGCATTTTTTTCAGCTGTCCAACAATACAGCCCGTGACAAACTACTTTCAACTGACAGGGGTGATTACAATTAACAGGTCCTGATTCAAAGTAAAGGGATAGGCCGGGAATTTACCGACATATCCAATCACTGTGCGATCTGACATGTGGGAGATTCCTGGTTGATTTTACCAGGTGGGCCCATTCGATTGTCGGCTGGGCAATGGGCGGGAGTCGCTTGGCCTAAAAAACAGGTGCAAATCGGGCCGTGTATGGCTACCTTTAGACTGAATTCACACTGTTATAGGGCGGCCCTGTAACCCACCAACTCACCCCATGTTATCACTTTGGTTTGTCCACTCTACAAATGTGCTGAAGAGAACTGTCTCTAATGGTTTGGAGTGTAAAGTTGATAGGGGTTTAAATCCTCTCCTACTTTGTGCAAAACTTAATCCCCCTCTCCCCAAAAAAATTTTTGGACTGGCTTAAAACGAACTTTATTTTAAATGAGGCTAACTATATATAACTGAAATCATTCACACATTAATTTTCAATGTTCAAAAGACACACAATGACCTCATGTGGCGCTCTAACTATCTAGGGACCAATATTTTCCTTGGAAGAAACGTCATTGGAACAACTAAGTGATCTATGTCTTTTCAGAAGTTAAGAAGTGTGACTTCTTTTATTCCTTGTATAAAAATATACAGTACAAATGAGCAACCAAGCATCTGACATAACACTTCTATGGGTGTTGCTTCTAAACTTCAGCACAAGGCTGAGACGTATGGTAAGAAAATAATGGGCTTGCACTGAACAGAACTAGGCTATTGAGAAATATACTTTATATTTCAATACATTTATCTCTAGGCAGGATGCAAATTAAATTGTGTAGATTTCGAGGACTGCCGTGAAACGCACTGGATTTACTGTACTTATTCACAAAAATCTATAAATATAATCAAAGAACTGTCTGACTGTAAAACCGAGTATTCGAATAAGGACCTATCCCCACTACAGAACATCAATAATCACCAAGACCAAATAATCTAGGGCTTCCTAGGTGCTGATTAATAAGAATACATATTTCATTTAATAACAGAATAAATCACTTAATAAATAGACACAAATATTCACAATATACAATTGTATTTTACCAATAAGACTTCACCCTACCGCATTTTCCATTCAAAAACTTTCTCAGAAGGGCAAAAATATGTTTTTTTTACTATCGGATAGGTAAACAATCATTATTGTATTGCCATGGTTACAAAAAAACAAGGAAAAATAAAAAAGAAAACACAGTATCCCAGGATAGTTCAGCGTTTCTCTGGGAGGATGGAGGGCTTTGATGAAACACAGGTAAGTCACAAAAGTAAAAGCACTTACCTTTCAACTCTGAATGTCAAACCAAGCCAGTTATCCACCCAACTATTCTCCAAACAAGGTTGTCTCTCCTCTATTTCTGGTACCATATTATTATCATTGTGGTAAGACATCACACACACATCTAGGGCACTGATGTTTGTTTATTTATTGGTCATTTATTACCTTAAGATCTTTTAGGGATCCCTACCCGTTCTAAAACTAACCCCGTAAACCAAACCCCTAACTGCAACTGCATCCCTATCCGCAGTAGTAGACAATATACTATGCTTCCAATTATTATTCAAAGTATATTGAAGCATCATAAAGATTTAATATTTAATATTTATTAAACTTTTGAATGGTTTTGTGTCTCGAGACTCTATTGATCACTGAAATTAAGTTCAGACATCTGTGATAATAAGTTTACCAGGTGAGCCCAATTAAAGGAAAAACTACTTAAGTTCAGCATTATTAAGCAGACCACCATTTTCTAACAATATGACACATGAAAAAGGCTCTCTCATCTTCCAGAAAATGTGAACAAGCAGGAAAACAGGGATATTGGACATTGTCATGTCTCAATATCCCTGTTTTCCATGGCGTGATTTGATTGGTCCCCTTGAAAGCAGGGATAGCCCCAATATGATATGTGCCAGCTAGATGGCTGTGAGGAGCGGCCATCGCTCTGGCCCATACTACTCTTGTGTACGCCTGCTTTAATCGTGTGGATTCTTTAGTCAGACGATACAGCATATTGGAGACCAACTGCTAAATAACAAAGCAGCAAACAGGTATTTAAAGCTGCACCTGGAGTCCTTCAAGTTCCTCCAAAGGATTGCAGTTATGCATCAACCTTCTATTCACAACCCCCCTAACCAGTACTCACAAGCAAAAATGGATGTGGGCACAGAACTACTTAATTTTTAAACATCATGAGTGCCCTGCAACCCTGGATAGTCCAGGTCAATGGAGTGGCGGATGGTTGATGGACAGCCACCATGTCCTAACAAGACTGCAACATTAGCAAGGAGGTAATGGGGCCATGTTTTGGACTGGAAGAGGCTGGTTAGCCCTTAAGGGTCCCTGAAGGTATGAAAACTAATTTGGAAAAGTATGTGAAGTTTCTAATTAACCACTTTCTTTCATGATACAAAAAGAAGAATTGTGCTTTCCATAGCAAGATAATCTTCATTCATGACAATGCACCATCTCATGCTGCAAGGAATACCTCTGCATTAAAGCGGAGAAACTCATAGCATGGCTGCTATTCTCCCCTGACCTCAAACCTATTGAGAACCTTTGGAACATACTCGAACAAAAGATCTATGAGAATGGGAGGCAGTTTAAATCAGTATAAATGGTTATTCTGAAATCCTGCAAAGAAATTTAAGCAGAAACGCTCCAGAAACTCTATGGATTGAAGAATTGTAAAGCTGCATAAAATAAGCAGTACTTTGCACATTAGTGTAACTTGACGTGTTAAAATCTTTTTGATTGAAAAAGCTTTTGAAAGTGCATTTTAAGTCAAATTATTGTTATAATTATGAGGTTTGATCAGTAATATTTGGATTATACTCTAATGGTTGATGACTGAAAAATTATGCTGAGTAAGGGCCCTTTCATACTATCATACTATATGCAGTTTTTAATGTGTTAACGCATATACCACAAACGTATGTGTTTTGCACATTACACATCTGCATTTGCATTTTTGAACAAAGCATCAAAAAATCATGCAGCTGGGCATAAAAAAGGCATTCCCTAATGCTGCATTTTAAAAAACACAATGCATGCAGTGTGAATGGTAACATTGGCCTTCTATGAGAAAACACAGTAATGTAAAAACGCATGTGTTAAAAAACATATGCGCGTTTACAAAAATGCAACGCTGCGTATATAGTGTGGAAGGGCCCTGACACTTGTATCAACTATTTAGGAAAATAGTTTTGATTTTTGCCTAATAATTTGAGGCAAAATTTTTTTAGGCAGCTGTTACCAGCTGACCTCTGTTATTTTATCCTTATGGACAACAGCAGAATCCATATATCAAGTCCACCCTGTAGTTGTGGATCATGGTGAGTTGGGAGCGTGGGCTCCTGGTCCTTATTAGCATAAATTCTCTCATACCTGCTCTTTACTGTATTATAGGGCCAATTACACTAAGGCCTCAACATCTTTAAAAAAATTTTACCAAAAATACACTTACCTTTTCCAATATTTGCAAAAGTAGCTAAACATATTTTTTTACTGGTAATTACCTACAGTACAGTTGTTACATGTAAATCTCAAATTTCTATGTATTCCATGTATGTTCGGCTCCCAAGTCCTATTCCATAGAGCCATGGTTTCCATGCACTGCACTAAGAATGGCCAAAAAGCCTGAAACAGTTGTATGCAGTATGGAATAAATGGTTCTGTACCATAAGGCTATATCTGGTTCTGGATGTGTATTTGGCTGATGGGGCGTAAAGAAATGATTTGCATGGCTCCATCCGCTGTCCTAAAGTGAGGTTTCTTCCCTTAACTTTTGGGATTTGTTATGGATTAGGGAATGTAAATACATTCTGTTTGCTGTTGACTGTGCTTTGCACCAGGGCTGTGGAGTCGGTCGATAAATTCCCCGACTCCTAAGTTTCTGATTCTTCCGACTCCTCGACTCCG
>CM070032.1:166389914-166401018 GCA_036250615.1 Ptychadena robeensis
TGCTTAAGTTTTTCAATTTCTTTAGTCCCTTCTCACCATAACCTTCATGGTTGTTCCTCTGTGTATTAATCTGGCAACAGAAACTGCAAAACATATCTATATTGTAATCCATGAAACTTCCACCCCAGCAAAATCTGAAGGGACTCTAGAACTATGCTACCAAACTGCCATCAGAAGAAATGTTGCCGGATCTGTTAAGCCATTATATAATATTCTATATATTGGTGAGAGATCTGTCCATGTATGGCCCTCATAAAAACAACATCCTGAGACTGGCATCTATAAAACAGAAAACATAACTAGTGATGATAGCCAAACAAGAGCAAGCCAATGCAAGAGAATAAACACATAGGCTGACAACCTGGAAATGTTCTAAATTAAGAAGCCATTCTAAATGTGTCCTTAGATAAACACGGTACGTTTCTTTGACCACAGATGAGCATGGCAGGCACATAATGTACTTCTTTTCTAAGGAGATTTCTTTTTATTATCATCCTGCTGCAGAACAGCAAATGCACAATCCTTCCAATATACCACAAGCCTCTATTGATCCCTGCCATCAGGATAGTTAGCTATGAAGTCTATATTAAGCAAACATCTGAAAAGTGCAAGTGTGGTTGAGTTGTTGTAAACAACAGTAGTTGTTTTTATCAAAAGCAAGCAGTATTAGTTTTTATCAAAAGCAAGTAATTATAATTATGAAAAAGTCCTTCAATCCTTTTCAGTCCTTTTCCTTCAATCTCCTTGTCAAAATAAATATAAACAACATTTTGACAATTGGTTCTAAATAGAGGGGGGTTGCTGTGAAAATCCATGGGTATAATAACCAGAACGGCAAACGGTACTGCTCTGCTACAAATGGTAAGATTACAACAAGAGTACTTTGGTTTTTACCAAGTATGTTTGTGGTTTTTAGAAATCCCATAAATACTTAGAAAGCTTTTCTAAAACACTGAGTGGACTAAATAAAAAATGAGCAATTCATGAAACTGTGGTCCTTTGGGCAAGGTAGCAGCCAATAATGGGCAAGTCGGTGTAAGAGTAAGGCAAGGTTTCCAAAGCGTTGAGGAATAAACAAGGAGTGCACTTCGGCCAGTGGAACGGCTCAATACTGTGGAAACAGACAGTGCATTAGGCATGTTATATGGATGGACTACGTCAGCATCCCCGTCACCCCGATTAACGCAGGGGGTGTCGTCTGGAACCTCATCGCTGTAGAAACCTAGCCTAAGATTTGCAAAGGTGTAAAGAACAACTATGATATGGGGGTAGTAGCTAGTTGTACATAGAATACAGTATTTGTAACTTTTGGTAAAATTCCTGGAGGAACTCACATCTACATTTAACTGTAAAGTAGGCCCATTTGAGTTTCTACTGACCCCCTACACAAGATTGTTGAATCATTTGGAAGGGCTACTCCCCATTAGGCGCTTAGCTCCAGGATAGGCACTGACATAAGTTCAGTGTGATCGCTTGAGGTTTATCATTGAAAGACTTCAATATACCTATACCTATAAAGGTGGCCATACACGGTTTGTGACAGTCGATTGAATAGGAATTTGAACAAGAAAACCTATCCCGCTCGAAAAAGGTCAATCGAACCAGGAACAGACATGTCTGTAAATCCCAGTGGATCGTGGATGGGGACTACACAGATCGTGGATGGGGACTACACAGAACGTGGATGGGAACTACACAGCCCCATCACTGCCAGTGCAGCCTGGACACAGCCACTGACAGGCAGAGCTGTGACACAGGAAAGGGGGTGGAGCCCAGCACAGGCTGCTATGTGGTGTAATATCCTATGTGCAGTGTAGGATCCTTTGCAGCCATCCTGTGTCCCACTCTCAGCTCTGCCTGTCAGCAGCACCCAGCCAGAATTGTGAAATATTTTCTAGTAGGAAAATATCTCACAACACTATGTGTACACTGGTCCAGGGTGCACATCAATTCAGGCACATCGATTCCCGTTGCAACGGTGTCAGCGCGGTGATTGATTGCGGATCGATTGCGTGGGTAACGACCCATGTATGGGGGGCTTTAGATTGTAAGCAAGATTAGGCATGACCCTCTCTTCTCCTCATGTGTCATAGTCTGTACTTGTATGTGAGCTTGTGTTGCATTTCAACCCCTAATTAATGTACAATGCTGCAAAATTTTTCAGCGCATTGCGTGTCATAGAGACTCAATCTGTGTCAAATATGACTTTTAGAAATCATGAGTATAGAAAAGTTTATGTAAAAGACTGACTGGACTAAAGAAAAAATAAGCTCTAAAGGCCCCCATACACGGGTCGGATTCCCACCGGATTCCGGCACGATCGATTCCGGGCGCGTGCACGCGAAATGATCGTGCCGGAATCGCGTGCAGCCCACCTTGTCCGATCGATCAGGTCCGATTGATCGGGGGCCCAGAATCGGATCCGACAGGGAACCAACATGTTGGTCTTTTTGATCCGATTCTGCACACATCAGGGGGAGTTGCCATTTGTGAGGTGGACAATCGGACACGGAATCGTCCCAGAATCCGTTGGACAAGGTGGTATGCAGCGATCGGATACTCTTAATTGGCCGATTGATCGGAGCTCCGATTCCCGCTGAGATCGCCGGAATCAATCGGATCAGTGATCAATCGGCCATGGAATCCGACACGTGTATGGCTAGCTTTAGGCTCTAAAACTGTATGTTAGCTTGCTTTGCATTTTAACACTTAATTGATGTAGGGCGCTGTGTAAATAAATAAATAAACGTTAATAATAACTATACTTAAGTTTCTATATGTCTCTAATAAATAAAGGAAGTTCCAACCGCAGTAGGTACCAGTATACCAAGTACTATACTACCAACACAACACTTACCTGATTTATATCATGATCCCTGAGTTTAATGATTTTAGTGGACCTTGCATTTGGTCAAACTCAGAAAAATTGTGACTTTGCTACAAGTTGGTTAAATACAAAAAAATGTTTTCATACAGTCAGAGCAGAGCCAAAATACACAAAGCCTACCGAAATCCATGGGAATATGTACCTGGAAGGTATCTACATTTTCTACTTTTAACCTGGCAGGTTCACTGGCTTTAAAGATACAGCATATTGGTAATACTAGCCAATTTTATGTATATTGTTTACTATGTTTATTCCCAAATATGCAGGTAAGAACTTCCTCATCAGAACACATGTTAAAGCCCCCCATACACCTTAAGATCGATCCATACAATCTCCATTAGATCTACCAACAACTGTGTAGTATAGTGGCCTCCCTGATAGAATACATAGTGATTGAGGGGCTAGAAAGGTCCTCATATTACATGGTTATGGTAGAACAAAAGTTGTACAGAAATTGTATGGTAAGATTGTAAGGTGTATGGGGGGCTTTAAGGTGGGTTTACACGTCTAGATTTTTTCGTCCGATAGACAAAAAACTAACGATTTTTTGGTTGACTGTACAAAAATCTAGAATGGCAATTTGGTTCGATGGATAATTTTTGTTCGACCTCGAACAAAAAATCGTTCAAAAGGTCATCTAACATGTTGGTAAATTTTTATCTGTCGTAGTAATTCCGAATGTATTTTCATTCGATATCGGGATGGACAAACAAAAAAATCAAATGTTAAATTTGATAAATGGACGAACAATGTTCGACAAAAAAATCTATCAAAAAATCGAATCGGCAGTTGAACGAACAAAAAATCTACACGTGTAAACCCACCTTTAGATACCTGGCACCATACTTATTGAAGTGATGATACTACATGGCATGATCCCTTTCAGGCTATAGTGAAAGGCAAGAGATTAGAATGTACAACGCCAATAACAGAGATAAGCCTAATCTATTACAGTAGTAATAAATATGGCAAATAATATTTTTTATCAACTTCAGCTCATTCACGGATGCCCCCTAATACCTCTGAGTATTTAAATATCTCCACATACTCTCCTTACAATTTACATGATCAAAAAGTTTTGACTCTTTATAGAGCCCCCCCCACACCTTTAGATCGCTCCATACAATCCGTACAATTTTCTTTTAGATCTACCAACAACTATGTAGTGGCCTCCCTGGTAGAATACATAGTGATTGGAAGGATTAGAAAGGTCCTCATATTACATGGTTGTGGTAGAAAAAAAGTTATACAGAAATGTTATGGTAAGATTGTAAGGTGTATGGGGGGCTTAAGTCTTCCAGTAAATACTAGAATATTGATGAACTTGGACAGTGCGTTAGAACCCTCTTTCATTTAAAGGGGTGCAATAGTGCTGTCATGTGATTTCTGAACTGGTTGCAGTGGTAACTACTATGAAGAGTGACACCCTATACATTCCTAATAAACTTTTGGAACAATTACATAAGAACCCATCATCTGAAAGAGCATAATGTACTTAGTAATAAGGGCTGTTCCCTTTATAACCGATGTTCATGAATATTCATAAAAAACAGGAAAATACACATTTATAGCAATGCGTCTACATGCGTGTCGTTATGAGGACGTGACAGATGCCATTTAATCGTTTCCATCTCATTCATGGAGGGCTTTGAAGAAAAATAACTATGCTCCATGTGTAATAAAGCCTTTCAGGAAAATATTGCACGGCACTGTGATATCTACACTTGTACAGTGACACTCCCTGCCAAGCGCTGATACATACCAGAGCTGATATACACACAGGCACAGTTTACTCAGCAGGCAAGATCCTGCAGTCACACAATAACCATTGTTTCAAATGTTAGGGGATCCAAGTGAAAGCCACACATCATTAACTTCTAATTGTCATGTCACTTTGTAATGGTCGGTGACAAACAAAGTGTGTATAGCTGAGGGATTTAATATCATAGTACAGCAGGCTGGCACTAAATAACACATATAAATATATACCGTATAAAGGAAAGGTGTGCTTAATATTATGTAACAAACTTGTGTTGAGAACTTCCCTCCTATCGCTATTCACCTATCATCCTTTTATAAAAAGAAGATGACAATTTGCATAACTAAAGGCTTTATTGAGATGCTCAGTTTCGGGCGGCTGGCACTGGGCAATCGTGCTGAAACTGCAACCGCAATGCTGGGTGCAAACAGTTGGGGGGCGTTGTCAACCACTAATAACTGACAACGCCCCCCCCCCCACACACACACATATATATATAATTTTTTTGTACCATGCTAACAATATTTGAATTTATTACTAATAAGCTACAGTTTATTTTTTATTTTGCTATGCAAAAGTCTTAGGCTAGGGCAGTGGTTGGCAGGCCCCCCCTGGGGAGGCGTGAAGGTTTTCCATTATGAACCTGTGTTTGAATGGGGGGGCTCGATAATGTTCCTATGTGTCCACATCAACACGACGGAGGCTCAAACCGATGGATTCAGAGCTCTGACGGGCTCCAGCCCTGTCATAGCCCCAATGGGCGGCTCGTGCACTGCTGTAATATCCCTGCATTCCCCTGCAGGGATTTTAGTGCATTTGGAGCCCTAGGCTTACATACAATAAATAAGAGATAACATAAATAAATGACAGCAAAGACCAAATATTTGGTTGTTATTATTTAGCCATCCTACCTAGACCTAAGGCTGTACTTTGTATAGCGAAGGGGACAAGATTTGGAAATTCAGGTACAACAGGTGTAACTAGGTTTGGAGAACTATAACTTATTGTCCAGTGAGACTGCTGATGCATCAATCAATGTTATTACATAGGAGTTAGTGAGCATTTTCACTCTTTATATCAGGGCACACACATTGTGTCCATTGCACTTCACCAGAAACAGTACTACAAATACAAAGCATACATCTATAAGTGAGCAACAATCAATAAAATGGTTTACAAGTAGTGTATCTATAGTATGATACATATTAACTTCTCTCAGCCTGAAAGTCTGTAATCAGTAAATCATTGCAGGTTCACTACCTCGCCCTCCTCAGAAATCTGGAAAGAATTTTGCAGTGGAGCAGAGAACACTATATTATTATATATGTTATCTAAATAGCCACAACATAGTATGCAGCGCTGTACAACAGAGAAGGGGCTGCACAAGACAACCCTGTGTACATGACAAATGTACAGAAAAACTGATGGCATATAGGATACATGGACATATAGTGTACATTTCATATCATATGATCCATAAAGATGTCATATAGGCTATATAGTAGGCATAGCATAGGATCCATAAGCATATTATATTATAGGATCCATGGGCATTTCATATCATGGGATAAATAGATATACCATTTATGGAATCTATTGACATACCATATAATCAATTGGCATATCATATCAATAGAATCCATATTATATCATAGGATCCATGGAAATGTCATATATAATAGGATACTTAGAGATAACATATATGATACATGGGCATATCATAGTGTACATATGCAAATCATATCCATAGAGATATCATATAGCCTATATAGGCATATCATAGGATCCATAAGCATATTACACCATAGGATCCATAGACATTTCATATCATAGGATACATAGGCATATTATTCCATAGGATCCATAGGCATTTCATATCATGGGATGAATAGATATATCATACCATAGGACATATCATATAATCAATTAGCATATCATATCAATACAATCCATATTATATCATAGGATCCATGGATATGTCATATATAATAGGATACTTAGAGATAATATAGGATACATGGGCATATCATGGGATAGATATATCATATCATAGGATCAATAGATATATCATAGAATACATAGATATCTCACATCATGTGGTCCATAGAGATATCCTATTATAGGATCCATGGGCATACCATATGAGAGAACCCATGGGCATATATCACAAGACCCATAGGCATACCCTATCATAGGGTCCATAGTACATGACATAGAAGAATGACATAGATGTATGACTAGTGGGAAAGCATGGGCAAACTAGGAAATCACTATGCTGGCTATTATTTGAGTCATACCGTAAATCGCACTCACATTGGCAGTGCCAGCTGATGCTGTATAAGAACATTTGCACTGACATGGCAATCAGTACTCAGACCACACTTACATTTGCAGTGCCATCTGATGCACTCAGAGAACATTCACATTGGCACGGCCATCAGATGTACTCAAGTAGCACTTGAGCTGTGCCATCGGATACACTAAAATGGGAACGGACTGGCAGTGCCACACCATGCACTCGTAGCAGACACATACACTCAGCACACCGTACCATCCAGGCACTCGCAGTGCCACCCCATGCACCCCCCTAGTCTAGAAGCACTGTAGAAAGTTTGTGTGGCCCTGGTTGGCAGGACTGTTGGCAGAGAAGGGTGGGCTCACCTGACAGATGCCGGTGGCGGGTGGACGCGCCTCTCCCGGGTGTAGCTGTGTGTGTGCTGTGCGGGCTGTGTGTGTACACAAGTCTTCATGATCCCTGCCCGACCCCTTTTTTCCTTCTATCTCCTGTACGAGCGATCTCCTCCTCCGACTCTCCTCCTCCTGCAGTCTGACATCAGTGTGTCCTCTGCCGCCCGCCCGCCCTCCTCCATCACTGACTCAGGCGGGAGTCATGACAGGATTCCCATCTACCACATGCTCCTCACTATCACTTCACAGCCTGGGTTATCACTCTCTCCGGGGTTCATAACAAGTATTATCAGACCTCTGCATGGAATAATCTCACCGGGTGACATACACAGTGATTGTATATTCATCTGGTCATTGCAAACTAGGGCTCCTCCAGAGCTTTCAAAGGGTTAATTGAAGAGAGCAGTGGCAGATTGTTCTACTGGTTACAATGACCCCCGCCTAGTCTGAGGGGTCACTTCCACACTGACCACTGAATCTAGTGGGTCACTTCTACACTGTATCCCAAATGTAAGGGGTCACTTCTACACAGACCATCAAATAAATTACTACTTCACTCACCACCATTCTACAATGAGCCCCCAATGTGAGGGGTCACTGATGTCCAATGTGAGGGTCACTTCTACACTGACCATCAAATATATGATGACACCAATGGCCAATCCAAGGGGGTCACTTCTATATGAACGAACATAGTCGAAATACAAATCACACACTTTATTGAATCCAAACGATACTACAGCAGACAGCTTGTCACCCGCTTTTCAAAGGGTTACCCCCTCTGACGCATTTTACTCTTACGCAAGCTTATTCATAGAGGGGTCACTTCTACACTGACCACTGAATACAGTGGGTCACTTCTACACTGTACCCAAAATGTAAAGGTTCACTTCTACACAGACCATCAAATAGTTCACTACTACACTCACCTTAGGATGGAAGGGGTTAATTCTACAATGACCCCCTATCTAAGGTGTCACTGATGGCCAATGTGAGTGTCATTTCTACACTGACCACCAAATATATGAGGTCATTGATGGTCAATCCAAGGGGTCACTTCTACACTGGCTGCCAAATACAGTGTGACACTGTACCCCAAATTTAAGGGGTCACTTCTACACTGACCATAAGATATAAGAGGTCACTTTTACACTGACCCCACAATGTAAGAAGTCACTTCTACACTGACCCCACAATGTAAGAAGTCACTTCTACACTGACCCCACAATGTAAGAGGTCACTTCTACACTGACCCCACAATGTTAGAAGTCACTTCTACACTGACCCCACAATGTAAGAGGTCACTTCTACACTGACCCCACAATGTAAGAGGTCACTTCTACACTGACCCCACAATGTAAGAAGTTACTTCTACACTGACCCTACAATGTAAGAAGTCACTTCTACACTGACCCCACAATGTAAGAAGTCACTTCTACACTGACCCCACAATGTAAGAGGTCACTTGTACACTGACCCTTCAATGTAAGAGGTCACTTGTACACTGACCCCATAATGTAAGAGGTCACTTTGACACTGACCCCACCAAGTAAGTGGTCAGTTTTACACTGACCCCACAATGTAAGAGGTCACTTTTACACCTTTTCCATTAGATCTACCAACAACTATGTAGTGCCGGGTCCTCCCTGATAGAACACATAGTGATTGGAAGGTATATATCACTGCTATGTAGTGCCGGGTCCTCCCTGATAGAATACATAGTAATTGGAAGGTATATATCACTGCTATGTAGTGCGGGGTCCTCCCTGATAGAATACATAGTGATTGGAAGGTATATATCACTGCTATGTAGTGCCGGGTCCTCCCTGATAGAATACATAGTGATTGGAAGGTTTAGAACAGTCAAATTAGAAAGTTTATTGTCCAGAAATCGTATGGTAAGATTGTAAGGTGTATGGGGGGCTTATGTAATATGCAGCAAGCAGTGGTCCGTTGTATGTAACATACAGAGTTCAAAGGTCAGCTGCATGAAATGTCAATCATGCCTCAGTAAGTATGCAATAGGTGCATATTTTGGGGAATTTGTGACCCTTAGTTGAGAATAAACCCCATGGTTACCTCATACGTCTGTGCTGAGGAAAAGCTCAGGGATGTTAGTTGCACACATAATGAAAGGCATAGCAAATAGGCCAGTGCCTCGGTCATGCGATGGGTTCTGATACATTGATCCACAGGTGCAAGACCAGATATACCATTTGTATAGATGTTACTGTTCTGCACCGGGAGTGAGCAGGGGGGTGATCTCATCAGCTTTCCTTTTTCTTATTATGGGATAAACTGGTATGTAAATGTCAGCAATGTGCCTGGTTGTTTGATTAGTAGAACTAAGCAGTAGATGGGCAGCCTTTTAACCAGTTTGTACCTTTTATGGCCGGGTTGCTTATTATATGTTATTCCTCTCAACAGGTTACTAATATAAGCTTGTAAAATTTATGATAGATTCACCAAAACTCCAACAAAGATGATGGCTATTTTTAAGCTAAGCAAGCACATTAAATATAGGTTTTCTGGTGCATAAGGCTATGTTTCCACTGTGCTTAGGGATAAGTACCCCATACATATGCAGGACCTTCTGTCCCACCTATTCACACCACTTCACCAGGTATTTTATCTGAGAGGGTAACGCAGGGCAGTACTTCAACCTCTGTTCGCTCGGCTGTCAGACCCGCTGAACGCTGTGTGAACAGAAGGGGCAGGATTCCGTGCATATGTATGGGATGCACCGATATCCCCATCAAGGCATGCAATTAGTGCAGGGGGTATTGGCGCATCCATTATGCAGGTACTGCGCATTGGTGGTTTATTTGTTTTTATATCAGTTTTTTAAATATCCATACTTGTTTTCCCTTACAATGAACTGTTCCGTTTACTTTTACATCTGCTCTTTAAATTTATCATTGATTTTACATATTTTATTTATAGATACTATAAATTAACAATTACTGTGAATCACCCAGACCGGATGCCTAAACAAACATTTAAAGTGATTTGGTTATAAAGAAATGGACCTCCCTGTTCTTGATTAAGCCTCCGATTATACCTGCCTCCATCCTCAGGTCAACAGCTGGCTTTGGGTCATATGTAACATGCAGTACAACACAACCCCCAGATCTCATACTTCAGTAGTGTAGCCCTGAGATTTTTCTGGTTTATTAACTAACTTCTGAGACCCGCAGTCCATATATCAACCTTTCATGGTCATATTCCAACTGTCAAACAGTGATTTTCTCTTGTCAGATTTTACCCTTACCCTCTGACTTCCAACCCCCAGATATTCCCTGCTGATATTAAATTGACTTAAATTGAATACATTCAACAATACAAACTGAAAGAATTCTGGTAATCTAAAAAAATTTACTTTTACAGAAGAGTATGCATGATAAAGTGAAGTTGTTTGTGCAACTTTCCAATAAAGATTAAAGCTGTGCTCCAGCTTTAATCTTAATAAAAAAAAAAATACCCCCACAATTCCATCTTCAACCATATGATGTCCCCAGTGAACACTTGCCAACAAACACATTGAGGAAGAAGGGGGGGGGGCGGAGGGGGGCGCTGAATGCTGTAGATCTCTCCCCTCTTTGGCTGACAGTGATTCTAAGTTGGTGACTCCTCGGCTGTCCCTGGTAGTTGCAGCCACAAAGGCTTGTTGTAACACTGCTGTGTACCACTTGTGTGCAGACCTGTGTGTGAATACAGGGAGTGCAGAATTATTAGACAAATTAGTATTTTGACCACATCATCCTCTTTAT
>CM070032.1:166403225-166427085 GCA_036250615.1 Ptychadena robeensis
CCTGACCAGCGCCCAGAGGCTGGAGCCTCTCCAGCCTCTGTGTCGGCCCGGCCCTGGTTCTATAGCCCACTAAAAGTCTGCTACAAGCCGGCCATGTATCGGGGTGTCTACAGCTGGCTTTATGGAAGTCAATAAGAGAATTTAACCAAGAAGTGCGGTTTTGTCTTTGAATCCCTACTATCATGATTGCATGGTCAATCAAAAAGCTTTGCAAACACCTGTAAGTAGTAGTTTGTAGAGCACTTTCAAGCACTACTCCTTAAACGCTCGTCTAGTTACACACACCCAACCCCCAACAGACCCCCCCCCCCCATCAATGTCTTTCACACTTTCACATTTTATAATAAATGCCAGTGTTGAAATCCTAATAAACGCTTCCAGCCACAAAAAGGCACATTTAACAATACGCTAAACCCCCACACTGGTGAATTTACCCTATGGTAGGGCATAGAAACTGCTAAATATATAATATCATAATATAGTTCAACAGAATTAAGTCAATACCATGAGTTCCCAGGCAATGGTCAGGTCAATTAAATGGAACTATTTAGTAAAAATGTTTTGCAACCATTACAGAATAGTGAAACCCAGAAGGTCTTGATGCTATTATCAAAAACAGTCCAAATAAAGATTATATAAAAATATTGTCCTTGCCTAGTCCATGATCAGTATGCTGACATTATACACAAATTTTAGTCTCAATGTTTTTAATTACTGGGAAATATTTTTTTAGAAAAATAAATCCCTTTTCCCTCCCCTTTCAAGGGTTTCTAGGCTTTCTTAAAGCGACCCTACCACCTCTGTATCTACTTCCCATTATCACCACCAGAAGTGCCAATAATAGAGCAGATCAGAGGGCAAAAAATTATAAATATTTACCTAGGTTAAAATCGGCAGCGCTCCACCCCTAGAGTGACATCATGCTGCGGTGGGCTCTGGACGCAAGAGGACATCTATCTTCCCAACTTTCTTTTCGCCTGCAGCCAGCCAGATTTAATCCATATCCTTACAAGTGACCTGAAATACAGCTGGGATAATGTTACTGCAAACAGTGGCATAGGAACCGCAGCTATAGGGCCTGTAGCCACAAAGGAGCTCCAGGTTGCCTCTTCTTTTTATTTTCTTCTGGGCAGTATTCCCAAGTCCAGCTTGGGGTAAATACAATTTACTGAAATCGGTAATCCCTAGCTGGTGAAATGTAAACAAATTTAGACAGCAGCGCCATCTTGTGGACATTTTATATATATTTTTACCAGAGATGGTAACTCTATATAACCAATGTACCTCTTTTGGTACAGACATCTGGATCTCAGTGGACTGCCAGGGTGGACTGAATCAGACTGTTGGGGGGAGGGAAACTCTTAATGCCCAACGGCTGGGGGAAAAACAGTGTTGGGGTGTGAGGTTCAGGAGGCGTTTGGGGAGGGAGGTCCAGGAAGTGGGGGGGATTAGAGTGGCAGATCTGGGAGGGGGGCCTTAAATAAATTTGCTATCAGCCCTAGTGATTTCTAGCTTTACGCCTGCCTGTGAACATACACAGGATTTAAATAAGCGGTAGTGGAGAGGGGAAGGGAAGAGGGGAAAAAGAGGAGAAAACAACACCTTACCCAAAAGATGGTAAGCATGACAGCTTTGGTCTCAGGGGTGAATAGAGTTCTGCTTTAAATTAATTTAAATGAAATGATTTAGCTGTAATATTGACCTCAGCACATTGTCTGGGTAACTTGCCCAAAGTACTACTGCCATGTTTCTCAACATCTTAGCCGTCTCCCTTATACTAATCAGACACAAGGCAAGTGAGATCTGAAAACCCTTGTCCTGAATGCCTCTACAAGATAACTAGCAAGGTGGTGAAATCACAATCTGGATAGCATACCCGAATCCTAAAATATGTGTCTAGTGGGGGGGGGGGGGGGGGGGGGGGGGGGGGGAATATAAGTGGATTAGAACCCCTGTTTTTTTGTTGTTTTTTTGTTGTTGATTACTGCTTAAAGCTCAGTCTACCCTCAGCTACTCCAGATTTCTGAATATAGCAGTCATTTATTTGAGAGCTAATCCTACTGCTTGTGTATACTTTATCACTTGCCAAAATACTACTTTACAACACACACTAACTGGCACACAGGCAGCTTTATTAATGCTTTCCAGATGCCTCTATGCAACATCCGTTTTATCATGAGAGTTGCTTAAAATATAAAGTTAAAATATGTTATTCTTCTACAGTATGATCTGATGGTTTGTATAGGTGTTATACATATATACAGGGAGTGCAGAATTATTAGGCAAGTGGTATTTTTGAGGAATAATTTTATTATCGAACAACAACCATGTTCTCAATGAACCCAAAAAACTCATTAATATCAAAGCTGAATATTTTTGGAAGTAGTTTTTAGTTTGTTTTTAGTTTTAGCTATTTTAGGGGGATATGTGTGTGCAGGTGACTATAACTGTGCATAATTATTAGGCAACTTAAAAAAAACAAAATTTATACCCATTTCAATTATTTATTTTTACCAGTGAAACCAATATGACATCTCAACATTCACAAACATACATTTTGACATTCAACAAATTAAACAAAACATCAGTGACCAATATAGCCCTTCTTTGCAGGACACTCAGATCAGTGTGAACAAGGAGGCCATGTCATTAGTTTTCTTTTATACCCTTTCTGTGCCCCAGCACAGACCCTGTGGCGTACTTGGACGCGTGTGTGATGGAGCATTTGGTCCTGCTGAAATATGTTTTCCTGAAGGATGCAGGATTTTCCTGTACCACTGCTTGAAGAAGGTGTTTCCAGAAACTGCAACGTAGGACGGCGTTGCGCTCTGACCTCCCTTTAACCCCGTCAAAAGGCCCACAAGCTCATTCTGATGATACCAGCCCACACCAGTGCCACCCTCCCACTTGTGGGTCCTGAGTCAGACGGGGCTCTTGCCTTTACCAATCCACGCCAGTGCCATCCCTTGGCCCATCAACAGACTCACTCTCATTCATCACGCACATAAAACCTTAGAAAAGTCAGGCTTGGTATTTCTTGGCCGTCTGACGTTTCAGCCTTAGTGTGTCTGTTCAGTTTCTTGGGTGGCCTCGTTCTTCAGCCCATTTTGTCTCGAGTATTGGCCATTACACTTGTGGCTTTTTGAGCACTTCTAGCTGAGTTGCCGCCTTGAAATATGGATATCCACTTGTGGCAGTGGCATCTTGGCAGCTGCACGCTTGATTTTCTCATTCTTGGCACAGTTATTGATGCTAGCCTTGTGTTAGCACACTGATTCTTCGCACCCCTGTTGATCTATTGTTGAAGTTGAAAACGCTTGGATTGGTCGATAGAGTCAGCTTCAAGAAGTCTATTTTGCAAATTTTTAATTGAGTGCGCGTGAGCAACCTAATTATAGCGGTGTGATCTGCATTCTGACCCATCCTCATTCTCACTACTTCAGAGGATTGGCTACTCTATCCTATATGATTAATTGGTAGTAGTGCTTTCGAGTTCTGTAACGCTTGGTATGTAATGACATTAACAAATTGCAGAGGATGATGTGGTCAAAATACTCATTTGCCTATTAATTCTGCACTCCCTGTACATATTTTACCTGGTAGTAGTGCCAGTAACACACTTCCTGTTCTATGATGACAACAATCTTTCATTGAGAGCATAAATGTAAAGCTTCAATTTCAATGACATCAGACCTCAGCTTTGATATTTATAAGTGCACGCTATTTAATAGAATTTTGCACACATACTATAGATATTATTGTCAACATAACAGGGCCGCCTTAAGCCGGCCATAGACGTGCCGATTCCCAGCCATAGTTGTGGGCGATCAACCGACATGCGTGCTCCCTTCGAACACATGGTGGTCGGTCGCCTGCAACTACAGGGATACCCACCTTAAGGTTTCGACCCAAAAAACTGGCAGTTTGGATCACATGGCGATCCATCCTGCTGGTTCTTTTTATGGCCGATCCTGTTGTAGGCAGTTACTGTGAATGGGGAGTCTCCTCCCCCTCCAATTGGCTACAATCTGACAGGAATCGCCTGTGTTCAGTGGAGCACACAGGATTCCCATCAGTTCTGTAGCTGTTGTTACCACCATATTGAGGAATCTGCTACGAGCCGGCCATGGATCGAGACATCTATGGCCGGCTTTAGGCAGATAGTTGAACTATACTGGGAGAGCCTGTATGGTTAACATGCAGTCATACATAAGTTTTGATTGGAATGTCTTATTATGCTGATTATCTACAGGTGACCAAGAAAGATTTGACATTAGTGGTTTCTCTTGGCTGGATCAGTATCTGTTAATCATACCCCTGATTCAGGGTGAACTGAGCAACTGTACTCCCACGCCAGTGGTACTGGACACTCCCAATGTGGTCCTCCATGTCAACCTATCTCCCACATCCGCACTCATTCTGTTGAGTTCTTTAGGTAAAGAGCTATAAGCACAGCCCCCAAATTTAACATATTTTTTTATAACAATCTTTCATTGAACAATTTGGGCATACAGGACCTCTGTAGAGAGTTCATTGCTTTCACATAGACGCCCGAAAACTGCTACAGCCCATTAGATGTGATTTTAGCCATTTTTGGGGTGCTTCTCCGTCATCTGTCCCAAAGGGATTACATGGGACATGTTTGAATGCTCCCCATAAGCATGACACCTCCATGCTGCCCGACCAGTGTATTGCCCGCTGTTTGTCTTGCTGATGCAACCATTGATATTTATTCAACATGTCCCTCCTTTTTCCCTGCAGCACACCAAAATGTAATGGAATATGGCAGGGTCTTACATGGTACTTTCTATACATAGCTTCATAAAATATATCATATTTATTTTAAAATATATAGAAATTGATCATATCTAACATATGTTGTAGTGTCAACATACTACTGAGTTTCCAGGATTACAAAAGCTGAAATCCAATTATATAAAATAGATGGACCAGGGATAGACTAGGTAGGAAGACTAGGGAGGAAATGGTTAGATGATGCTGCTTGTCCATCAGCCAGGAAAGGATTTTGATCTTCAATTGTGAATCTGTTGGTAAAGAAGCCTGTATAACTGTTAACACTGAAGGTTTACATTTGAAACAAAAAATCCCCAAAAGAAAGATAGCAAAATGTAAACACAGTTATCACATCTATATATTGAATCATTTAGAATTTATTTTATAGAAACACAGATATATATTCATGGCAAATCGATAACAGTGCTAAATACATGTGGCATTTATATTTCTTTTCTTATTTATGCAGAAGTATTATGGTAAGCTTATTTTTCAATGTTGTTTTATCAAAGAACCTAGAGCTCACACAGCTGCCCTTCATCATGCCTGGCTTCTCAGATGTTTATCCTCTCAATAATGCTTTGAAAAGCTACATCCTAATTGTGTTATATCATTATTGTATTACATTGCTCCATGTCTTGCAAACCTTTCCAAATGTTTTTTTTTCATTTGTAGCAAATATTCTGCTGTAAAGGACAATGCTTTATGAATCACTTGTAAATCTTAAAATCAAAAATCATAAAAAATCAGCAAGGAACAAATGGACATTTTATTTTTCACTGTGTGTTTACAAAGAGTGACATGGTGTGAGAAGACCTGAGAAGACCCTTTCACTCTAGCAATAAACACGACACAGCGCGATAGTGCCAACCAAAGGTACATATGTTCCCATAGGAAACCTGTTGTACATTTCATATTGGCAACCTCTTTGTGTTATGCATTAATTTTAACACAGCTTTGCAGATTTGTGTAACATGAGGTTTATTGCCCGCACTCTTTAACCAGAGAATCCTACGTGCAGTAGAGACCTTTTACAGGTTTTTGCAAAACATAAGGCTGTGCACTATAGCCAAACATCTTGTCTTTTGTCCAGTAGACATTGTGACAAAGTCTTGTGGTTGTTTAGATGCACCTTTGCAAAACCTAAGCCGTGCTGCCATGCCTTTTCTCCCGGCAACCCTTCCAAACAAGCCATAGTTGTTCAACCTTGTTCAAATTGCATTGTCAAGAGAATTAACATTTAAAGTGCTAATTAAAGTCTGTAGCATTTTGGGTTTTTTATTACAATCTGAGCATTGCACTCTGACTAATATTTCTCACTAAAGAATGATGGCCTTCAAATAGTTTGGAAATGACCTTATAACCCTTCATTATTTCACATAAATCTTCTGCTCCTCTCACTCCATCAAGGTGGGCGTACATGGTTTGATTTTTCCATTCAACTGTTAGTTTAAACTTGATAGTTTGAAAAAATTGATCAAAAAAAAGTAATTGAAATTAAAAATAAAATAAAAAAGGCGTATTATGGAGCAAAATTAAGAAATTGATTGGATTTGCAATGATCACACAGTGTGGTAGTACCATCAATAGACTGTCCAAATTTAAGTGACACAACTGTATCTAACCGAAGATCATTTGAGCAAAAGTTGATTTGCCTAATTCTACGTTCAGTCTTTAATAAATGTGTAATATGTCCTGTTGCTGTTTATCTTAGGCTGTATTTTCCCTTTTTAAGACCTATTAAGGAGCATTAAAATTTTTTGTAAAAAAATAATTGGATTTTTTTTTTGCCATGCCCCTATCAAGAATGTTACTCCTAACTGCCTGTTCTCTCTCACATTAACATTATTAATAGGGACTCTGAAAGGCATAATGTTAAGGATTAAGCCTGCCATAGACACCTCGACCTATGGCAGACATTTAGCAGACTAATTACAGCGTGGTGAAGTCACCACTCTGTGAGCAGTCTGCTAAATGTCGGACAGGAATCCCGTGTGTTCCACTAACACACTGGATTCCTGTAAGACTGAAGCCAATTAACTCGAAGGGGGAGGAGACTCCCCCTTCAAGTTAACAAGCAGCAGCGCAGTCGGGCAGAAAAAGAAACGGCATGTCGGATCCGTGTGCGATCTGACCTGCCGGCTTTTTTTCTACAAAACTCAAGGTGGGCTCCCACATAGTTGCGGCAGACCAACCTTGATGTGATCGGCGGGAGCGAGCACGCAGGTTGGTCTGCTACAACTATGGCCGGGAGTCTGCCCACCTATGAGGGGCTTTAGTTGGGAAACGCATTGTGGTTTAATTGTAGTCTTCTTGACCTTAAATGGACCTAAACTGTAAACTTACTATTAAAACTAAAGCCCCCCATACACCACATACAATTACCATGCAACTTCTGTACAACCAACTTTTCTTCTACCAAAACCATGTAATAGGAGGACCTTTCTGCACCTTCCAATCACTATGTATTCTATCAGGGAGGTCACTATACTACATAGTTGTTGGTAGGTCTCATGAAAGTTGTATGGAGGAGTCTGCCTGTCTAGGGGGGGCTTAAGAACAGCAAAGCAAAAGACATATTTTTGCCATCTTTCACCACTGTTGGATTTGTGACTGTTTCTCACAATGCTGCCTTGTATTCTCATACTTACAATTTGTTGGCACACAAACTGAAGTTCAGAAATGCCTCTGCAGTTCAGGGTAATGTGAACTTCAAAGGCAGAAAAGTATTGTTAAATTTCATTTATAAATATGCAGATTGTTATATTTATTGGAACATTGGCTATTTTCTCATTATTTTGACTTGTGGATCCACCCCTAGAGCTGATCAATGGAAACAACCTCTCTGTATTAATTATGGCCACAAATGTAAAAAGTTACGTGATAGAAGTGATGTTTTGAGCCAAAGACAAGCTCTTCATCAAGCCTAGGGTTTTACTTTTCTGTAATCCATTGTGGAATAATTAAGTTTGGATTTTAAAAAATGCTCATAGAAGCGGTGCCATTAGACTTTTTTAACTTAACATGTGAAAAAAGCACATTAAGTAGAATATATATATATATATACATACATAACTAAAGCCCCCCATAGACAGGCAGACTCCTCCATGCAACTTCTGTACAACCAACTTTTTTTCTACCAAAACCATGTAATAGGAGGACCTTTCTACACCTTCCAATCACTATGTATTCTATCAGGGAGGTCACTATACTACATAGTTGTTGGTAGGTCTCATGAAAGTTGTATGGAGGAGTCTGCCTGTCTATGGGGGGCTTTACGCCAGACGGTTCACCATGCAACTATGGCTGGGAATCGCTGTGTCTATGGCCGGCTTTAAGCCCCCCATACACCTTCAGATTCCTCCATACAACTTTCATGAGACCTACCAACAACTATGTAGTATAGTGACCTCCCTGATAGAATACATAGTGATTGGAAGGTGTAGAAATGTCCTCCTATTACATGGTTTTGGTAGAAGAAAAGTTGGTTGTACAGAAGTTGCATGATAATTGTATGTGGTGTATGGGGGGCTTTAGTCACACAAAAAGGTCTGATCAATCAAATGTCAATCAAAAAATTCTTTTTATACAAAATAATAATAATTTCAATTGAATTAATACAAAATTTACCAGTCAAGTCCGATTACTTGATGTTTGTTAAAGCACTATTAAAATTGAAAGCACAGGATGTCTAATGAGAAATACAAATAAATCATAAAAAAAGGTTATAAAAATTATTTAAAAAAGCTTATAAATTGTTCAAAAGTAGCAGTTCAGGTTATTATAAATCACATTTTTTTCACATTATCTCAGTTTACGAATAGTATAGGAAATTTGGGCACCCCAAGGGTGTTAAGGTGGCCATAGGTTGTTCAATATTTCCATTTGATCAATGTAAAACGATCGATTTTTCAATTGATCAAACGGAAATTGAGAACCAGACAACTTGTTTGATCGATCAAAAGCTGACGTCATCGAACAAAAAATCGACCATAAGGTGATCGAACACATTAAAGGTATATCCAATGTGTCAAAATGTCATTTGACCGTTTTGTGTTCACTCTGAAGAATTGGATTGAGCAAACAATTGTATTATGTTCGTTTGTATTATTTTCTTTGTATTAGTTCGGTCATATTATGTTTGTTTGTATTATGTTCGTTCATATACCGAACAACCTGAAGTGTTTTTGGCTACACCCCTACACCACAGCACTTCCTATCTAAATAAAAATTTGAGCAATAGTTCGTTAGTATAGTATCTAACATCCTGATCGAATTGATGGCTGATAATGCCAAAATCTATAAGTGTATGGCAAGCTTTAGCGTATACCTTAAGCAGCTTTTCGTTTACGCTACTTTGCCTAAGGCCCCCATACACCTTACAATCTTACCATACAATTTCTATACAATCAACTTTTGTTCTACCAAAACCATGTAATATGAGAACCTTTCCAGCCCCTCCAATCAATATGTATTTTGTCAGGGAGGCCACTTTACTACATAGGTGTTGGTAGATCTTAAGAAAATTGTATGGAATGATCTAAAGGTGTATGGGGGCTGTAATTGTAAGTCTTATTTAAGTTTTAATTTAAAAATTTTATCAATACCTCCTTAAGCTCGCCATAGACACCTCGATCTATGGCCGGCTTGTAGCAGACTCATTACAGCATGGTGACGTCACCACGCTGTGAGGAGTCGGTTACAGAACTGATAGGAATCCTGTGTGCTCCACTAATGCTGGCCATACACATGCCGATAAATGGCCGGATTTTAATCTTACCAACTGGCGTGCGCGCTCTCGCCGTCGGTCAGGTTAAAATCCGGCCGTTTATCGGCATGTGCCCACATGGGGCGACAGATCCCTGTCGCCCCACTTCTCAGCCGGCCAGAGATCCGACATGTCGGAAAATCTCTGGCCGATGGGAGCCGATGCCATAAGCAGCAATGAAGACGGCGTCTCCATCGCTGCTTATGGCCGGCACACAAAGGGTGTCTGGCCGATTGTGGGGCCCCAGAATGCAATGGGAGGCTAACGTGATGACGTCATCACGTTAGCCTCCCGGAGCGATATCGGAGGGCGATATCGCTCCAGCTCGGCATGTGTATGGCCGGCATAACACAGGGATTCATGGCAGATTGTATTCAATTAACTTGGAGGGGGAGTGCCAAGTTAACTGCTTACAAAAAAAACAGCAGGAAGAATCACTGTGTGATCCCACCTGCCTGGTTCTTGGGTCGAAACCTCAAGTTGGGCACCCCTGTAGTTTCGGGCGACCGACCACTATGCGTTCGGTGGCAGTGCGCATGCCGGTCAATCGCCAGCAACTATGGCCGGGAAACGGCACGTCTATGGCCAGATGCTGACTTAACTAGAAACCTAGTATAAATGTCCGTGAAAGAGTCAACACTGCTCATGAACATAACTAGGTTAGTTGACTTGATGCTGCATCAAAAAAATATTAGAGATTTTCCACAGACCACTTTATATTCTTAATCTGTTTACATTAAAGTAGAGAAAAAATGGTCTTTCCAACATTCCAATGTGCACTCCAGCTTTGCCAAGACAGACAAAAAAAATTCCACTCTGAATAACCTTGAGCTCTTCATGCTTTGGTGAAGGTGAAACAGTACTTCTAATCTAAATTCAAATATATCATTTGCGTAGTCCAAGTCTCATTCTCTGATACTGATGGTGACCTTGAATATACTGTATCAATCTATGTTACAGACTTATCACCTGCTGTATGAGGCACCTCTTTCATAAGGAAATTAACAGGCATCAAGGCCAAAGTTTTTCCACTAGCTTTTTTCCAACCATATTTCATTCTAACTGCACACCGATTTCATCTACTGTTCACATTACAGACCACGACAAAGCTGCTTTTAAATATGACCAGACTGTCTCATTAATAATAGAAATAGATTCTTTCTAAAATTATATTTACCACTGTCAGAAGAGATCAGTATGTTTTATGCCCTCTAACACCGAATGTCTGGAATTCTGTCTGATTCATAAAGCAATCTATAAAGCTGTGCACATGTAAACATATCTATGACTCAGGCTTTACATGTGCTCCATTGGATTGCTTGCGGGGCAGCTAATGAAAATGTTATATTTTGGTATTGGCATGTAATGTTAGGTTCTTGTGCTTTTAACCAATAAAAATAATAATCATGATAATAATTATAATATTGGTAAGTATTTAAATGTATTTTTGTATGGTGATAAACATGCAGTTATTACTGTTTTGAACTGTTTACCAAAGCAGACCTCAGGGCTCAAAAATAGCTACAAAAAGCTATGAAGCTATTTATTACATTCCAAAAGCATATACTCATATAACCTAGCTCTACCCCAACCTAGTTGTTACTGGTGCCAAATCCACATCAAAATATTGTATATAAGAGAGGATCCTGAGGAAACCAAGTGGGTGTGAGTCCAAATCTACTACACTAAAAGACATGGAGACAGAGACATGGAGACACTGACCTTTTTGTATATACATTATATTTACTTTAGGTGAATGACCGCGGTAAGATATGGCCATTGCTGGTCCCCACTTCCACCCTTTCCTTATTTGACAGGGATTTGCTTTATTTGGTTCCCCTCTGGATCTTGACTCTCTCTAATTTAGGCTGGATTTACTGTATGGCATTGGTTTAACCATGATTTTGTAAGTATGTCTAATATAATATAGTTTATTCACAAGTCAACAGGTAAACAGGTATACAATACTATAAGTATATTACTCTAGGCCTTGTTTATCAGCATAAGTAATAATTAGAGCAAATCACAAGCAAACAGGGCAGGTTCTATGTAGGTGATAACAGAGAAGAGGTAACTCCAAACTCAGTATGGACACAACGTTGGCACTATATGTCTGTTCAATGATAAATGGCAATGGCTTTTAAAATGTTAAAATAAGTATTAGGTTACGGTTATACAATGGTCCAGCTGTTATTACTGAAGAGCTTGAAAGAAGAGGTATCTTATTTCAGGATTTAAATGCTACGACAAAATGTTAAAGTTTTAAATCCTTGTAAATTGTCAGATTTTTTTTGGTACTATTCCTTAAAATGGGTGTGTCTTTTATGAGTATGGACCATAGAATTAATAAAAAGTAGGTGTGAACTACTCATACTGTTTATTAAGCCCCCCATACACGTTCCGATTTTTTATACAAATTTTGCTGATTTTGGTGATCGATCGGAAGAATAATCGGATGCGGAATTATGTACCTATGTACTGCTTTGGGCCTGTCCATAAATTTTGGTCCATCTGCTGTTAATAAAATAGTGTCGGGCCGATCGATGGTTGATAATTCGAATTCCGTGCCAGCCGACCGACCATAACATTGTAAGTGAAAATCAGGTGACACGTTTGGACGAAAAATCGGTTGTACAAAAAATCGGAACATGTATGGGGGGCTTTACTGTTACTTTTATTACTGTTTATTGATGGCTAAGTATCTCAGAACAGGTGCAAAGTTGTTAAGTATTTAACACTGCTGTGTGCACTGGTTGGGGGTAGGGACTCTTTTCAAGATATTTATTTTGCTTTTGGAGTAAAAGGTATGGAGTCACATTACCCCAAACCCCAATTAACTAAATAATTCTTTAAGCAAATTCTTACACAAATAAACATAAATATGGGAATAAGGGGATGGCTAACAGATGGCTCAACAATACAATGTCAACCTTATCTACCACATATATTTATTTATTTATTTTACAGATTGAAACAAAATGTGAAAATATATATAAAAATAAACATGAAAGAAGATCAAAAATTATCTACAGAAATGCACATAATATCTCTATTTATCCTCCCCAAAACAAACAAATATAGTAAATCACAGTATATAAAGTTAAAGCGGACCTACCACCAGGAATCTATGTTTTCATGAATGGCACTAGAAGTGCCAATAATAGGGAGGAATGCAGTGAAAAACCCCAAAAACGTACCTGTAATGAGCAATTTAGGAATATAATCCGGCATTTCTCTTCATTTCCTGGTTCATGGTGTCAGCAGAAGCCCGCAGCACGTCACAACAACATGTGATTTTTCAGTGAGCTGCTTTGCCATAGAAGATCACTGAACGCCCCCAGTGGCCACCCGCGATATTGCACCACCATGTGTTGGATTTACACTGAAAAATCACGTGTTGTTGTGACGTGCTGTCGGGTTCTGCTGAGCCCATTAACCAGGAAGTGAACAGGAATGCCGGATTATATTACTAAATTGCTCATTACAGGTACGTTTTGTTTTTTTTTCACTGCATTCCTCCCTATTATTGGCACTTCTAGTGCCATTCATGAAAACATAGATTCCTGGTGGTAGATCCGCTTTAAATATGGTCTGTTTGTAAATCAATTCTAATAAAGTACCTTTGTATCAAGCTAAATGCAATATAGTGTGAATGAGCCATCCTTACGCTGCCCATACATGGTTTGAAATGTTTGTTCAATTGTCTTAAAACAATCAATTTTGTTATTACCAAACACCTGACTCGATTGACCAAAGGTTATCGATATATAAAAAAAAATTCAATCAAAAAGTGATCAGACGTCTTGGTAATTTTTAGTTGATCATACTAGCATGTGATCAGTGCACGGTGTTGTAGGTATTCAGGTCGATCTGTTAATGATCGTATTTACGTATACTTCAAAGTGCGATCGTGAATCGAACATGTTTAAATCAATGTTAGACTGGCTCACAATGGTAAAAACGCACATGATCAAATCTAAAGGCCCCCATACACGGGTCCGTTTCCCATCGGATTCCGGGACGATCGATTCCGGGCGTGTGCGCGCGAAACGATTGTCCCGGAATCGCGTGAAGCCCACCTTGTCCGTCCGATCACGTCCGATCGATCAGGGGCCCAGAATCGGATCAGACAGAGAACCAACATGTTGGTCTTTCTGATCCGATTCAGCACACATCAGGGGGAGTTGCCATTTGTGGAGTAAGCGATCGGACACGGAATCGTCCAGGAATCCGTGGGACAAGGTGGTATGTAGCGATCGGACGGACTTAATTGGCCGATCGATCGGACCTCCGATTCCCGCTGACATCGCCGGAATCTATCGGATAGGTGATCGCGCGGCCATGGAATCGGAACATGTACGGCTAGCTTAAGATTGATCATGCGAAAGTCAACCCGTGTATGGTTAGTAATCAATGCACATTCCTGTTCTGGTGACCTGTGGCCCACCCAACACAATCAAAAAGGGTCCCACGGAGACCTCAGGGTTCCTCATCACCTTTTAGAGCATCTCTTACCCTATCAGGGGATCTTCCTTCTGCCATCCTCCCTGCTGTTCACTAATTTTTGTTATTATGTTATTAGTGAAAAGGAAGCCTTTAGATACTTGGAAAAACTTAAAAGTGACATGGGCTTTAGTTGTAGAGAAGAGCTTCGCTGGCTTATGTCATTCAGAGGATTGTGAATAAAAACTAGTGTTAGTAAAAAAAAGTATGAAATAAAGAGTGCAGACGGTAAGTTTATTTGTACTGTTTATTTATGAAAGACATTTTTAACAATGAAAACAAGATATATAAAGAATAGATTCATATGAATTGCGAACATGTCAAGAAACAAGAACAATGCGTTGAACAAGAATTATAGATTCAAAATAGCCATGGACCATCAGTAAAGTTAAAGAGGATAGTTGTAAATTGTAGGGTGCTCAATGAAAGCAACTTAGGAACATCCATGATGAGACCAAGGGCCCACTCAAGTGGCAAGCAGAAAATTAGCCAAGGCAGATAGCCAAGCCCCTAACTGAACTATAAAGAGAATATACATAGAAAACAGGAAAATAAGAATAGAGAACAGAGACAACAAAAAGTAAGAGAGCGAGAAAGAAAAGAAACAGCAATCTCTGGACCCCCCCCCCCAGGCCAAGAGCATAACCCCCCTTAACCATGGTGCTGATGGGCACCCCACCTTTCCCAGCTCTTGTTAGATTTGTCAATGGCATCATGAAGGGCAGATGGTTAATGTATTCCTCTGTAAATGTTTTCATTACTATAGGTTCACACTCTTAGTTTTGTCCTAGAACTACTGCCACAGGACAGATAGTAATAGAAACACAGAGTTTTATAGTTGTTGTGACATCCCTGTGCATGTGTAGAGACTTACTAGCCTAGCCAATCATTCAAGAGCTTTAAATACTTTAGGGAGGCAGAAAACACTAGGGCCCAGGTGCCCATCTGCTGCCCGGGGGCCGCATGCGGCCCTTTTGGCGTTGTTCAGCGGCCCACTTCAGTCATAGATATCATCAAAGGCACAAAATGTGCATTACCATAGTACAGTGTTCCCTAATGCTTGAAGCATAAATTAAAACAAGTTTTGTTATATAAAAATGTAAAAATAATGTCTTCTAGCTATGCATGCTGTAATTTTGTCATTATAAAATGCTTATACTAGTCAGTATAAATTGAAAATGTTATGTGCGGCCCTTTAGTGATGTTGAGGGCCGCACTTGTGTTGCCCACCACTGCACTAGGGAGTGAAGCACCAGAGAAGATTGGGTTACAAATCAAGTGTCATTATTGGGAACTATGCTATGTATTGGTCATTTCGGGAAACATTTGCATGAAATTTTACATTTGATCATTAGCTATGGCACTGATATGGTAGTTGAACTAGTACGCACAATTTACAAATGTTTGGCCCTCCTTAATACTTAAAATACTAAATACAGTTATAGGCTTTGCTCAGTCAGTAACATGAATGTAATCTCACTGCTATTGCAGTTTGAAGGGCAAATATTATATGCACAGCGAGAGGGCACTTTTATCACATGCATTCGTGTGCTGGCAGCAGTTTGTCCTTACATGAGTTGCATTGTGTTAGAATTATGGAATGTGCCAATTAATAACATCACTATCTCTGGGTGTTACACTCCTTTTTATCTGTTGAGTTGTTGCTGCCTGCACTTGCAGAATTTTTAAATGATGGAACTTTGTATCCGATGAGAAAGACTATCTTGATCGCTAATCTTCCACCACTAACAAGTAATCTCCTGCTCTCTATTTAGCCCATAGAAGTCTCCTGAAATAGATGTCTCCACAGTATTCTTCTAAAGCTTGGTACAGACCTGCAGATATGGGCCAGATAGCGCCGTGCGTGCTCACCACCATCTATCTGGCCCATAAAATATGCCAATCAATCCAGCTCGAAAACAGCCATATCGGACATGACCGTAAATTCGGCCAATGTCTGTTGCTTTGCCTAGAAACCGCGGGTCTCCAGGCAAAGCATCGGCTGAGCTGGGCAGAGCAAAGCTATCTCCCAGCTCCGCTGATATCTGACAGCAGCATGATGACATCATCACGCTGTTGCAGGGTGCATCGGATGGCTCGAATATCGAGCCGTCTGTATCCTGCTTAACTGTAGGCCTCTGAAATTCTCTACTTTATGTTCTAAACATTTCAATCTTTTCATACATCCTGTTGGCTGAGGCAACTCAAGGAAAAGGAAGTAAAATGCAATAGGTTTCAGTGACATGTACTTTATTTTAAATAAAATAAAGGAAGAAAATTGGGGGAAACCCAAAAATGTGTGCCTTGGCTAGTGTCATATTTTCCTTACACTAAGACCTGTCCAAATTACCGCAAAAACCCAATTTTGGTTCCCATATTTCAGTGGTATTAAATTAACAGCCTTTTGAAAATGTAAAAAATTTCCTAAAAGCTCACAAATTTCATTTGTTTGATTAAAATTGCATGGGTGGGTAATTTCTTTTTTTATTAATTGAAGTTGACAATCTTATATGGGGACATTTAACAAAAGATGAAAAGGTAATAATATTCATACTTAATGCGAACCTGCTACCTGGTAGATCACTCTTCAGTATCGGATGCAGTATCTCTCAGCTGATACTGCAGAGATGCACGACTTTAAAAAAAAAAAAGCAAACTATTTCTGACAGCAGGAGGGGTGTCTTTTTACAACCCCTCCCACTGTGTTACATCTCACCTTGGCAGGACGTCACAAGCTGCAGGGGTTACTGGGAATCTCTCCCATAAGCCCCTGCGTTTCGGTCTCACAGATGTGACGTCAGCGTCACATCTGTGAGACTTTGTGAAGAGGGGAGAGAGAAGCCTCTCTTCACACAGCTAGATGGATCCAGCCGAATGCCCCCCCCCCTACTCCCCCACACGGAGCTTCCTGCAGAGGAGCCAGTCTCTGTCTGTGTAGGAGTGAGGGGGGGGGGGGAGGTGGCGGGATTGGTGCCAGCTGCCTGGGGAAGAATCAATCAGGAAGTGGCTTCTCTTGCCATTAATCAACATGCTGCCACCATCAGTGAAAACATGAAGAAGGTAAGTAAGTTTTATTTGTTTTTGTGTAGCAGTTTTCCAGGATCTGAACTGCTGACAGGATAGTAATGTGCCTATCCCATGTATGTATGTATGTTTTTTTGTTTTAGTTTAAAACTGCTTTAATACTCTGTAATATTAGTACATGGCTCCACTTCAGCACCCATAGAAATTAAAAATGGCATGAGACAAGGCTTTCCCTTATAACCTTATTTAAGGTGTTAGCATAGGTGACACCCACCTGATGGGTCTTTTCGCAGACAACATATTACTGATTATCTCCATCCCCCATATTGCATTTCCAGCCCTTCTCTCCAAATTCAAAACCTTTGTAGCCGTCAGTGTTTTTAAAGTTAATACCCAAAAATCTGCAGCTTTAAAAAACACACTCAAGCCTTACTGGCTACTTCCTTCCCATTCACATGGTCCTCCATTTCCTACTTGGGGCTCCACATAAATGCCTACCCAACAAAGATATATTCCCCCTACTTCAATCCACCCTACAAAAACTGAAGACCTGGACTTTACTTAAACTCAAAATACTCAATAATATATTTAGGGATGAATTATTTTGTGTTAGTCCTCTTAAACGGTATGTCATAAAAGGAGGCAGATGGGTTTACAGAAACTTTAGGAAGTTTCTCAAGAATATAATTGCAGAACGTTTGGAATTTAAATTATACCCTCTATTGGCTAACTGAAGTATTAAATGAAGTAGGCTTTCAGAATGTCTCAAATTCCTTCTTCAGTCTTATTCAATTCTGGTTTTTGAGACTCACATTCTTGCAAAGGATTAATGGGATGGACAATAGGACAAACATTTTGTAGGAAGATACAACTATCTTGTCTTGACATATTTGATTGATTAATTGTTCATTAACCTCCCTAGCGTACTGCTGAGGTCCAGATTTCTGTACCAAAAGTGCACCATAGACTTCTATGGTAAAATTGTTATTTATGTTGTAGGCCTGTAACTTCCCAAAATCTGTCCGTACAAGGGTCTAATAGACATCCTGAATATAATAATGTTTGAAACAAACAATTATGTAAAATAATTTTTAATTTTTTAATAAAAATAATGAGAAAAACACAAAAATCAGGGCACAAAGCTATGCTGCTATGTACTAAATCTCACCCAAATAAAGAATCTGGTGTTCTGGGGCACCAGTGACATTATTTGGGCAATGTTTATTACAGAGATGCACATTGAAAGCAGTATTCTTCATAGAAAACTGCTTTCGTGCAATTCACTGTTCAAATTTCCCGCCGCCTCCCAGAGTGACAGGACGACGGTGGGGGGGGCGGAGACGGAGTGGGGGGGGGAGACAGAGCTGGCTGCCGGCATGTCACATCGGGGACACCGCAAAACTGTAAGTATGCGCTGCCGGAGCCCCGATGTGTACTGGACGGCACCATCTCGTCCAGTGCTATAGTAGCAGTAGCAACGCTGGACGGGATGGTGCCATCCCGAGCGCTAGGGTGGTTAATAGAGATATGGATCAGCGTTTATTGGGGTAACTGATATAGGGATAACACATTCAGAAGTAATCCAATGCAACACTCTACTACTGCTAAGGAAATCAGTGGAAACCATACCATAACATTGCGTGGTCAACAACTAAATGCTTACACTGTACAAAGAATTTTGGTTTTGCCATATTCACTGGCCAGGGACCAGCAACCAGGTAAACCAAGTAGTATACAATGGTTTCATATATTCTACATGCCTTACTTCCGCCTTTCATCCTCGAAAAACAGCTGTTTTGAAAAACACGATGTCACATTTGCATCTATCTTAATCACACTAATCAAGAAATATCAAATTTAATAAGATTATATTTTTGGGTGGGGTAAATTTGAAATACTATAACTAAATTAACACTAAATGTAGCGAGATCACATAAGGAGTGTCTTTTTTACTTTAATTTACAATGTGAGGTTTTAATAAATGTAAATATTTCTAGAATGTAGCTGTAGGTGATCCCAACCTGTGTAATGTTTAATAAATATATTAATAAGGGGGTTAAGTTAATTATTTTGAATAGTACTTTTGATGTACACAGATCTCTTTGTGCTATTAAACGGGTCTAATTTTTTTTTTTTACTGATGTCCTTACATGTTAAATTTGTAGTCATCAGTAACTGCCAGTTTGACACCTGCTGTTCTAGAATATGTATCAGACATAATTCAATTCCGATCAATGGTAGAAGAAACAAAAGGGGAGACCACCCATCAATCACTTCTTATAAGAACAGTTCTTCTTGTTTTGGAGACATTAAATAAGAGGAAAATACATTCCACATGAGCAGCCACCTTTCAAACTCTACTTAAAGCGGATGTATAATCAATATGTTCAAAAAACATATGTAAAATTTAAGTTTCACTTGCCTCTGAGCTTGTATAATGGTGATCTAGAGCTGTACGATCCTAAAATCCTAAAAAAAAAAAACACTTACCGCTGTTCCTTGGAATCTTATGAGCGATTCCATATTTATTCACCAGATTTTCATGGGTTAACTCCGGGTGCAATATCGCAGATGTCCACTGGGGGGATTCAATGGTTTTCTATGTGAATTTTTGTCAATGTACTTTGAATGGGGTGGTAAGATCACAGAATTACCAGGTAAGCACTGCGCTCAGAGATCTAGGCGGCCGCAGCCTGGCCAGGAAGTGAGGGGAGGGGGGCTTCGGGGGATCTTTTTAAATTACTCATTCTTCCCTATAAGCATAAAAAAGCTTTTGCTGGTGATAAATTGATAATTTTTTTTATTACTCCTTAGTATTCTTGCATCTATTTTATCCTAAAGAAGTAGACAGTAGAAAATGATATAGTTTTCGTAAGTTCGTAATAATTCGGAGGCAAGAAATGTAAAGTGTAAATTTCCTAAGGCTGGTCTACTGAGCATATTTAGACTTGAAAAAAAAAATCAACACGCTTCATACATAATTTATTAAGAAAACTGCTAACATCTGCAGGGCGAGAAAGAAAATCTATTGTGTATTGAAAAGCAGTTTATTTATTTATTTTTTATGGCATAAATCTATCTGAATGCAAAACATAGTATTTGTTGCTCTAAACAATGTCCCGGACACACTGCTTATGTTTTACTTTTCTTGTACTATGTTTTCCAACTTTTCACTTTCATGAATCTTTGAAATAATGGAACACATCTCAGATTCCGTCTGCAGTAAAAAAAGAAGAGTTTAGTGGCTTTTGAATTCAGTGTAACCTAACATAAAGTACACTGCAGTCACACCAGACACAAGTGATGTCTGACTCAAAGCTAATCAATAATAGGAAAGACAGCTTTACGTGAATTCTATAAATATTACTTATTTGTAGAGTCATACAAAACATACAATTTATATTTAGATTGCAGAAAAACAATATATATCATAAAGTACAAAACAAAGTAAAAAATAGTAGAGGTATTTTAGATTTTTAACCTCTCTAGCGCCCTCCTGAGGTCCAGATTTCTGCGCACCATAGACTTAAACGGAATTTTATGTTGTAGGCCTGTAACTTCCCAGAATATGTCCGTACAAGGGTCTAGTAGACATCCTGACTATAATAATGTTTGAAACACACAATTATGTAAAACAAAATACATTATAAATGGCTCTGTACCAAAAAGGCTATATTTGCACTGTACACCAGCGGTTTCTGGATGTGCATCTGGCTGATGGGGCGAAAAGGAATAATTTGCATGGCTCCGCCCACTGTCCCAAAACGAGGGCTTCCACCTAAAGTTTTGGGATTTGTGCTGGATTGGGCCGTGTAAATACCTTCTGTTTTAAGAAACCTTGATTGTGCTTTGCACTGCTCGAGTTGAGGGTTTTTTGATTCCTTTCATCCCATCTCACCATAAACTTCATGGGTACTTCTCATTAAAAATAATAAAATACAAAAATAAAAGGTATCATTTGAATGATAAAATGTCAAAAATACTTAATTTGTATGATAGATTTGAAAGCACTATGCATTTATTTTTATATTTAGTTTATAATAACATTTTTATTACAATTGGAAATGTGATTTGTGTTTTTTGTTTTTTTTGTACTTTGAATTGTATTGGATACAGTTATGTTCTTGTGCAATTTATTTTTGCCCTCCTGCCACTTCCCCAATATGACATCATCACATGTGACGGGGGGGGGGGGGGGGGGGGGGTCCGCTCTTCTCCACCACTTTGCTCTTCAGATCAGAGCTGCCGTAGCAGCGCAGAATGGTAAATGTGTGCTACCGGAGCTCCGATCTTCGCTGAATGTCTCCATCTCATCCAGTGCAGGATAGACGAGATGGAGCCATCAGTCAGGGAGGTTAAAGTTCAAATGTTGCAAAATGTTAAATTTCCATGTGCCTGCAAAAAAAATGTGTCAATACTTAAAATCTCCTCATGGCAAATTTCACTCTATTAACAGGGAATAACTACCAATGGTCTTCTTGTCTCTTACAGACCTCCATGCCAGTACAGGACACTCCCTCCAAAGTACCTTATGTCATATAACATGTAGGGTTTTACATGTGTCAGCGATGTCACTATTCTTAGGATATGTCACTTCAGGCAGTATGTCATGTTGCTTTACTACATTGCTGCAAACCTTATGGTGTTTCTTGTTTTCACCATTAGTATTGACAGAAACTTAACTGGTGTTTCCATATTTTACTGTGGTAATTAAAAGCATCCACTTACCGGTACTGAAGATCCATTACTAAGAAGTTCAGTTTTACAGTGTAGGCGTATTCTTTTTTATATTGGAACTGCTCCAAGGCTTTAAAACTCTCTTCACCTAATCAAAATTGTACACCCCTGAGTATGATGAATGGAAAATTCCAGCCCAACCTATAAACCATCCTTATCTTACAAAATACAGTGTTTATTATTAGTGTTTATCACCTAAACAAGTTTTTGTCTTTTCTGTTTTTGCCCAATAAGTTTTCATACATGACCAGCATGCAAACAACCCTATTGTATAATATTATTTGTTTGCCTAATAAATTACTACGGTATATGTGTACAGTACAACTATCTCAGGAAAGCAGGTGCACTCTTGTAAATAACATTAGGCTTTAAAGATAATATTGGATGAAGCACCTCTCCTTTAATGGGAAAAGCCCACCAAAGTCAAGGTGAGAAGTTCAGAATGTCTAGAGACTCAAGGTGGCAGGGTTCAGACAGCGCCCCCAAGGGGCCTCACTACCCATGGCCCCTTACACTCCATGACAGAGACCCATGGCCACTTACACTCCATGACAGAGAACCTAAAGCAATTGTCCCCAAACTTTCCCTGCAGGTCCCCCTTTTCTAGATTGGAATATTATCAAGCCCCCCCCCCCTCCCCATTCAAACTACACAGATTCACATTGGGGGCCATTTCACACTAGCCATGTTTGTGTTGCAGTATCATGTACTAGTACTTGTGTAAAATGCCCCTCAAACTTTATTTGAAATACAACTGTATTCTATCACTCATCATACAGAAACATGAATCATTCACATAGAGACACACACACTACACTCATATAGAGACATGAATCATTCACATAAAGACAAACTCACACAGACACACACATTACATGCACTTTACTTACTGTCTGCAGCTAGTTCCTCCATGGTTGTCTTTCTGCTTGTCCCTTCCTCTGCTCCCTAGCTGCACCCACCGGAATACCTCTGTGCCCCCCTAGGGGGCCCACCCCCCAGTTTGGGAACCACTGACCTATAGTATGTCCCAGTCAGATTTGTATTATGTCAACAGTTTGAAGTGAGTGTTCTATATTTTCTGATTGCAATGTCACCAGGGCAGATTAATGACCAAGATTTGAACCTGCAGATAAACGCCCAATTAGCGCAACCACAACATTTGCTTACCGGATGGTTTTTGGGCTTTCGTCCTGTAGACCTGTCATGGGAGCGTTATATAAATACCTGCACAACTGTCAAGGCTCGTACACAGTGTTAGGTCACTAGCCTGAGTACTAATTAATGTTGGATAGCATTAACATGAAAACCAAATGGTGGTGTAGTTTAGTTGTAGAATTTGATTTTTAGTTTACTAGTCTGGCTTATGAGACCAGTAGGGTGCCTGAGTCACAAGTCGGGCTGGGCACAGCCACAAATCCTACAGCAAATATTTTAGTATATACAAAACAGTTCCCTTACTGTATTTGTGTTTTAGGTGTGTATCTCTTTACCAGCTCATCTTTAAATAAAACTATTTATTTATAAAAACATACTGCATCCACTGGGCAAAACCTACTTATACAAACTGTTTAGGGAGGAGTAAATGTCTTGTTGCTCTGTATCCAGAAGTTATTTTACAGAAGTACAGTTACTTATTTCTTCTAACCAGTTACTAAGTTTATCATAAAACACACAGAAAACATGACGGGACTTTGACTTGAGTTGCCTTATGGTTAGAAACCACCGCTGTTTACATCTGCTCACAGTTATGGTATCCAGCTAAATAGTAGGACTCTATTTAGCAACGTCAATTACAGGCTGTGGAACAGCCACGTGTTGCTGTACATATTTAGTATAGGAGAGCTGGGATCCACAGGCACTCATGTATACATGTACAGTATTTATATGAAAAAATATATACTGTGTGTGTGTGTATATATGTATATATATATATAGAGATGTAAAATTTCCGGAAATTTTGAAACTCGGAAAAGAGAAAAAAACTAAAAAAAACTGTAATTTTCGGAAAAATTGAAAAAAATGCTCCATTCAACA
>CM070032.1:166442046-166481015 GCA_036250615.1 Ptychadena robeensis
ACCACACAAGGATTCTTTTGGACACATTGCATAGCTCTTCACCAAAGAACATTAGGCAAGTTACATAGGTTTCTCTTATTGCTTCTTACGAAGTTATGAGACATGCATATCCCTCTTGTACCACTTTTTAGACTGCAGTGGAAAAGAGTAGCAGGAAGTACTGTATGTTTCTAGCGAGTTATTGTGTTTGTTCATTAAAAATACAGTTATTCATCTAACCATTTATTTTTGTGCTGGTTCATGTTGATTCTTGTTACATTTATCTACAATAGAATAACTACCACCCATACACAGCCCACAGGTCTGCACAAACCACAGTGGATCTCATAGTAGTGGATTGTCAAGCTCGCCAATGAGCTAATAGTCAAATACGACACATTACAAGCCCACACTCTCCATTTGTAATGTGTAATGTATGCTTCCTGTTGTGTGTCAGCTGTCATATACATAAGTCCTTTGCAAGCTCTATCATGAGTGTGTGTCCCAAGGACTTCTGCAGCAAAGGGGCCGGCTGTGCTATGAAGGCACTCTTTAAATGTGTGTGGGTAGATAAATATGAATAACACCAGATACATTCTTCAATTATGATAATACATGCCCAAGTCTCTCCTACATGCTAAAGCAAATGGTTAAGCCATGGTTCTCCCTACATATTCTGTTATAAATAGCTAGTCTGAGCTCCCAACTTTGGGAGTTCTAGTTAGTTTTAGCCCATAAAGAAGAACAAAAGAATGTTACAAATTGAGACTGAATCCCTCATACTTTATATTTCAAATTCCCTGTGTGCTCTTGGGATACTAATGGTGGCTATACACATTTAAAATTTGTATGTTTGATCAACTTAAAAACAATAGTTTAAGTAGATCATGTGAGAATCAATTCCTTTCTATCTGAACCAATTGACCAAAAGGGAAATCGAACATTAAAATAGTTTGAGTGGTGGAGAGTTTTCTTGGTATTTTGATTAATTTGTATTTGATTGTACTATGGAGCATGCACACAGATCCCCCATACGTGTGCCAATTCCATGCATTGGCGGCAACACCATTAGTGGTGTGTATTAGTGACGTGTGACAGGGACGTTGTTATCTTTTTAAATTTCTGGCACTTACAAAGACATGCTAATTAATTGCAATGAGCAGACATAATTTCTAGACACTGTCTGTTGTCGACATGAGGATGTGCCCACAGTGTCATGATCACGTCACTATATCGCCCCCAAGGCAATGTTTGGACACTTCTAGGTTATGTGTGCTCATTGCAGAGAACAAGGGGAGGGGAGTCTCTTTTCAACAATGTGACAAAGGGCTGAAAAAGAAAGCTAAATGGTCAAGATCTGGCCCCCGGGCCTATGGGCCCTTTCACATTATATGCATTTTAAAAGGCCTGCATTTTTTATAGGCATGCATTTCCGCATATACAAAAATGCTGCATATAGTGTGAAAATGGCCCTTAGTTTGCCCACCCCTGGTCTAGCTCAACCTCATATAAGCCAATGCAGATGTCTGTATTGGCTTATATCTTTAATGACAGTAAAGTTAAGTGTACACAGACGTTTCTGCCGACTGATAACGACCAGGCGTTCCTGTCTGGGAGCACCTGCAAACTTGTGCAGGCTCTTGGAGGATGTTTAGATAATGCCCCTGTGACAGGTCTATTGGGCGAAAGCCCAAAAACATACCGGCAAACGCCTCGTATTGGATTCCCCAAGCAGTTGCAGTAATTGTAGTGTTTAGTTCAAATCAACTGGACTGTGTTTTTTTCCCTAGTCATCCAAATGGCTCTCCCAATTCAGAGTGACTGTGTACACGATCTTACTGGAAATGTAAGCACCCCCAACATATTCACTGTTATAATGTTGTGCAAGTTCTTTGATCCTGGATAATGAGCTCTGATCTATTACTTGGTGTTCAAGCTTTCCAACTGGGATTTCACAATCATGTTTTTTAATGCTTTCTTAATATCCATGTGTTAGCACATGACTGCTGTATGTTTCCAATTTATTGCTTCTTATATGTTACATTTCTAAAAATAAAAATGTGTTTATACAACTTGTAAAAAAAAATATAGACTGAGCTTTCAAGATGGTTAGCTGTTAAGTTTTTCTTAGGTAAAGCTGCACATATATATAGCACACTAGAGATAAAATACTGTATAGTTTTATTTCCTTTCTTTACCCACTGCTGAAGAACTTTACTTATAACTTCTCTAAATCTGTTTAACAAAAAGTTGGCAGTTGTGCAGAAATGTGCTTAGATTCACTTTCTTTTTATATGTATAACCTTTGGAGTTTCTCTAAGGATGTATTTTCCCTTTTGTAGCATGTGATGTGTTAGCCTCCAGAGGAGTTTCCCAAATCTCAAATATGAAATGGGCATTGCACTACATGGTAAGGTCAACAAAAACAAAGGCAAAAGTTAAAAAAGGAAGTATTTGCTGTTTTTATTATTTATTTATTTATTTATTTCAGATTTGTTTGTAACGTTAACAGAATTAACAATTCTGCTTTTTAAAAATAATATGGTTTATTTAATGCAAGTACATAAAATCACAAATATACAGTAGTTTACTGACACAATATGCAGATTATAGTTAGCTTTCCAGTCAATTTGTAGATTTTGCAAGGCTTTTTTTCATTTGAAATTTTTTAAAAAGGCAAATAAATATGTAATTGTAAGAAAATGTGTAAGCTGAAAAAAATAGTTAGCCAGACATTTTTAAATACAAGGAGAAGGAAAGGAATTAATAAGGTGTAATAAGTGATGATTATGACATTTTGTTTATCATACACCCTATCATAAACCTTAAGATCGATCCATACAATATCCATTAGATCTACTAACAACTGTGTAGTATAGTGGCCTCTCTGATAGTGAACACATAGTGATTGGAAGGTTAAGAAAGGTCCTCCTATTACATGGTTTTGGTAGAACAAAATCTGATTGTACAGAAATTGTATGGAAAGATTGTAAGGTGTACGGGCCTTAACTCTGTAAATGATCATAAGTAAAATATACCAGGCTATCAGGTGGATATGCCTAGATTTTAAATGGACATTTTTTTATATTCAACATTTTATTATGCACATTTTTTGATGCATGTTGAATCTATGAACTGCTGCCAATCTTCAACCAAAATGTGTGACAAAGTGTTGTATTATGGTTTAAATGAATAATTCTCCTTTCTGTAGGAAGACTAATGTACATTGCACTTTCTGCCTCTTTTTTGACTAATGACAAAGGACTATACCTCCTGGCAAAGCCCCTGTAGGCCAGTGAAATGTGCTGATTGGTTGATTGTTGATCTAATAGAGGCAATAAGTGGTGGCATCACTGTTAAGTAAATTGTCTATGACTATATGAAGTAATACCTTTCTTTTTAACTGATCTTTTGTTTTAATGACATTGTTGTCCTAATCTATTGTGCCGTTAAAGTCCTGGGGGTTAGCCACCCCATGTATTGGTTGGGATTCCGTGACTAATCCAGTTTTGTTTATTAATATTTCTTTTTAACTGATCTTATGTTTTAATGAGAGTGTTGTCTTAATCTTTTGTGCTGTTGAAGTCCTGGTAGTTAGCCACCCCTCATATTCGTTGGGATTCCCTGACTAATCCAGTTTTGTTTATTAATATTAAAAATATTCATGAATACATTCAGTGAATAAAATCGAAACCATGTTACATTTTTATCTGTCTCTAATCCAGGGGCATCATTAGACCTTTTTTGGATGCGCTTTAACCCCCCCCCCCCCCCCCCCCCCCCCCAAATAAACCCAAGCCCCCCTAAAAATATAGTAAATACCATACTATTTTAAAATGATATATCCATACATTATATACGAGAGCGCTTGTACACTGAACACAGGCAAGCACTTAGTAGAAGCATGACAACAAATTGCAATTAAAATAGTCTAGTTATCATTGTTTAATTAAATAAGGGAGAGAAGCAGGACTCGGAGAGTGATGGGATGCTAAGGGAGCATGAATGATAAGACTGGTGGAAGTTTACAGGCAAAGAGATGATTTGTTATGTTGTTGTCATTACTTTTTCTTCCTAGAAAATGTTCAACTAAATTATGCATTTATTGGCTGTTGGCTAAGAAATAAACAAAATAAGCCTATAAGGATGTAGCCAAAGGAAGAGGATCTTGCAGAGAAGTCAGTGAAATAAAGTCAGCCTAATTGCTGTACATGAGAAAATAAAATACATAAGCCTGTTTAGGTTTACTGAACAAATGTCAGTCCTCGATATGCACTAATTCTTTGATACTACTCTGAGGGCTAAGCCCCCTTGTCTTTCAATACCAGTATAGTCCCTGAACAGGGATATTGACAGTGGCTTGTTACAGACTTCACAGCCTTAGAAATGCAACAAATATAAGGGCAACTAAGATATTCCCATATATTATAAATTAAATAAATAAATTCCTGGCAGTAAAAAAAATTAAGATAAAGCATAAAACCATGTTTTATGGGAATCCAAGGAATTCCACTTTTGAGACACACCAGTTCTTTTGAGTCCAAGTCCTCTTTAACCCAAACCCGTAATTCCACAAATCCAATGTGAACACCACATTGTCTCACCACCTTTCAAATGTTAAAGCTGATGTTAACTGTTAAAAAAAACCCCACTTATACGCATAACTCACCTATATCCCATCTTCGTCCACGGGCAGTCTTACCTTTCCTGCCTGCTCACACCCGTGCCACCATGCCTGGAGTGGTCCAGGCAGCAGACTGAAAGAGCGAGACTCTTCCGATCTCGCTCCCTCCACCAATCCGAATCTGTGTCACTGAAATCAGATGTTGCTGGCTGCCGGGCGCAATGAGGCTTGGGAAAGCCGATGTTACACTGCTGTCCCAAGTCTACTTGTGCCCTTAGCCTACCATGGCGGGATGTCACTGGGGGGGGGGGGGGGGGGTGCTGGATCTGCAATTTTAACTAGATAAGTTTTGTTTTTTGTTTTTTTACCTGGTGCTGATAAAAGGCAGATGTGGAGGTGGTAGGTCCGCTTTAAGGTATGTAGTAAACCAGCTGTGTCTAGTAGGGGGTCATTAGTTACTTCCATTTAATCTCATTTTTAAAACTGTTGTTGAGTGAATGGAGTCTCATAGACAATTGTATATATACATTTTTTGTAACAAGAGGAAGCTACTTCTGGTTACAAAATATTCTTGAGTTTCCTGTTCATAGTTTGTTATGTTTAGTTACTTTAAAGGACAAGTGTACCTATGATGTCATGTATATCACCCTGAAGATATAATTCCTTGTAGACCTGAAGGAAAGTACCTTATATTCCTACCACATATAGTAAACAGACTTCATGTGTTTTTGGAAAGCCCAACTCATGATGTTTTCTGCTTTTTGTTTTAGTTTACAAACCCAGCCTATATTTAACTTTCAGTGTAAGACTGATTCACAACTCTGGTTGATGTACCTTCTTGCCATAAATTATATGAAACAGCTGATGAATAATAAATATAATTATTAATCTTTGCCCATCCAATGGTTATCTACACTGGCAATAAGCTGGCTGGCACTGTTCACATTCTGGTATAAACTGAACAAGTGTAATCCATTTGTGCTAGCAGCTGTTGATACGCTAGCGTATGTGCCTCAGTAGTTGATGGCTTCGGGAAGCAATAACTGAACACATTTACCCCAGGTACAGTTGTGCTCATAAGTTTACATACCCTGCCATTATTTATGATTTCATTACCATATATTTGAGAATATGAATGATAACACAAAACATTTTCTTTCACTTAGGGTTAGTGGTTGGTTGAAGCCATTTATTGTTAAACAACTGTGTTTACTCGTTTTAAATCATAATCACAACACAAACGACCCAAATTACCTTGATCTAAAGTGTACATACCCCAGTTCCTTATATTGTGTATTGCCCCTTTTAACATAAAATACAGTTGGAAGTCTTTTGTGGTAGTTGTGGATGAAGTTCTTTGCCTTCTCAGACGGCAGCCCATTCTTCCTGGCAAAAGGTCTCCAGGTCCCATAAATTGGATGATCTTGCATGAAATGCTCATTTGAGGTCTCCCCAGAGTTGCTCAATTATATTAAGACCAGAAGACAGATGGACACTCCAGAACCTTTATATTGGCCTTGTGTTTTGGATTGTCATGTTGGAATGTTCAAGTATGTGTCATGCACAGCTTCCAGGTTGTGGAGAGCAAACTTCCTCCAGTGGGCTGGGAAAAGCCGTGCCGCCTCCATTAACATGGAGGTCTATGGCATCGTCCCCTGCCCCTTCAGTGTCACCGGTGATGCTGAAGACTCAGGCTGGAGGGAATCCGTGAGCCTGTAGCAATGCAGAATCGCTGCAGGTTCGCGGAGCATCTGCGATTATGCCCAATCCTGGAACGTGCAGAGATTGTTCTAAGAACAACCTGTGACAACAAATGCCAGGGAGGTTAATATATTCATATTCCCATCAATAATGACTAAATTCCTTGCGCCAAGGCAAAGAAACGTTTTTGTGTTATCATTAATATTCTTTGAAAAATGGTTTAGAAATTGTAAATTCTGCCAGGTTATGTAAACTTATGTGCAGCTGTGTCTGGGGTACTTTAACCAAAGTTTATTAGGCTTTACATATTAAATTGTACTTGCTGTCAAAAATAGTATAAACAACATTTATCCTAGAAAACAAATGTTTACTAAAAAAATTTATACTAAAATAAGTAGAAGTAGAACACCGCTGACGTGTTAATATCACATTCACAAAGCATTAAGGACGCATCGGAACTTGACCCCCACATTTCTGATGTTCCCAATGCATTCTCAATGCCTATATTGATGTTGTGCACATATTGAAGCGATTTAATGTGTCTCCAATGCACCACTGTGTATCAATGAAAATGTAGGGATTTTGATACATGGCCTTATAGAAGGAACAAGAATTCTGGCAAGATATAACACAAAAAGCCATGAGGTGGCAGCACTTCACATTTTGTAGCTTAGTAACTAAAAGACAATGATCTATTTACTAAGCTGAGCATAGAGAAAACTTTGGTCAGCATTTGTGAATGTTAAAATAATATTTATGTTGGTTACAGATATGAAAGGGCTTATTCGAGTATTTTGTAAACTGGTGTACCAAAAGTAGCAGCCAGACAACCATATACACATATTTTAGTACATACATTCTATACTAAAGAATTTATTGTTAATTTAGCAGAGCGAATGTTTCTCCTAAAAACTATGTGTAGTGAGTGAAGTAACAGGTCACATAGTGTAGTACATATATCCTAACTGGGACATGTGTACTATAACACTTTCACTAGTCAATTAACTTTAGTTTTCATCTATAAGAGAGTTACTTAAGCTAGCCATACACAGTTCCATTTTATGTACAATCGATGTTAGATTCGATTTTAGAGTTCGATGGATTAATTTAAAATCTATCATCATTAAATCGATGTTACACCACATGGAGAGTACGATTATTGATAGATTTCGACTGTAAAGTTCATTGAAGTAATCTAAAATCATCGATTGAATTCATCGTACGATTGTCGACCAAAAAAACCTACAAGCAATGAAGTTCTATGATTGTACAATCTACCAAAATTTTCCAACCTGTCCGATCGAATTTCAATCAACGATTTGACAAAAATCGAGCAATAATCGTCGATTGTACCATGTGACCGGAAAAATCGATCATATTTTTCATCTAAATATGTAGTTTGAACGCTAAAACCGAACCATACACTAGCTTAAGGGTCCCCAGACACCTTTAGATTTCTCTGTCAGATTTCCCTTAGATCTCCTTTTGTTTTACCAAAACCTTGTAATATGAGGGACTTTCTAAACCATCAAGTCTACCTGTGTTCAATCGCAGATGACCCGGCACTACATAGTTGTTGGTAGATCTAAAGGATATCTGGCAGAGAGATCTAAAGGTGTATGGCCAGCTTTAGTATTAAAATGAACTATAAATGATAAACAGCAGGAACTTTGTTAGTAAATAAGTTCAACTCTAGTTTAACTCCAGGCTTAAAATAAAATGTAATGGCATATTAGTTATGTATAAAAATTTCCCTTTGTTTTTTAACCACATATTTTTATTTGGTTTTATAGCATACAAAGAATGAAACAATACAAAATCCCCCACACATGTTGGTTTATGCATTGTCCGATGTGTAATCTAGATTTCTCTACCTAAAAGCTGTATGTTTTATAATTTTTTTTTTTGTTGAAAAAGACCTTGACACATGCACCAAGCTATTTTTCCAGGTTAGGCGTCACTTCTTTTTAACAGAGTACTCGGATCTCCAATTATATGCATTTATGAAAAGCATCTTTCAAAATAATCTAACAAACAAGAAAAAAAATCATACCATTTCCGTAATACAGTGTTTGCAAACAAATAAGATAAACACACAAACAGTAAAGATTATATTGCAATATTGATGAGATAACCTTTGTAACAAATCCTGCATGTAGGTGATGTGAGTTTAAATTTGTGGGTTGTACTGACAATACTAATCATTCACTAAGAAAATAAGTCATTAGAGTTTAAGGAAACGGATGGACCAAGGGCACTTCCTTCTAGTTCAGGCACTTCCTCTTATAGGGTGACAACTGTTTTTCTCTGCCTGATAATTACCAGCCGTCCTGAGGATATCACTGTGCTGCTGTGTGTAGCATTTGCACATATTATATATAGTGCGGGTGTTTGGGGGTTGACTGTTAATCAATGACAACCCACTGGCAACTCCCTATGTTATCTTTATGGATAGCAGGAAGCCCCCTCACAATACATAGCTTCACCCTGGCAACAATGTAGAAGTGACTTCAAAAAGGCCACATGAGATCTGCAGTGCCAAAATCGAATATATATATATATATATATATAAGGTTAAAGTAATAAATACATGAAAAAGAGACAGTAATTTACATACATGGAGCTTTTGATCCTAACAATTCACTTCTGTTATTTGTTCTCTTTTGTCCTGTTAGAGTGGAACTAAAGTTTGGTTACTAGAAACTGCTGAAAGGCAAAATTTTCATGACAGAAGAAACTGTGAATTTGAAGATATTCTCTCCACCCTGTCAGCACTTTTATCTAGTGTACAGTGAGCAAGGGATGAGCAGCACTGTGTACAGAACACAAGTGTGTGACAGGACAAAGTCTACAGGGTTAAAATAATTGCGCTTCCACATGCGCTGTAGGGATTCTTGGGTTGAGTTATGTCAACGTAGATCCCTGCATGACATTAATGAATCCCAATGCAAGTATGGGAACGCATTGGGTGCGTATAAAATGCAAGGGGACACACTACTCCCTGCATTCTAACCTGAAAAAATCCCCCTGACACGCATCCCTAAGGTGTCCTAACGTGTCCTTAAGGCGGATGCATTAACGAGCACATGCTTCATGCATAGTGGAAACGAAGCCAAAGAGACAGTGCCTTGCGTTGGGGTGGTGGCAACACACATGATTTCTGGTGTGCATTGGCCAGAACTCACTGTGTGTGCTATTGGATGCGCTGGTGTTTGTGTTTTCAACACACGTGTGTTACACATATACAAAGGTATCCGTGCAGTTCCTCGCCATAGGTTGGGTGAGAAGCCTGCTACCCAATCACTCCCCATGCTGTGGGAGCAACACTCGGTTGGACTTATTGCAAAAGACTTAAGTATTACAGTTTTGCTGTTCACCTGTTGGTCATTGCGAGACCCCTGCTGGGCCTTGTGGGTTAAAGTTTCAGTTTGAGCATTACAGCCGCCTCTTGACATCTGGTTGATCCCTGAACCTTTTCATCTGTATCTGTATTTCTCTTGTGTTTTCCTTTTTGTTGTAACATTTTCTCTGAAAATGATTAATAATGACTTAAGGTAGACATACAAGGCTACATTTTTTCATAGATTCAAGCACAATTGAGTGGTGTGCGTGTTCACAGCGCTCAATTGTGTTGGAATCTTTTAAAAAAATAGAGCTGTCCGGCACTTCTTCAGCCTTTCTTCAATCGATCCCGCTTGAAGTAAGCTTGGTCAATCAGGGAACCAATATGTTGGTAACCCCTGTTCGATTTCCTTTTCAGACGAGATTGATGATGCTGGTCCCCATCCAAAGTAATGAAACCAATTTAAGAATTACAGACATGTCCGTATTGCCTTAGATCAATTTCGCAGCCGATTTCTGGCTGATTACAACTTTAAGCTTTAGATAAGAAGCTGATTTCGCGGCAGATCACAGCGTGCACGGTGGTCGATCTGCAGCGAAATCCTCCAATAATCTGAAAGTATATGGCCACCTTTACTCAAACGACCCCTCATTTGTACGGGCATCGAGCCGTGTATGCCTAGTAGTGATGGCCCGAACTGTTCGCCGGAGAACTATTCGCGGCGAACATCGCATGTTTCGCATGTTCGCTTCGATTCGCCCATTTTCGCGAACATATGGCGATTCGGATTTCGCCCCCTATCTTTTACATTGCAGAAACTTTGACCCCTTTTAGTTCACAGTCCAGACATAATCAGCCAATGAGCTCCCCCACCCACAGACCCTCACACACACCCCTATAACATATCAAGTACAGACGCCCATTACACATTCTGTCTGAAGAAGGAGAGAGTTAGGAAAGAGAGCGCTGCTGCTGCTATAGGGAACCATTACTAGGGCAGTGTTCTGTGTATATACAGTCTTCAACTGAATATCCCATCCATCCATCCTGGGGAATATCCATTCCCCCAATGTCCTCCACTGACCATCACCACCATGTCCTCCACACTGACCATCACCACCAGTGTCCCGCCATACTGACCATCCTCCCCAGTGTCCTCACACTGACCATCACCACCAGTGTCCTCCACACTGTCCATCTCCACCAGTGTCCTCACACTGATCATCACAACCAGGTGTCCTCCCACACTGTCCATCTCCACAGTGTCCTCCACCACTGACCCTCACCACCAGTGTCCTCCATCGGACCATATCCCCCAGTGTCCTCCACACTGTCCATCTCCACCATGTCCTCCATAAAATTTAAATTCACCTTTAACTGTAGGCAACGTGGAAACAGATCTTCACAGGTGTTTCAGTGGAAATCACACGGCATTTACCAACCATGTTGTTTAGTGCTCTCCAGCTCCCCTCTTATGTTAAATCCCATTGACTATCATTGTAGAAATCCTTCGTGCGGAATTATTGCATGAAAAAAAAAATTTTCTTGGGAGTTTTGCCATGGATCCCCTCTGTCATGTCATTGTCCAGGTGTTAGTCCCCTTGAAATAACTTTTCCAACACTATTGTGGCCAGAAATGTTTTTTAATGTTCGCCTGCCCATTGAAGTCTATGGGGTTCGTCGGGTTCGCGGACACTTGCGGAGGTTCGCGTTCGCAAACATCAAATTCTGGGTTCGCGCCATCACTAATGCCTAGCATTAATATTGGAAAAGAAAAAAAAAACACAATGCAGCAGTATGGAAACCTGTGTAACCTACATGAACACAAACAATGTGTTTACCTTGATGCAGCGTGTATAGTGTGAAAGGGCACTTATCAAACAATGAGAGAGCTGACTGCAACTCATGAAGTGGTGTGGACATTTCTGATGGACGATATTTGCAGTGTTCTCTAATCATCATAGTGAACTGCGTTCTTATTTCACAGAGGTTGTGCTTTGTTTACCTAGACAAAATTTTTTTTATTGTTATTTAATGAAGCACATCCTTTTACACGAGCATCTCTGCATCACTTTTCCAAAATCCCCGTGACGTGCTCTTGTGATGAGGAGTGTGTCAGGTAGATTGTGAGCAGGCCTCCCTCCTCCTGCTGTCAGTATAGTGACAGTGGGAATTTCCAGCCAGGAAGTGAGCAGAACAGTTTAGTAGAAGCACACAAGCCACACACACACCTCCAGCCATGAGGGAGGGAGGTGGATCTCTGCTGCTGCATTGATGAGCTCACCCGAAAACCCGCCCAGAAGCCAGAGAAAACAAGGAAACTGAAAGGGGCTCAGCCAAGACAAGGGCTGCTGGGCTGCACTCACTTTCTTTTCACTGGTGCAAATGGAGTCATAGAGAACATCACCATCTCCGCTCCATCACTAAGGAGGCCAAGGAGTACCCTCCAAGGAGAAGACACAGAGAACAAGGTAACACTAGCAGCCAAGAAGGTGTCACACCAGAGGTGTCTTTCACTAGGAAGTGATGCGGTATACAATAACTTATACAAAGAGCACATGTAGCAGCGTGCCACTGCTGACAGCTACCATAGAGGATGCTTACATCCATGGTGGTGGTCAGGGTACCTATGCTTTATAGAATATACTTATGAACACAGAACTTTAATTATACTTTACTTTATTAACTTTAATAATACACTTATTTATCTCTGATCGATCTAGGCAGCAGCCGGTATTAACTGAGATGTTGGAAATTGATTAGACAAATTGTGCTGTGATCTGCTGACACACACACATATATTTGTTTTGAATGATCATATTGATAAGTATTATCATAATAATATACTATTTTAGTCTTGTATTATATACATTGCTGTGGCAATTGGCATCATTAGAAGTGCTGGCAGAATACAGAGCAGGCTTCTTGTAGGTTGGAGCAGAACTAAATAGATGTTCATTCATTATAGTAATTTTATGGGATAAGAACTCCAGCAATAGAACTAAATTAAATTTACTGGTCGATCTATGAAAAGAAATTCACTTTGATCTGCTCCAGTGTCATTATAATCTTCAGAAATCTCCTCTTTAAATGCCTCCATTCCTTCAGTACCCTTTCAGCAATAGACAAAAGTAGAACTGTATAAAGCCTGATGTGTTGTTTTACAGCAATATTTATAGTACAGTAATAAAAAGTTGGCAACACACACTTAAGCCCCCCATACACGTTCCGATTTTTTGTACGAATTTTGCCCGACTGACCGATCGGGTCGGGAGATTAATCGATCGGGAGATTAATCGGATTCGGAATTATGTCGGGACCGCTTCGGACCTGTCCGTTTTGGTTGATCTGCTGTTAATAAATAGGGTCGGACTGATGGATCGGTGATAATTCGAATATTGATTTTTCGTGCCAGCCGACCGACCGACCATAACATTTTAGGTGAAAATCGGGTGACAGGATCTGACGAAAAATCGGTCGGGAGAATAATCGTAACGTGTATGGGGGGCTGTATGTACACCTTACAACTGATTCCTGTTTTATGAATCACTTATTGTGTTAAGCTTTTTGGTTTTGGTTAGAAAAGGGAGTTTTTGTCCCTGTCTGTGTCCCATCTGGGAAATTTTAGCTTTACTTCCAGTTTTTAAAAAAACACACCTTCACAAAAGAGGAGGTCTTAACAATCCCTTCTCAGACTGTGGTCACCAGAGAAGGGGTTCCCCTCTGGAAGATTTCCCCTTGTCTCCTGTTCATAGAAAATGTCTTTAAAAAACCCAAAACACTACCAGAGACAATGTCCCCAATGAGAAGAGGCAGCAAGAACAACTGAAAAGGGGTTCTCACTGTGTCACATTTTATTCAAAGAAGTTTTTACAAAAATTATGTAAATTTTTACCCTTTAAGCAGTTTGGATCTTTCCATTTTACTTGTGTCTATGCATAAGTGGTCACTCAAAACTCTATGGGGTCAGCAGATCAATATCAGATTTTCTTTTGAGGAGGAGATTCTTCTGACATTAGTTCATGGCACTGAGATAATTAGGAATACATCATGGGAGCTGTTCTGCTTTTTAAATCTTGGCTTTTTTATTTAGTATCTGTCCACTTTAAGCCTTTTAAAACGTCTGTAGTCAAAATATGACAACACATAATAAGCTCTGGTGAAATTCCTTTTGTGGATATTGTAATGGACAGGGGTGCACATAACTTTTTTAGTGAGCTACTCAGATGAGTACCAGGAGATGGTGTTTGGTACTCCCTACATGTAGTGCTGTCTTCCTCACTGTCCTCTGTGTCAGCGTCCTGCATGGAAGATTCTGCTGCAGATGGACCTCCCCTTTCTTGATTGAGCATCTGATTAGCTGTCTCCATCCATAGGTCACCAGCTGGCGTGTCACCAAGATGTTTAATGCTGTTTAATGCTGTTCGGGCGCTGTTTTTTTCACATTTTGGTATGCTAAATTAATAGGACCCTAAGCCATGGGCAAACTGCCTGCAAGTCGCAGGAAATCCTCTGGCAAATGGTCCGGCTCACATCTTTTTTTTACCCAGCGCAGGGAAATAGCAGTGGTCACATCGCCGTACATATGTCTATTCTTACTTTCAATCCCCAGATCTCCAACAACCTTAAAAGTCAAATCATTTTTTTGTAATATACATTCCCAATTTGACATCCCTAATTGCAACCTTTCAGTTATATTAATGTTTCCCTGTGGTTATCCAAGTGACTTAAATTGTATACATTTAACAATAAAACTGAAAGAATTTTGGCAATTTAAAACATTTTATTTTTAAAGTAGTGTATGCATGATACAGTGGAGCTACAATACCAATTTCAGCCAGAGTGTCGCTAGTGAGCACTTGTCACATAGGCTTTTCACACATGGAGGAAGGAGAGAGGGAGGGGGGTAGCTGCTGATTTCTCTGTGACAGTCCGACTCCTCCATACACAAATGTGATCACTAACAACAATATTGGTCAGCATAGCTAGGTTTTGACGCCATTTGCGTAGTGGTGGACCACTCAAGTTATTGTGATTACTGAGGCAAAATAAATTACCAAATTTTATCTTAAATTATTGGGTGCCCCTTTACCCTTCTATGCCATAATAGTTGAGGGAAGAGTGTGGTTTTGGTGCCTAAATGTATGTATTTAGTGTATGTCTTCTTTAAACATTTTAAAATCTTGGTATAATATAATAATGTAGTTAATTTAAGACTCATTAAAACACCCTAACCATGACAAGGGATGTAGGGGTGCTAAGTGCATCTGTCTGTTGCACCCTATCTCCATTAAGCCCTGTCTACACTTGACGTCATGGACTCAACAGCATAATGTGTCCATAAAGCGCAACCTGCAGGTTGCCCAAATAAGATACGTTAATTGCAGCATTGGTGTGATTGCATTGAGGTCAATGGTGCCAGTTCCTCCTGTCCCTCTGGCGTTATATATAACGTTATCAGGCAGACCCGGAAAGATCCCCACATACAGAGAATTACCAGGAGCTTCCAGTGTCCGTGTAAGCTTGGGGTGAATTTTATTAGCCAACAAACTCACCCCGAGTTAACTTGGAGGAGGTTAATGCAGCATGTACACAGGGGGTCACCCCCCAAAACACTAAGGAGACCCCCTTTTGGCATAAAGTCTGCCCTCCTCCCAAGCAATACCAGGCTCTTTTGGCAGACCTGGTTGGAAATCTCGTTAAGGTACGTGGCTTCTTCCCTACAACCTTGCCACATGCTGGCAGGAGCTCATGACAATCATTGGTCACCTTTAACAAGGGGATCCCCACCCTATGGAATGAGTAGAGAGGTGCCATGTAACTTTTGTAGAGCAGTTCAAAACACTTGTTATTAGCTGTCATTGAATTATCTCTCTGCAGTATTCATCTTCACTTCTTTCCTAGCTGTTACATTAAAGGTAAGCTGAGGGGAAGGGTGGAGGAGCTGGGTCAGTGCATACACTAATTAGACTTTGCCTGAAGAAAAAGAGTAACAGGTAGATTTGCATTACAAATCTACAGCAATTTGCAATTTAATTATTGTACATATGACATTTAACGATGAGACAGAATAAAGATTGCAGTAATTTATACAGAAAACAAAAACGTGCCTGATTACAGATGGCTGCTGCACCTCAAACAGAGAAGATAGTTTACAAAATTGTAAATAATATGGATCTGTGGCACTGCATCAGTGATGGATAACAACTCCTGTTCCCTCAATAGACCCATTTTATCCTAATGCACCCAAAACTGTATAGATTCTGATGTATCCAAAGCATGGTAGCCTGTTCTTTCTTTTTTTTTTTCTTGCTTTTCAAGTGATAAACCAGGGGAGTCAAACTCCAAATCTGTCCCCAAATATAAAATTATATTTGGCTTGCCAATTTTTTTTCACATTTTATTTTAGAAATGAATGTCACAGATGTGTCTGTTATTTGACATTTGATTTCACATGTGTAATAGTATTACACATTGCTTGTTCTAGAGTCACTGTTTAAGAAAAAATCCAGTTTGTTTCCATGGGAAAAGGTTTATCGTTATATTTGCTGAGAAGGAAAAATGTCCGCAACTGTAGACTTTTTTTTCATTAATTAGCAAGGTTGACCTGCGACCTTCTCCAAGTTTTTCATTGTGGCTGTGTGTGTGTTTGAGTTGGACTCCTCTGTAAATCCTCCCATACACTTTTAGATTGATTGAAAATCTAACCATGTATGGGGGGCTTTATAACTGTTCAATGTTGGACAACTATATTAGTTACATCACCTTTCTCTACAACATTTTGTTGTAGTCATATTCCTCTTTTGTTAATAAATATTGTATGTTTGTTTTTTTTTCGAAATTTTGAAAATAACTGTTAGGGAGCATCCTGTGTACAGGGACTCAGGGAGTGTTCAGTAACGCCCCCATGTTAATCCAATTGGACTCCCTGAAAAGTGACCGGGTATCTGGGCTCTGGAAACACAGCCCTTCCAGATGCCAGTGTGAATGCAGGAATGTTGTCATTACTGATTAGAGATGGTCGAATTATTCGACTTGCTAACTTTGTGAGCTGATTACAAAGCCTAAAAAGAAACTAAAAACGGTATCATCACCAGAATTGCTGGAGATGTAGAGAAGGGTAGAGGGAACATTTAAAAGAAAAAAGTATGGCTCTATCACATGTCGTTTTTGCATAAATTAAGTTCAAAGTTAAAGTCGAAATTCCGATTTTCGAAATTTTTACTTGACTTTGAACTTAATTTGTGAAAAGGCTATTTGTGTTAGAGACTTACTTTCTTTTTTGGAGTTTACCCCCAACCTTTCTCTACATCTCCAGCAAGTTTGGTGATGATACCATGCTCAGGGGCTTTGCAATTAAGTCGAAACCGTCGAAATGGTAGAATTTTTCAAAAAAAATTCGACCAACTCTATTACTGATATGTGTTTGAAGGTGTTAACATCTGTAATTTTCCTATTATTTTTATGTTTTTTCCCTTTAAACAGGTGGTGGAGTATAAATTCCAGCGAAGTTGCATAAGGGCAAAAGTGCCTAGTGATTTTCACCTTCTTATTTTATGGATAATGCTGTCATTTAATTAATGATCTACCTGAAGATCTTCAGTGTTTCAGCTTTTTATATTGGGGATGAATTGTCCTATACCTGTGTCTACAGAGTTCATATAGGATTTGGGTTAAAGCTCATTAACAATTATTATTTTTTTTTTTTTTAAAGACCAAAGCTTTTTGTTACACTTCTCAGCACACTAACAATGAGCCTTTGTACAACCCCCTCTTGTATACTTTTTTGTACATGTCCCCATAAAAAAAAGCTTTCTGTAGGCTGTAGACAGAATGACAGCAACTTCCATAGCCACACATCTGGTTATGGGTGAGTATTCAAGCTTTTTGCTTAGGTTCTACTCCACTGTAAAGGGGTGGGTATTGCTTCTGTCATTAAAAGCATGTTTCAGGTCTTGGCAGGCAACTTATAACAGGTCATGCCCAATAAGGCAAATAAAAGACTGCATTATTTTTTGGCCAAGACATGCAACCTTCATCTGACTGTTAGAATAAAAGGATAATTAAAACATTAAGTATGAAATCTTGACTTCCCCTCATGGTTTGCATGTCGAGAGCATCTTAAATAGAAAAGCGATTGACATATGTTTAAAAATTGTAAAAAAAAGTCTCTTTTTAGACTAATAAAAATCACAAAATGCTATGACATGCATTATTTCCTGTGAAATGCACTCAGATGCATCAATGCATCATTCATGACTCATGACTCTTTTTCAACTCTTTTCAAGAGGCACAATTAATTATGGTCAGTGTGTTCAGTATCTTAGTGCTGTTAGCCACACTCTAATTTCATATTAACACCAATGCTCCAGACAGGATATATTCCTACATCCTACTCTGGCTTTTGGGTAACCACCAGGATTAACATTTCCATTATCTCTATTTTTAAAGGTTCTTTACTTTCATAAAATGTAATTAGTATGCGTATCATGTACCGTATTTTTCAGACTATAAGACGTACATTTTATATAATTAAAATCAATGGAAAAGTGCCTGCGTCTTATGGTCTGAATATGTAAAAACATTTGTTTCATTCCCTCCAGCCAAGCCAAAAAAATACTGCCAAGAAGAGATCTTGTCTCTGTCTGTATTAGCACTAGCAGTACCCAATCTCTGAACACACTGACCAATTTATGGAGAGACACATTTTACAATTAGATAGCATGAGTTGTGTGTTTACATAAACATTCTGCATTGTGTTTACATAAACAATTTGCATTGTGTTTACATAAACATTCTGCATTGTGTTTACATATGTAATATGCATAGTGTTTACATAAACATTCTGCATTGCAAAAAATAAATTTTGTGACAAAGACTCATATCTCCTCCCATATGTAAATAGCTGCTCATGGGTAAGTTGTTCATATTAGGAGGAGCATGAGGGAAAACAAAAGAATTCTATTTATTTTATTTACAAAATTAGTTGTTTTTCCACTAGTTTCCACTAGGCGCCCATAATACTCAAGTGCTTTTTTGGTATATCTTGGCATACAATACATCAACACAGTAAGGCATATTGTAACTCATGGGACAATTCTTCAGGATGCAAGGTGCAATTGGTGTATAGGGTAAAAAATTTTAAACAAATGTCTCGATAATGTGACAAAACTAGTTGTATAGCTCAAAGAAAAACACATAAATATTGGCTAAAACATTTTACATAATTGGTATGTACTCAAAACATGATACACAGTTAGAAAAATTGTAAAAATATATATTAAATGTTACTATGAACATTATTTTAAGACACAGACATATTAAGGCATGGTGAATACATTTCATAGGTAAAAATGTTAAATAATAGAATGTATAATTTGATAAGTAGTGATGAAGTCCAACATCTGCCTGTTTGTGGGCAGGTTCAAATTCCAAGGCCTCTTGGCGGGTAAATTGAATTTAGGAAATGTCAGTGATGTCACATCCTGGTACCTGGAATATGTCCCTGTATTTCAGTAATTAACAGCAGTCTTTCCCATGATTGTGAATCCTACTGAACCAAAGCTTCATTTGTATTTAACCTTCCTAGCGTTCTGTCTGTACCGCTCCATTTAAAGGGATTGTACAGTGCTAAAAAATCCCTGGCCCTGTACACGTCGCCGGCGTCTCATGGGCTGGGAGACCAATGCCCCTACATTAAAAGGAGGTCTATGACAACCCCATAAATGCTGCAGCAATTTTGAGAATCGCAGCAGCTTTCGGGGGATATATCAGGTTTACCTGATTCCCGGTCACCGGTCACCGAACGAACTGGGTTCTTCTCAAACTCTAGGGAGGTTAAAGTGCAAATTGGAGCTATGTTAAAATTTCATTAGGCTAGTATGCAATATTCCATGACAACTATTCTACCCATTTCTAGTTTATAGTAGTGAGCATACGCGTATCACCATTATATCTAATAGCCATACTCCAATAAGATCTTAAAAATACTATAAAGCATAAGGTTTTTTCACTTTCAAACTGGTCGTTTTGAATTTTTAGTGCATTACCTCTTGGAAGAGCAACAGAGATATTATATAAAAGGCCTAAGGCTTTTCTTTGTATTGACAGATTTATATTTTATAGCTTGAAGATTTCTTCTTACTTAAGTATTGCCAAATATGACATGTCTGAACCTGCTTTAGCCTTGTAGAACATAGACCAGTTTGTTGGGAAGTTCAATGATTTGGGGGTATTTATGTACGATGAATAACTTTTGTAACTGATGCCTTGGATCTTTTCTCACGCTCTCACTTTTAAATCTTGATTAAATACAAGATACACATTTAATAGTAGGTAGATCCATGTCATCTTGTTGCGATGGATTGTGATTTATACAGTGAGTGGGATCATTTGTGTATCTATGCTTTCTAGCTGTGGCTATATGAAACTGTGCTTGGTTTTTAATCACTCCATACCCCCTAGCCTTACTAAATCCCCAGCCTAACTGGCCTCTCTACTCTTCCACTAACCTACTTATGGTATGCCCACTCATAACACCCTCATATGCATGGCTTCAAGACTTACCTAGGGCTTCCCATACTCTATGACATGCTCTCAGTTGTCCCATTTGACTTACTCCCACTTTTAACATATTCAAAAAAGAGGAAAAAAAACACCTGAGTATCGCTTTCCCATCTCTTACATCACCTGCTAGTCACAGCTCCATATCCCCTACCTATTATACAGTATCTCACATAAGTGAGTACAACCCTGACATTGTAGTAAATAATTTATAATATTTTTTCGAGGGAAAACATGTTGATACAATGTAAAGTAGTCAATGTACAGCTTGTACAACTGCAAATTCAGTGTAACAATTGTGTAAATTTTCCCTCAAAATAACTAAACAAATAGTCATTAATGTCTATACTTCATACAATCAAAGTAAGGACACTACTAAGTGAAATATGTCAAAAATTTTCGATATTTTGTGTGGCCGCCATTATTTTCCTCCTTAACTGCATCACCACCTTAACTTTCTTGGGCATCGCATTCACTAGAGCTTCACAGGTTACCACTGGATTCCTCATCCATTCCTCATCACCACTGAGCTGGTGGATGTTAGAGACACTGTGCCATCGGGTACGAATCGAGCGAAATACCAAGAAAAAATCCATCAGATACGTTTACCAACATGTCTGATTTGCTCTATCTTTTTTTGCTTGATTAGGATCGGTAGATTGATTAGGATTTCGGTAGATGGATTCAGCTAAAAAGGAATCTATTTTAGAACAAACAATAGTTTTTTATGTTGATCGAACGGAAAAATCAAACCGTGTATGCCCAGCTTTTGAGTTTTCTTGTGCTTCATCCTAAGCAGAGGCTTCTTTCTAGCAGCATATTTCTATGAACACCTAACCACGTGACTACTGATGATGTAGGCATTAGCCAGCCAGCTTCTGTTTTATTGACCCCAGTGAAATGCAGGTTTTTAATGTAGTACCACAGAAAATGCAATCTTTAAATGGATTAACTATGCTTCCTTACATCCTTGTGGTCACTCTGAACTTATGTTGCAAAATTGACCATTTTATATGTCTTTGTTTGATTTCCTGTGCTGTGGTATGGGCTTCTGGAATACTACATATTTACCGTATGTGACTTATATTCAGAAATATGAGTCATTTCGACATTGCTGTGTCTTTAATTGGGATTCTACAGTTGCCCACCAGCCAAGAGAGCCAAGAGATTGTCCCTATAATTAATCTACAGAGATTCATGATAGTTCCTCTTTAGTACTGAGCTAAAGGGAGGATTTTTGGGATTTATTTAGCAACTCACAAATACTTTTTTGCAAAAGTATTCATTTTTTTATTGTTTAAATGTGTTGTATCATTGTTTGTTAAATGGATACCTCCATTCAGATTATTACTTTACCATAAAATACGATTGTTATCATAAATTTCAATCAAATAGCATGCTGTATGCCCTCCCATCAGATAACATCATTAGCATGTCTTCTTATCAGATATCATGTTTATTATACCTTCTACAAGGTAACAGAGTTGGTGTGCTCTCCCATCAGGTAGCATCAGTAGTCTTCTCATAGCATAGTTACTATACCTTCTAAATGGGAGTATTGTTGATCGTGAATATTCTAATCTTTAAAATTTATATTGCGGGTATCTGTATATTTGCGAAGATCTTGAATAAAGTGCTTTATCTTCATAATAGCAAGTATTCAAGATTTTTTATATCAGTACCCGGAACTACTGTGCATTGCGTTCACAACATGGGCACGTACAAGTGCCAAATTGAGCAATGAAGGTAATCTGTGACATGCATTGCGTTTCCTATATGTGCATGTGCTAGTACAGATTTGCACAATGAAGGTAATAACTGGAGATCACAAATTCTCAAAAATATTTTGCAAAAAGGAATATTGCTTATGCTTATTGCGGATAGCATGGTTACTATACCTTCTATACGGCAACATAGGTGGTATGCCCTCCCATCAGGTATCGTGGATAGTATGTCTTTCCATTAGGTACCATGGTTAGTATGCACTGTCATCAGTTAGTATGTCCTCCCCTCCCTTTAGGTAGTATGGTTAGTTTGCCCTGAATAAAACAATAATGAGAAATGTAAATACTAGAATTAAAGTCAACCCAAATATAGGCTGAGGTAACCTATATTACAAAAAACCTGGAAAAACCGTATGACTCAAGTAGAAGCCTAAGGGGGTAAATGCAGAAGCTAAGGCACAGAAGCACAAAGCAAATATTTTTGACATTTTGACTGTTTAAATTTTCAAGTTAATTGCAAAGCCCCTGAACATTGTATCATCACCAAACTGTCTGGATACGTAGAAAAGGGTGGTGTGAACATTACAAAAAGAAAGGATTTCTCTAACACCCAGGTGCCCAACCTGTGGCCCGGGAGCTGCATGCGGCCCTTTGGACATTCTTTAGTGGCCCCCCTCAGTCCTCCACTTGCAGCCCATGAAACCTAACTGTTAATGCATAGGAACTTGCCTGTCTGCTGATAGTGATCCCTAATGCTTGAAGTATCATTTAAAACACGTTTTGTTATTTAAAAATAATGTTTTCTAGCTCTGCCTGCTGTCATTTTTTTTCATTGTAAAATGATTATACAAGTCAGTATAGATTGAAAATGTTATGTGCGACCCTTTAGTGATGACGAGGGCAGCACTTGTGGTCCTCCATATCAACTCAGTTGCCCACCACTGCTCTAACAAGTAAAAAGTGTTTTAGGTCGACTCAACTTTGAACCTAAGTTATGCTACAACTAGTTAGATGTGTAGAGAGATACTTTCTTTCCCCCAAGTGTTCCCAGAACACTTCTCTACCTCTCCAGCAAATTAAGTGATGACACCATTTTCAGGGGGTTTGCAATTTACTCACACATTTTGTGTGAAATGTAGTGATTTTCATATGTGGAGCCGGATTTCATTTTTTTAACATATTTTGGGTCCTGAAAAATTAGGCTTATATTTAAGTATATACAGAATGTCTTTTCTTGTTGTTTGGCTTACACTGTCATTATTCTAAAGGAGAAAAATAGCGACAGGGAGAAGAGCTCAGAATTCATATTCAAACTTGTTTGGCACTGTGGTTCAATGTTCATGACTGTGATGGGCCCTTAAATTGCGTAGTGTTAGGTGTAGTGTTATGGAGAACTAGAGTCTTCTCTCTCTCTGTTCATTCAGCCTTTTGTCTGGGTCCTTTCTTTATCACTTATCTTGGCAATTATTTTTCTGTTCCTGCACTGCTTTTACTTCTCTTCTACCCCTCTAAATCTCTACTAGTCCTGTCCAGGGTATCCAAGGCCTCCATGCTGTTCATTGACATACCTGTTTTCTCCATCTCCCTTCTTTTCCTTTTCAACATTCTCCAACAATACCAATACTGTTAGTAAGTCATCCTCTACTTGCTATCTTAATATATTTGCACCATATAGCAATGACCAATAGGGAACCACTTTCACTAAGCTTGGCTCTAATTTATTATTTAAATTAGTAATTAAACAAAAATAATTACTAGTTATAAGATCTAGGAATTTTTCAGTATTTTACTCTACCTTTCTGTTATATGTTAAAATAACCCTGAAACTGTGAAAAGAGCCACAAGAGGATCAGCAACCATTGATCAGTTCTGATAAGGCTGGTTACAGGGAACTATCCATAAAGCTGGCCATAGACGCTTAGATCGATAGAGATCGATTTGCAATCGTGACATGCGATTGAGTCTTCAAGTCGTACATCGATTAAAAAGTGCACCATTTCTGGGATACGATTTATGCGCCCGATCGATCGGTGAAGTAGTTTAAGATTGGCGACACAAAAAATGCGATTGGAAATTTGGAAGTGGGATGAGGTCTGCATGGGTCAAACGAAAGGGCAGATCTTAAGGTCTCCAATAAAGTCCTTTGATTTGCAATAGAGCAACTAAAAATTACAGACATGTCCGATCCCTGCCAGATCATTTTTTCTTGCGATTTCTCCTCATTTTGGTTGATTGCATTGGTCAGAAATCATTAGAAAAATCTAAGCGTAGCTCATAGGTTGCTTGCTTTATAAGATAATCATAGAAAGTTATGTCAGTCTGCAAGTGAAAACCTTAGTTTACCTTACCTTAGTAAGATATATACACCATATAGATGGGAATTCATAACATAACCTTTCTCAAGTATAAAGTTCAGGTAGCCTATGGCAGCCAAATAAACTGTTGAAGCTGGCTGATGTCTAGTCTTATATGTTGTTGCTTTCTAGTACCTTGAATATATGCAATTTTAGAAATGTTAGATTAATGTGACTCATAGAAATTGGAAACATATTTGTAAGACATTTCAGTTTCACCTGTGACTCCTACAGGTTTCATTGTCACTACAGTAACCTATAAGGTTTAAATATAAGGTTTATATAAGGGCTATTAAACACAAAAAGTTTTTATTCCAGCCTACCAGCTATTAGATGTAGTATCTTCTTAATTAAAGCTGCCCATGCATGGCTCTTTTTTGTTTGATTCCCAAACAATCAATCAAACAGGCATCCAACATGTCAGTATTTGCCTGTTCAATCACCAATAAGCTAGCCATATACGCACCGAGCAGCGGACGATTTTGCCGCCGACCGATGGGCTCGAGCGCGCACACCCATCGGTCGGCGGCAAAATCGTCCGCCGCTCGGGGGTGCCCACATGGGGCAACAGTCCTGTCGCCCCACAGCTCGGCCGGCCAGAGAACGGGCATGTCCGATATTCTCTGGCCGATGCCATTAACTTCAATAAAGACCGGCGTCTTCATTGAAGCTAACGGCCGGCACACAAAGGGTGCCCGCCGATGTTGTCAGCTCTGGAAAGCAGCCTGATGACATCATCGCGTTGTATTTCAGAGCGGATCTCTCCTTAGTGTCAGACCCCACTCGGTACGTGTGTGGGGGCCTTTACTTCGGCTAGGGATCGATTCCCCAGGGTGGTGAGCAGCAATTCCCTGAACGATCAGTGTATGATCGTTCGGCGATTCTTGCGTAAGCACAATGCAATCAATCGCATGTGAATCAAGCAGTGTCTGGCCAGCTTAAGTTATTTCTATCTGGTGACCCCACCAGTTACACACTTAAGCAGGGTACAGACCTGTAGATATGGGCCAGATCGATGGCTGCTTCAAATGCAGTACGCGCTCATGGCCATCTATCTGGCCCATATAATATGCAGCCATAGCTGTTTTCGGCAGGATTAATCAATCCCGCCGATAATACCGATAATACTGATGTCCACCCCGCCGGGTCTCCGTGCAAAGCATCGGCTGAGCTGGAGAGATAGCAGAGCTGTCTCCCCAGCTCTGCCGATATCTGACAGCAGCGTGATGACGTCATCGCGCTGCTGCAGGGATTGTGGTTACGTCACCACGCCGAACGATCGTTCACCGATCATTTGGAGAATCAGTGTGCATCACCTTGTGGAATCAATCCCTGGCCAAAACTTTGGATGATCGAGGGTCCCCATCCAATGAAATGGGGATTGAAGCGGAAAATACAGACTTGTCGAATCCCTCTTGTGTTTTTTCTTCAACTTTTTTGAGTCGATTTTTCAAGGTGGGCACATTGGATTCCAGAATGATCGCCGGGAAAGCGCACACTGATCGATCATTGCCAGATCGGCCTCAGAATCGATACATGTATGGCTAGCTTAGGGAATATAAATGTAGCCACCATTGTCAACCTATGCAGAGGGTTGTGTAGTTTACATAACCAACGAGCAACAAAGGTAAGAATGTGTGTTAGAAAAAAGCTACGTAAAGAAAACAAATGCATACACCTTGCTAATCTGTAATAAACAAGCCCCTGGGTTTAATAACACTTTAAGAAATCTACATCAGCAAATAATCCTTGCTCCCTTTTGCACTATGGAGCCTAGTCATATAATGTTGCAAAAGCTAACATTAGTGTAAAAAGCAAAATACAATAAACAGTAGCATACATAGAATCTAAAGGATAATGAGCCCTTTACCTGGGTTGTTACTTCCTTATGTCATAACTTCCCTGAGAATTATTCAAATCTACTGTTTGTGTATTCAAGATTTCTGGTCACTCTCGTCTCATGTGACTCATGGAAGTTGGCAGTTTCTATGATCTACTAAAGGGAGTCTATTGTATATAGTCAGATTTAGTAGACTTTCAGAACATTACTCAACAAAGCACAATCAGTGTGCACCATTAACAGCTCAAGTGCATAGCTTGTTGTGTATTCAACAAAGATGGCAGTGCCATGTACACACTGTATATAGTATATCTGATGGGGTTCAAACACTTAAGCAGGGTACAGACGGCTCGATATTTGAGCCATCCGATGTTACCTGCAGCAGCGCGATGATGTCATCACTGTCAGATATCGGAGGAGCTGGGGAGACAGCTCTGCTCTCTTCCCGGCTCGGCCAATGCTTTGCATGGAGACCCGAGGTTTCCATGCAAAGCAACAGACATCGGCCGTATTTAACTGTCATGTGCAATATGGCTGTTTTCGAGCGGGATTGATTGGTCCCGCTTGAAAACAGCGATGGCCGCATATTATACGGGACAGATAGATGGCCGAAGTGGCCATCGATCTGGCCCATATCTTCATGTCTGTACCCTTCTTTAAGTACATCCATTGTACAGGTATTATTTACGTTTTTTTTACAAGCAACCATGTGCAATCCTTGTGGGTTGCAATGTGCAATGCAATGTGTTTCTCAGCCCTCCCTCATTCACATCTCCAGCATCATTGATGACGCAAGGGATTTGCTGCAAAAAACATGGAGGTCAACAGTGGCGAATTCTCAAAGTATATAAAAAATTTTGATTTGAATATTCACGATCAACACTAGTTTCAAGCAGCAGCGCTAGTGCCCGCAAGCAGGGTGGGAATTTAGGAGGGAGAATAATGTTACAAAATAAAAAATGCAATATCCACTTCTAACATATTTTTATTACCTGTGCACTGTGCCTCTCTGACTCTCTCGCTCAGCCTTTATCTCCCTCCATCCCTCTATGGTTATGTTTCCACCGCAATTTTGGGCTCAGTTGATACCCCTTGCGCTAAGTGCATTCCTTGACAGGGATGTCGACAGAGCCCATTCATATACATGCCTACCGCACTGGCTGTTTCCACGACATGGATGGAGTTTAACGTACTGTAGTACGTTAACCTTCTGACCGATGGACCGGCTTAGCCGATGCAGGTAGGCATGTATATGGATCCGTTGTCATCCCCGTCAAGGAATGTGATCAACACAGGGGTGACAACGGAGTTCATCATCAATCGCAGTATGGTGACGTCACCACACTGCACTTCATTGCGGGTCGATCAAATGGAAATCAATGTGCACAACAATTCCCGTTTGATGGGGACCTGGAAGTTGCTGGCAGGTAGCTGAGAGAAACATACTGGATCGCTGCAGAGGGGACTCTTACCCCCCCCCCCCCCCCCCCACACTCTGCCAGTAGCAGCTATGCTGCCCCCAGCCTGTGTCCCAGCTCTCAGCTGACAGGCAGAGCTGACACAGGCAACTGCTAGAGTCAGAGTGCAGGGGGCAGGAGGGGAGGTTCTGCAGCCAATCCTGTGTGTCTCTCTCAATTCTTCCACAGTGGATCGGGATTTATGGACATGTCCGTTCCCGATCTGATTGACCTTTATCAAAAAGAATCAATTGTTATTTTTATTTCTTGTTTCCATTCAAATGGAAAATCGTTTTACCATCCTATTAATCACCTTAAACCACCACATGACAAAATATGGATCTGGACCCTACTTCTTCATATCTCATTACAAACCGCCTGCTCAGAAATAGCAGCATTTACATATGTGTCCGCGTACCATTCTGTAGCACTTTAGCTGACACATTACCATCAGCTGATGACAATTTCACCAGTCACCAGTCTAAAGCACCTGCTGCCATTGTTCTATTATATTGTCTCTGTATTTTCATATTTAATTGTAGTATATAGACTTGCTTATATTTGTTTGCAAGTCACATGATGGTTTAAGTCCCAATTCTTCATGAAGACATCCCATTAGGAAATGTCTTGACTGTAGAGGAATGCACCATGGTCCAAATTTGGGTTGGCCCTTTGTATTGCTCATTCTTAACGTTTCTGCTTTGCTTGTGATTCTGCAGAAGGCTATGTATAGCATGCTTGTGTAAATCTGTACACGTTTTCTGCCATGCCATGCACACCTGTGTAGAAAACACAAAGAAAAGGGGACTTTTGCATGTTACACACATATTCATAAAGAAACCAATCTGGTTGTCTGGTGGTTTGATTCAGCAATAGGGTCCCGAAAGCAATGTCTATGCTTTAAGTTGCATTTAAACAACAAAAACATATTGGACTTTTTAATCACTGTGGATTTGCACTTTTGATTCCTGAATCTCTTGTGTCCTTTATTCCTTGTTTATTTGGAGTTACAGGCTGGTGATAAACCTGTATTGCAGAATCATAAAAGCAGTGACCAAAATTAGTACATTAACATAAATATTAATTACAGTATTATATCCTAAAATGGCTCTGGGTGGTTTGAATTATACTTTACACCTCCCAGGCATTTTGGTATTTGGTTTTCAAAGAAATAAATATATCTATATATATCTATATATATATATATATACACACACACAGAGACACAACACACGCATTTTAATTCATATTAAATACATATGCTAGGTGCACTAACACTCTAGGTGTTGCAAAACATTACTTTTCTTCAATGATTAAGCAAGGCATAAAATCTTAGGTTGTCTCTAAAATAATTTCTGTGTACCTCGGAAAGCAGGAAAAGGAGATGAGTCACTCTTCTAAATACTTATTTGTGTATTCAAACCTATTGTTTAAAATCATGTTTTTTCCTGATCATAATAGTAAGAAAATAGTACTGAAAAAGCTAAATGTTACATCTTAGGCTAAGTTGTGCGGTTAAGAATTTTAGTTTAAATCATGATAATTTCTAAATACAGAAATCTAAATCTATTGAATAAGTAGACATATAGTTTAAGGAACAAGAAGTTTCCTTTTTTTCTGCTTTAAGATACAGATGGGGGGGTGCATGAGTCTTGTGAAGTGAATGCCTGACCACCATGTGCATTCTGTGTGTCCCCTCTGCCTTGGGTGCAGAGGCAGGGAAGTTATCAGGCTGGTCTTCCTTCTGCAGGCATGTCTTCCTTCTGCTTCTTCCCCTAGTCCCAGACAATCCACCTGGGACAGTCAGCCAGAGCTTTTTTTGTCAACACTGTCCTGTATGGCAGAAAGGGGACAGGGAAACTGATACCTTCCCTGCCTCCTGTAACTCCCACATTGCCAGATGGAAGCACAGAGCTCCTTCTGGCAGAGTCAGGATTTTTTGGTTTAGTGTTTTTTGATCAAAATAAGACACTCGGGTTGATGCTGCGTCTTATTAGCAGGAACGATTTATCAGCCACAAAATACGGTGTGTTAGCCTACCTACTCTTCTTCTTCCATGGACTGACAATTTGGATATAATGAATCCAAAGCTAGCATTGGATCTTTGCCTTTAAACAATTCAACATCATGTTTTTTCACACTATAAGGCCTGTTTCCACGGAGTTCAGCAGGTCCACCAATATGCTGGTTGTATTAGGTTTGGTAAATGAGTTTGTAAAGTAACTGGTTTCATTTTTTTTGTAGGTGGAATATGGCAAGACATATGTATGATTTGGATGATTCTGTAAGTATTGACTCCAAAACTATTTTAAATTATTTGTGCCTGCTTGAAGCATTTTAAATTCAATTCATATTATGCAGAGGCAGTTTTTTAGCTGCACAAACCTATGCATATTAGATAATTAAGGCCTTCTACCTTTCATGCAATAAAAAAATTATTATATTTGATTTCTTTTAAAAAGTAGTAAGAACCTGGTATGGTATGGATACCATAATTTTTTTACACAAGAAAAAGGATATATTAATTTTATTTTTATTAATGTACTGAAAATGTGTTACCTGAGTCTGGAGCTTTAGGGCTTGTCCCCACTTAAGCGTTTACCCGTTGCAATGATGTATTTGATGAAGCTTATCCCCACATCCGTGATCGGACACAGAACGCCCCTGATCATGGCCAAAGCTTTAATTTGAGGGTATTTACTTCCAAATCAGAAGGACCATATTGGAATTACAACAGTTTGCATATGTGCCTCCCATTTGTTAATGGACCAAAAGTAATGGGGCAGAATAAAAATCATAAATCAAACTTTCCCTTTTTAATTCTTGGTTGCAAATCCTTTGCAGTCAATTACAGCCTGAAAACTGGAACGCATAGACATCATCAGACGCTAGGTTTCATCCCTGGTGATGCTCTGCCAGGCCTCTACTGCAACTGTGTTCAGTTCCTGCTTGTTCTTGGGGCATTTTCCCTTCAGTTTTGTCTTCAGCAAGTGAACTGCATGCTCAATCGGATTCAGGTCAGGTGATTGACTTTGCATAACATTTCACTTCTTTCCCTTAAAAAAACTATTTGTAGTAGTATTTTTGTAGTATGCTTTGGGCCATTGTCCATCTGCACCGTCCAATAATTTAGAAGCATTTGACTGAAAATTAGCAGATAATACTGCCCGAAACACTTCAGAATTCATCCTGCAGCAGCAGTCACATCATCAATAAATACAAGAAAATCTGTTCTATTGGGAGCCATACATGCCCACGCCATGACACTACCACCACCATGCACCATGGAACTCCTGCAACATCTATAGGGGGACAGTTTATGTCCACCAAGCAGCTCTGGGATACTGTTCTGACATCCAAGCAGAAATTTAAGCAGAAACTCTTCAAAACGTTTCTGATCCATTTAATGGATGAAAGAATTGTTTTAATGCTGAATGACAACTATCAACTATTTAGGGAAATTAGAGAACATATAATAATACAATTTATATAATATTTTGGAACTTTGAAACCTTCCTGGTCTGATAAATAGCCAATGCCACTACAAAACCTGGCATGTATACTCCACTATAATAAATATTTCATTTATTTTTGAAAATAATTTGTGCATAAGGGAGAGAAAAGACAGTAAACTTCATCATTCAAGTACTACTAAGAACAATTTTCACCAATAGTTACATTCCAAGCAATGCAATGTGGCTAATTTTAATAAAGACAGAAGGAAACATAAAAATATATTTAAATGTGTAGTCTTAAGATAGCAACTGTACATACATCACTATTTATCTATAAGCTGCTATATTTATATTTCCTCTTTTTCATCAGCAGATGTTGGAAAACTATTTTAGAAATACTCCAGTGGTTGTATACGATGAACAAATTTTAATTCCTCATGAACATCATATTCGACCAGGTAGGCTCAAAAATTGTTTATTCTTTAGACCATTTTGTATATTTATTAATAGGTGTCAGCAAATAACTGTGCAAACTTAATTTTTCTTTATTCTTATAAGCCTCCTTGGCGGTACTATTTTCTTTTTAGCTAAATATGGTATCGGAAATTTTCATCCAAATTATTGCCCGCTCTAGCCCCCTCCCCACTTTAATAACTTATTGATGATGCCAGTAATGCAAGAACTTGGGGAGCTTATGCAGATGAAAGGCACAAGCAACCCACATGCCCATGGTGTCATCAGTAATTTCGTAAAGATGCATCAGGGGTAGTGGAAGTAATCTCCAGTGAGGCTCAGGGTCACTGCTTTACTTTATGAAAATCTATACCAAGCCACACTTTTGAATGGGCATGGTCAATGGCCAACACCTTATTACCCTGACCTCCATTCGTTATATTCAGTTTTTTCTATACCACACTTTTGAATACCTCAAGGGGGGTTAAGTTAAATGAGTGAAGGCAGATATCCCTGTAGTCAATCATGTTTAGAAACTGCACACTCAGAGATGGTTTACAGCCATCCTTTTTATTGTACATTAAGTGCAAATTATATCCAATGGGCCTCAAGAAAAGTCATGAAAATACATGTCCTGTTCCTAACTGATTCTGCAATTTTAGCACCTGCTCCATATAGACCAGGGATCTGCAACCCACGGCAGCCTAGAAGCTTGGTATGGCTCCTTGGCTGCCAGCAAACCTCCCCCCTCTAACCAGTACATACATTGTGGAAGAAACAGAGAGCTTGCCTTGCTGCTAAGGCTCATTGCTCTCCTCCTCACTGCCCCCTCCTGAAGCTGGAGCCGATAGCAGAAAGCGGAGACCTGCTCCTACCTCCACACCACAGACATTGGTGAAAGTGGAACAGCCAATAGAGAGAAACAAGGTAGCCAGCCACATATAACACCTCTCAGATTCTCCACTCCAATCTCCAGGACACCTGTCAAGAACAGGAAGTAAATAAACAGGGACTCTGTACGTCAGGGAGCAGGAAACACTAAAAAACTGAGGAGAGGGATTTTTTGCTCTGTTTTTGGGCTCTTTCACAATTTAAATGCTGTTTTGTGTACAGCCAAGTATGTGTTGTGTTTTTGTAGACTACTTTACCTTAGTGAAAGGGGGTAAAATTGCTTTTTTGATAGTTAAGGTTGCTCACCCCTGCTTTAGGCAATAGGGTGGCAGTGCAGTACTATGCTCTGTATTGTGCATTTGGCTTCAAGGACAAAACGTTACAGAATATGCAGACTAGCTGATTTCTATCTCAACAGATCCTTAGGTAATGCATGTCAAGACCCTAACGGTTTTGCAAATTGTAGTCGTTGTATGATGAGTGGGAGCATTGATATACCTGCTGAAAAGTTATTAATCTACATGAATGCTTTAAAGTTATAAACAAAATTACTATTTATATGAAATCTGTAATGCATTCTTATCCTGCTAGTTATGTGAATTCTCTCTTTTTTTGCAAGTTGATGGACCATACCTTGAAGTAATTGAGCAGCCTAAACAGGTAAAACTGTTGATTTATTCTTTTTTACTGTCTTGTTTTTTTTTTTGTACTGTGTGGATTTTTCATATACTCTACTATTGTGCTGGTGATCTTGTTGTGCCTGGGTATTTGCTAATACACTTAAAATGAAATATTCTTTAACTATTAGAACAACGAACAAGGTTCAGGATAATGATTTCTGTGGATGATTTAGCATTCTGCAGGCATCAGAAAATATCAAATCCCACTTTTTATTTAAACATACAATTTTTTTCTGAATGTGCTGTTTATTTCTAAAGCTTAATCCCCATATAACAGATAATATAAACTTCCCATCAATGACATGCTTTGCTAAAAGCACTATCTGTCTCCATTGCACTGCCTCTGCAGTAGATTAATCAGGGGTGGGGCTAGGTGCTGTTTATTTGGGGGTTCTTTTTTCAAAAATAGGGTAAAAGACTATTTTTTCCATAGTGTGTGACCTAGCCAGGTTGTTAAAACTTTGCCCTATTGAACACATAAAGTTTTGTTTTTTGTTTACCGTATATATACTCAAGTATAAGCTGACCCGAATATAAGCTGAGGTACCTAATTTTAGAAAAAAAATCTGGAAAAACTGAATGACTCGAGTATAAGCCTAGGGGAAAAATGCAGCAGCTAAGGCTCAGAAACAGCAAATGTGCTTTTGTTAGATGTAATTATTTAATTCAGTAGACCTATAGGTTAATTACAAAGTCCCTGAACATGATATCATCACTAAAATTGCTGGAGATGTAGAAAGGGTTGTGGGAACATTGTAAAGAAAAAAAGTAGTGCATATCAAGTTTTTGCACAAAAAAAGTTCAAATTTGACTTGACTTTGAACCAAATTTATCCAAAAACGACATATGCAAGAGCAATATTTTTTCTTTTTAATTTCCACACAACCCTCCTCTACATTTTTGGTGATGATAGCATGTTTGGGGGCTTTGCAATTCACTCATAAAGTCCACCTACAACATGATGGCATTTTCACTTCTTGACCCGAATAAAGGCCAAATTTCATTTTGTGAGCACATTTCAGGTGATGAAATTTTTGCCTTATATTCGAGTATATACGGTACTTATCTTAGTGGACACAGTAAATAACAGACTTTTAAGAAAAATAACAATGCAAAGAGAAATTTCACATTTAGTGAATAAAAGGACATCACTGCTCCAATTATGAACAAGCAATATTTTTTATGTGCACAGGATTGTTTTTTGTTTTTTTTTAAGTAATTATTCACTAAAATATGTGAATATACTATTCTTCCCCCCTAAAAAATAGCCTAACTCTTCATATATTAGTTTTGTGTATACCAATTCATATACCTTTAGATGGAATCATTTTTCTAATAACTTTCCAGAGAGGGTTCCGCTTCCGATACGTGTGTGAAGGACCATCCCATGGAGGGCTGCCTGGAGCTTCCAGTGAGAAGAACAAGAAATCCTATCCACAGATAAAGGTTTGAATTTATCTCTTAGTGGATTTCCTAGATGGAATCCCCAGATGGAAACATGCTAAATAATCAGTTTCAGAAATATAAAAACATGTGAATTGTCTTACCCCCTTAAATGATTGTAATATGTATATTATTAGATGTCAATATATATATACTAATATACTTAACTAAACTATCGTATTTTTCGCACTATAAGACACACCGGACCAAAGTTTTGGAGAGAAAATTAGGGAAAAAAAGAAAACAGAGACACAGCCTTTCAGATATCAAGTGAATATACAGAATGTTCCAGTATAGTAGGCAGGATTGGACTATGCAGTATTTGTTCTATATTCTTCCAGCCAAAAGGCCAGTGCCAGGTCTTTGCTGCAGGGCTTAAATTGTAGAATGTTTTATACAATAGCCGTACCCATTTGGTGAGAATGCTGATCAACTTATGAAGAGACACATTTTATAATCTGGCACTGAACAACTTACCCATGAGCAGCTACTGTATATACATATTGGAAGGCGATATGAGTCTTTCCCATTGATTTTAATGATAAAATTGTGTATTATGGTCCAAAAAATACAGTTTATATCCCTTTATTGCAGTCAGAATAATACTTCTTGATTGAATAGCGAACAATAAGGGCTTATTGCCAACTGCCAGTTAACCACCCAAAAACTGCAGCAGAACGCAAAAGGAGGTAATCCCTGGGCAATTTTTTGTTATCTGAGCACTTGCACAAGTGAGAAGTAGTCTGCTCATGAGGCTGCGAGTTGCTGACACTGCACAGCCACGTCAGTATAAATTTAGACTAACTCAAAATTAGGTTATCCCTGGTTTCCCATAGATATTAACAAGCATTTAAGGGTTGATTAACACGGTGGTTTCCAAGGCTGCTGTCAGTGACAGGATTATTGGGCAAAAGCCTGAAAACCTCAGGTCGCATGCACGGGGTGGTTGCGGTAAATGCTTAATTACCTGGTAGTTAAAAAACTCCAATGTAAATGAGACCTAGAATGCAAACTCTTTTGCAGGAATGGCTCAGGATACCTTTTGATGGTCAATGGATCCTCGCAATCTCAGCTCTCAAAGCAGCTTTCTCTTTTTGAAAGTAGGCCATGTAATTGGATTTCATACTAAGTCACCAGACAAGCTTGCTTTTTTGAGCTTGGAGATTTGAGCTATTGAGGGGTTATTCAAGACATAATCTTAAAAGTACTGAACATAATTCAAACATATTTATCTTAATTCAAAATAAAGGGGAATGATTATCAAAATCCCAGACTTGGTTGAGGCGAAGCAGCCAACAACCCAATGGGAATGTATTTTTTATGCTATTACAAACTATTTTTGGAACCCCTATTACCCAAGATCATGCTGGTGATTTGTCAAGATTGAATATTTGAATTACTGTTATACTTGGCTTTTGCAAGGAATGTAGGTATATCTTCACATATGAGGAAAACCCATACAGGTATTAACCAGATAATCAGCATGCAGCAAGTTCCAGGCACACTGTATCACCAACCTGGCTCAAGAGACAACATCTGTAGTTGTAGTTGTTTTGTGTAGTAGATTATTAAAAAAAACATGTAAGTGGTCAGGTAATAAGGCAGGGGCTTTTTAGTGACGTTTTTGGTAATACAGTACAGTATTGTTTTTAGTTTTCTATTTTTATCATATTTCCCTTTTTAATTAGCACAGTAGTACACACATGAATCTGCTGCTGTCAAATAAAATCACAGTTATAAGTCTGAAATGTTTGATTGTAGTTGTTGTAGTGAAAAGCAAGTTGAAGGGTTTTGAGACAGAGAGAATATGGCGGCATTCTTACCTTAAATACATTGGACACGGATGGAAATGCAGAGAAAGTAAAATAAATAAACTCATATATTAAAATAAATTAGACTCATTTCATTCACTTTCCAGGCCCATTCTAAACAACAAGGCATCAAGAGAAAACAACCATTAAACATAAAAATTGGAAAAATAGTTAATTGGCTTTTTGGCCAATGAACTCCCATAGTTCTTGGACTATGCCCACTTATTCATCAATGATGGCATTAAGTCTTTTGTGATATGTTAAGCAAATCCCTAGCCTGGACCTACACACATGGGGGGTCCAATACACAAAGGCTTTCAAGGCCCAAGAGTAGAAAGGAATGGTTACTATTTAAATAGTAAAAAGGTTTTATTAACATCAGGACCAATATATAGATAAATCACATAAGAATCTTGTACTAAAATTGAACATCACCATTACATATCAAGCCAGACGTAGACGTATAACATAAATTACAAATTCAGAAAGATTCTGCCCCCTTCTTGTGTCTTTTGGGATGGTTGTTAATGAGGCTGTAGAATTTCTTTGGTAGAGCTTTCCATTCCTCTTGACAAAAAGCCTAGGTGCCAAATTACTGGTTTGTCTTTGTTGTTTCACGACTTGCTTTTCTGGCATAAGTGGCTTTTGGTTGCTTTAGAGTCAATTTTATTAATAGTATACAAATGCTTGTGTGAAAGTTAAATCCCAGTAGGCCATATTATAGAACTGTACCATTTTTAACCACATATTACTATAGGCACAAAAGCAAGCAATACAGTGTGTGGCCTGACACATTTATCCTCCTGGGCAGTCAACTTGGGCAGAAAAAACTTGCAAGATGCGGTCTGCCTGAGCTAGATTCGGGGTAGCTGCAAGGAAAACAGAATCACTCACTTCTGTTATTATTATCTTGTATTTATATAGCAAAGACATATTACGCAGTGCTTTACGGAGTATATATAGTCATATCACTAACTGTCTCTCAAAGGAGCTCACAATCGAATGTTACTTACACAGTCATAGATAACTAACAGGAGAATCTTTATTTGGGGAAGAAAATTAACCTGCTGCATGTCTTTGGAGTTTGGGAAGAAACCCATGCAGACACGGGGAGAACATGCAAACTCCTTGCAGATAGTACTCAGGCCAGGATTTAAACCTAGGACTCCAGCGCTGCATGGTCAGAGTGCTAATCACCCGAGCCACCGTGGTGTTCTTCTCCGGCGTTTTCGGCTTCTTCCTATTTTTACCTATGCGGAAATTCAAAAAGACAGTTCCTATGTACCGCTTTTCGTTCAGGAACTGTCACCTCCCTGTAATGCCAAGGAGGGTAAACTGATTTTAATATTTTTATTTTTAAGAGTTCTGAATAACAGGGAGCCGACTCCTTTAGGATCTCCAACAAAACAGTATTGACTTAAGCTTGTAAATAGTTGTGTGGACAAGACTGCCAAAATTATGTTTAAAACTATAGCTAATGCTTATTAAGCAATTGACCTGTGTATTTAGGGTGTTAAAAATTATTTCATGAGTGTTAATCTGTGTATAAGTGGCTCTATACAAAGCAACTGTAGTTAAGCATATAAAAGATGATTGTTATATTGTTATAATTTAACTTTTTGTAGAAAAGGGGAAGTTGTAAGTTCTGTAAATTGTGTGCTAATAGAAGGAACTTTGAAATTAAATAAGTAATCTATTTATACTGTGGGTTGATGGTCTGTTAAACAGAAATGACAGAATTTCATCATGTTTTTGGGCTAAGGCAGGGGACTAGGTGACTGTCATCAGTCATTAATTGTGAGATGATTGACCATCAATAAGTATAGAAATTATCCAGAAAACTAGTTCAAACCTAACATGGGGTCTTTCTAAAGAATTGGTTGTGGTTGTGCTCAGTAACTTTACCAAGCATGACATATGAACATTGAGAATTCACAAGTGTTTTCCCTATGTTAGTCACTGTGTAGGCTGCACCATTCTATGCAGAAGCAAGCTGTTTAAGTGTATATAGATACTAACATGGAATTTCTCTTGTTTTGTCTTCTGTATTGTTAAATGCAATATTTATTTGCAATATTTGAAATATAATTTCATCACATGAAAATGCATACCTGTTTATTCTGGTAGAAAAATTGGGGAGTGGTTAGTGTCCTTAGCAAGCTTCTTTTCATGACGACACAATGCCACAATTATCTATTAAAATAGTGCCGACATATTATGCAGCACATAACAGTCTCTCAGGGGAGCTCACAATCTAATGTCCCTACCATAGTCACATATCACTGTCTAAGCCCCAGGTGCCCAACCTGCGGCCCGGGGGCGTTCTTTGGCGGCCCCCCTTAGCCTTCCACTTGAGGCCCCCCGAAACCTACCTATTCATGCATAGGAACTCACCTGTCTGCCGAATCGAAGGTTATGTTCCCCATCAATATAATTAATGGTTTTGATGATATACATGACTCAAAATGTGCATTACCATATTTCAGTGTTCCCTAATGCTCATGGTATAATTAAATTTTTTTTGTTATTTAAAAAATGAAAAACAATGTATCCTAGCTCTGCCTGCTGTAATTTTTTTCATTAATAAAAATGCCTATACAAGTCATTATAGATTATAAATGTTAAGTGCGGCCCTTTAGTGATGCGGAGGG
>CM070032.1:166481115-166503487 GCA_036250615.1 Ptychadena robeensis
TAGACTGTTGTGTTATAAATGAAGCTCAGTGTAGTAGACTGTTGTGTTATAAGAGAAGCTTAGTGTAATAGACTGTTGTGTTATAAATGAAGCTCAGTTTAATAGACTGTTGTGTTATAAATGAAGCTCAGTTTAATAGACTGTTGTGTTATAAGAGAAGCTCAGTGTAATAGACTGTTGTGTTATAAGAGAAGCTCAGTGTAATAGACTGTTGTGTTATAAGAGAAGCTTGGTGTAATAGACTGTTGTGTTATAAGAGAAGCTTGGTGTAATAGACTGGTGTGTTATAAGAGATGCTCAGTGTAATAGACTGGTGTGTTATAAGAGAAGCTCAGTGTAATAGACTGGTGTGTTATAAGAGAAGCTCGGTGTAATAGACTGGTGTGTTATAAGAGAAGCTCAGTGTAATAGACTATTATGTTACCTCTACTTTGTGGAATAGGGTTCTGGTTATGGCCCTTGTTCTGATCATTTTCATTTTCCACTTGCTTCTCTGTAGGTTGAGAAAATGTACTTACTTCTTCTAAAATCCATTTTCACCCTCTTACAACTTTTCATCCTGTTACATTAACTCTCTGAAAATTTCAGTACCTAAAATGTGCTGAAAAAAACAAAATTCTCCAGATTTTGTGAGTTGATTGGAAAGAACATGAACATGGTATCATCACCAATTGCTGGAGATTTAGAGAAGGATTTTAGGAACTGTATATGGAAACATAAATTGCTCCAGCAGATAGCTTTTTGGATAAATAAAGTTTAAAAGTTGAGTTGACTTAAAACATTTTGACTTGACTTTGAACTTCATTTTTGCAAAAACTACTTACACTTACTTTAACTTTTTGAACATTCCCACAATCCTTCTCTACATCTGCAGCAATTTTAGAGAGGATATCTTGTTCAGGGGCTTTGAAATTCACTCACAAATTCAGTTAGCCCCCCATACTCCTTTAGATCTCTCTGTCAGATATCCTTTAAATCTAACAACAACAACTATGTAGTTCCGGGTCCTCTGCGATTGAACACAGGTAGACCGGTGATCAATTACAGCATCATTGATCGAGGATCAATCGTACGGTAATCAATGTGCACCACATGGGCACATCAATTACCGTATGATGGGGACCCAGTTTCCAAGTCCCCAGGGTCTCTCCTTTCCCCAGCCGGAGAAGCAGCCAGCCTGCACACCCCCCCCCCCCTCTCTACTGGCAGAGCTGGCCCCTGCCCCCTTCACACACACAGCCGTAGCTGTCAGTCCATCCATTACATTGGATGGTGACCCGTGGTCCCTATTCAAAGTAATGGATTTCAACCAAGGTTTTCCAACATGTTCGAAGGAACTGTGGATGGCTCAAATGAAGAAACAGATTAACGGCGCCCAATGTTGCTCTAATCTGTTACTTCACGCCACCCCTTGTCCAGCTTCGCCTGTAGGGACAAGCCCTAATAATGACATCCTGAAACAGAAGCACATTTGCTGTGTGTTTCTGTGCCTTAGCTGCTGCATTGCCCCCCCCCCTCCCCGCCTCACACACATTTTCACTATTACCAGTAATTACCAGGAAATTGATTTAGGCAAACCATGGATTGTCTAGTGGGTGCATACGCAGCTAGACACTGCCTGGATTGTTTAGGTTACAACTTCACGTCTGTTGTCCATTTTTACAAGAAGCAGGTTGTTGGTACCTGGTATTGCTAAAATGTTATTCTTTCAGAATGCATTACACGCTTTTTGTGCAGGAAGTTAATGTTGATGTGTTATATGTCAAGAGGAACCATCAAAGTCATTGGGTCAGCATGGCAATTAACTAGCATGCACTTCAAAACAGAACAATAATTGGGATGTTTTATGTACATTGTCCCAAAACAATTACTCAACACTAATATTACTGTAGACTGCTAATTAAAATCTAAAATGTGATTGGTTTCTGTATTTACGTTGGACAGACGCTTATAGCTGTCTTACTAAAAGGTGAGTACTGTAATTGGACTCTTTCTGATTCATTTATTAGTCATGGTATTCTCTGGTAAAGCTGACTAATCAATGCATAGGGATGACGTATATAATATATAAGAACAGTACCCCGACTGCCATTTCTTCTTTTTTTATTAGCAAAGACTTAGAAATAGCATCAGTCAGAGATTTACAGACATGTCAGTTCTCTGGCTGACTGAGCTTGCATGCACATCGGTAGGCCAAACAATTGGTCCCAGCTCGCTAGGCCTTAAGTCAGTTGTTGGCCGAGGAGCAGGATAGAAATGCTTGGCTATCTTTTTTTTTTTTATCTCCCTGATGGTGTGTCTCAGGGTAAAGTTTCACTGCAAAGTGGTAACCCTGAGCCACACTCACTTACCTGTTCCATGCCATTGGACAGGAATAGCTTCTTCATGGTAACTGTCTGGGATGCCTATGCCTATGCCTGTCAGATAAAATAAATGTCCTGGACTTCAACACTGACACCAGGGACATGGACGAGCTGCCAGTGCCTATGCCTGTGTCTGTCTGTCTGACAGGCATACTCCTGTACCCAGTCCTCACTTACAAAGTAATCTGTTTTAATTGTTCGAACCTCTTTCGGCACCCAATTCTAGAAGGAATGGGATGGCCACGGAGGTTGAAGAAGACTAGAAAAACTTGTCAATAAAACAAATAGTTTAATATTTAATTCTCTTAGTTGCTCATTCTGTACTGACTTCTAAAGATATAATTTATAGAATATTTCTGTGATATATTAGGAAATTACATTGGTTAGTGTACTTTCCATCACAAGGAAGCAGATGCTCGTTGGCTGCCTTCCAAATACAGATATTTATTTAGCGACATTCTGCTCACCCACATCGTACAATATAATTGTTTTTTGGTTTACATGACCTGTGTTACGTCATTGGTATGTGATGTTAAGTGGTTTGATAATAATCTCCTACATGTCGCCTTCATTTTGTTTTTACTGAAAAGGAAGCAAAAGTAGTAATACTGTGTGTTATATACTGTGCCACTGCATGCAGGTAAAATAAGAAAATGCTCAGAGCACTGAGATTTTCTTATGGATAATTTTGGACTTCTGCTTTTGGTGTTTTGGACTAAATGTATTATTCATTCAAATTATCTGCTAAGATCCTTTTGAAATGCAGAGACATAAAAATAGTATGTACTATAATAGTAGTCTATAGTATACATAGTATACATAGTTAATACATAGTACTTACATACATCCATAAATATATATTACTACAACCAAGCTGGAAGCCAAATGACAGTCATGAAAAACGTAATTACGATCTGTTAATAAAACTATGTAGATACATTTATCCATATGAAACCATTGCCTAGCCCCCTCCAATGGCAACACTGCAGTTATTTAACTCCTGGAACACTGCAAACTATATATGTAATCTCTCATATGGTTGAAGAAAAGAGCAGCTATGAATATTTTTTTAGTATTGTGGAACATTTCACCACCATTATGCCAGCTAAGAGGAAGATAAAACTTTTTGGGGGGTATATATTTTTTTTATGTTCATTATACATCCCTTTAAAATGGTTTTGTCTGAGGACCTTAAACAATTAACTGGAATGTGATTCTACCTAAAGTGGACCTATAGCCCTATTATGCCCATGACCCTCACATTCAAAGCACCCATTACACACATTTGTACAAAAAAAAATAAATATATATATATATATATATATATATATATACCTGTAAATCAATTCATCTAGATTGTTCCATATCGCTGCATCCCCACCCTACTGGTCACAGATATATATAGGGTGATATTAATGCCTTAGTGCTTGTCCCCACTTAGGCGATGAACCGGGAGTGTAATCGGTTCCGGCCTTTCCTGCTTTTGATTGAGGGCCACCGTCAGTCGCACCTAATCACGGGCAATCATGTCCGATCGCGCCCATAGACATGAATAGACGTATGAAAAAAATGGCATCTCAATGAATTGAGACAAGACTTTTTAACGCATCCCTATTAATTCTCTATGGGCATGATCAGGTGTGGGCGAAAATCTTGGCCACAAATTGCTGACAAATACACTTCCGATCGCCCCTGATCGCAGATGCAAAAACGAGAGTGATCTCAGCCCGCGATAAGGATCACCCCTCATTCAAGTGGGGACATATCCTAAATGACCCTCCCATTCGTAAGTCTTGGAAGATAGTTGTCAGCATTGAAAACATGTTTCTAAGTACCGCCCCTGCTCGTATATAAAGTCATATTAGGGTTTAGGTCTTCTTTACTCTATATTTCAGAGACTTCGCTTCATAAAAAATTGGGGTGGTGACATGCAGACATGCATTAAGACTAAAATGTTAAATAGATTTTATTGTGTGTATTGTTCTTGTGGCTTATCGTTGTTACAAATCACAATGACTGTGGTATAGGGAACATTTTATTTACTAATATAGTATATAAAGTGTTTTGTTTGACAAACTTCTGAAACCAGGTGTTTAGATCTGCATGAAACCGGATGTTTCCATCAATTAGCATGCAGATGCTACTTCCTGATTTTCAATGTTTGTACAGAACATTACTTATACTGTTTTGGTAAATGGTTTGCTAAAATCTAATTTTTAGGCAGAACAAAACAATTGTATTTTCTAATCTGTTTTCTGACTTTTAATGTCTCTCTGTAGGAACTCTTGATAGAGGCAGGGCATTGATCCATCATGTCAGATACAGACTTATGGTGTAGTGCAGTGGTTTCCAACCTGGGGTCCCCCCCCCTCCTAGAGATTGCAAGTGGTGCACCATCAGTAGGTTTGGAGGGGGGATGGCAGAGAGCTTGTGCTCTCCTCTGCTCACTTTGTAAGCCGAGACCAGCTTGGGGTGAAAAAAGTTGCTGAAAGTGGAGCTGGACTAAGGCAAAATTTACACTGTCGTTATTTGATCGACATGTTTAAAAGCTTCCCAGACGCAATGCGGTGGCAGAAAGCGTTAATGACGCTTTAAAGCAAACACATTTGTACACAACGTACTCTAAAAAAGTCAGGGGGGGGGGAGTGTTCAAGCAGTCACAGGAGGTCACCTGGAAAGGTGGGATAGCCACTCCCAGGTTGATTTATTAAAGACTTTAAAACGAAAGAGAAAAAGCTTTCTGCAGTCAATGGGGTCGTTTAACAGCCAAACGACACTCTGAACGCGACAGAAGGCATTAAAAAAACGTACTGCTTGATAAACGACCTAATTGACTTCCATTTTATACTTAAAGCAAGTTTGTTTTCTTAAAAGACCAGAAAACGACCTTGCAAACAACAGTGTCAATTTAGCCTAAGTGGAGTTTGGTGAAATGTAAACAAGCAGCAGGGCCATCTTGTGGACATTTTACAAATTTTAACTAGAGAAGGTGAAATTTAATTTTAAAACATTTCACTGTTTGACTTTGCGAGTTAATTACAAAGTTCTTGAATATGGCATCATCCTCATAATTGCCGGATATATTAAGAAGGGTTGTGTGCATACAAGTTAGGAGGGAGGGACACAGCCTAAGGGTTGGGGGCCTGGCTAGATTTGGACAAAGGCCTTAAGGAAAAAAAAGGTAGTTGGAAGTTGGAAACAACTTGTCTAGTGTCTAAAGGGCACATACACTTTTTGAGTGTGTATACTCCCTAAGATTCATAGGTGATGAAGGTTATAGTATCTTTGTTATAGTAGGTTAAACTTGTTTCCTTTCTCTTAACAGATCCACAATTACAGCGGCCATGCTAAAATCATTGTCCAGCTGGTAACCAATAGCAAAGATGTGCGCCTACATGCCCACAGTCTGGTAGGGAGGCATTGTGAAGATGGAGTTTGTACCATAAATGTGGGCCCTAAAGACATGGTACTTGGGTGAGTATTTTTTGTAGAAGCTTTAATGAATGCAGTTGTTACATGTGTTCTCTAATAGTTAAAGAGTTAAATAAACGAGAGCAGGAAATAACTGCTAAGCTTCAGTACATGAGTTGTTCAAATATTCCAAACCACAGCATGCTTCACAGTTGCATGACATTATTTTGAGGTTTATGTATACTAAAATGGCACTTCCCACACTAGATGACTAGTGACACCGATATTCACCCAGCAAATCTTCCTATGATACTAGAAAAGTGTTTGCATATTTCAGTTTAAAGGTTCTTTATAAAAAATTTTTGCTCCTGCCATTATTATAAACTTTATTAAAAAAGCACGTACAAATGTGGTAAGAAAGTAGTAAAAACCGAAATATTACAAAATATTTAATATGAAGCCTTCTGTGCTTTTTGTTTCACATTGTTATTTGGCAATGGCATTGTGAAGATAATTGTTGGTTCGTTCATGTCTATAAGTATTCGTTAAAACATTTAATTTAAAGTCACTCCATGACAGTAGAAAAATGTTTTTGTAAGATATGCAAGAATTAACTGCGATTATTGTAATGGCTGCTAGTATGAACAGGAGAGGAGTACAAAAAGATAGAGGGTACAGAAGAAGCTGGGCACGGTCCCACGAGCCGCCCTGCCATCCGCTCACGGCTGAACAAATAGTAGCAGCGGTCGGGGATGCCACTAGTGCTACTACATGTTAATGGAGCCGCTAGCGGGCAGTGGCGCAAGTGGGGACAGCCTCATTGAAAACAATTGAGGTGGCCAAATTCGACTGTGGGGACAAGCCCTTATGGATTTGATTTGTCTGGTCGGTAGAAGAAAGGAACTAGGTAGATAAGTATTAACCACAGTAAATCTCAATGCCAGTTGTGGTAGTTTTGGAATCAGCCTCCCAGTTTCATCACACTCCCCCCTGGTTGGGCAAGACTTTCAAAAGAGTACTAGTGATAGTTTGTGTGTCCAACCCAGACATAGAACTGACCAAGAGGATGCAGAGACCATGTCATCAGAGGAGATTCCAGGGAACTAATCCAGGACAGCTTTAATTTAACCCTATTACTATTATACTTAATGCACATGGCCACATGACCCCACCTTTGCACTTTCTGTCTTGTCTAAGGGCCCTTTCACACTATATGCGTTATTAAAAGACATGCATTTTTAAAAGGCATGCGCTACTGCATATATACAAATACACATGCGTTTTTTACATTACATCTGCATTTTGCATTTGCATTTTTGAACAAATCAATGAAAAATGTATCAAAAATGCATACAGCAGGACGTTTTACAAAATGCATGCGGAAACAGTGCGCAACGCATGCAGTGTGAATGATAATATTGGTTGTCTATGTAAAAACGCGGGCAGTAAAAAAACACGTGCAGTAAAGAAGCGTGTGTTTTTTCATGTGACAGGGCCCTAATCAACTTGTATACAGTCAGGTAGGCTCAGGCAATTAAGAGATTGAACTGCATGGGGTAAGCTTAAGGGTCCATTTACGCTGGTGGTTTTTAATGTGGCCTATTGTGGCGTCCGCTGGTTGGTTTTCGGGCAGCGGCCCAATAATACCTCAATGGGGTGCTAAATTACACAACCTGCAAGTGTCTGCACTATTTTGCAGCCGTTTGCAGGGAGTCGTTTCTCCCGGGCTTTGGGAGCGCACTCGAGAACCGACTATGTAAATTCAGCCTAAGAGCTTGAGTTCCCCTGTCCCATTCATTCCTTTTTCTTTAACAACGATTTCCTGTGGCATAATTGCGGCGCCTCTAGGCTTTGCTGTCAGTGTAAAGTGACGCACCCAGGACACTAGTTAAACCTAGTTATTTCTAATCAAATTCATTTTGTGCATTACCACCAATGTGACAGTAATCCACCCTAAACCTCATGCAATCTGCCCACAAACAGGGGTCCAACAGGGGATTGGGCATCATAGCCGTGTTATACAGAAGCATCCATGGCACAATGTGGATACATACCTTAAAGCGGACCTTCCACCTGGGAGGTCACTCAGCATATCGGAGTGCACCCCTCCCACTGCTTTACGTTGTACAGCTCTGACGGAGCTGTACTGCTCTGACAGAGAAGAGACAGGAGGGGGAGGTGTGGTGGAGTGGAGGGTGAAGCAGTGATGGCAGAAGCAGCTGCACTTCTCCAGGAGCTAAGATGCCGGCATCACAACCGAAAGTAAAGGAGGTGAGTATTTTTGTGTAGCAGTTTTTCACCATCTGAACTGCTGACAGGTGAGTATTGTGTCTATTTAATGTATGTGTGTTTTCATTTGTGTTTAAAACCACTTTAAGTTGTCATATGCCCAGAAGGAGTGACTATATGCCTTTAGAGGTGTGTTTATTTTTGCAAAGAAGATTTTGTTTAGGACTCGCAGTTGAAAGTTGTGTGTGTTGTCTAAGCTGAGTTGTGTAATGCAGAGCTTTGACAGAGCAGAGTTGTATTAATGTAGAGTGGAATAGTAGGGGCACCTGCAGTCAGATTTACATTAGAGCAGACCGACTAGGGGAACAGTGTAGCATAAAATAGTTCTCTTAACTTGAGCCTTAGTTCCAGTGCCAACCATTTCTTTTGATCACTGCTAAGATGTTCCTACTTCTTAATTAATTTACCTTAATTGATTAAACATGATTTGGAAACACACCCACCTCTCTATAGAAGGCCTCACAGCCGACAATGCATATCAGAGCAAATTACCGTGATTTGATACAACCAGGACTCTTCCAAGAGCTGGTTTCATGGTCAAATTAAGCAGATGGAGTCGAGGGGGATGACCAAAAACTCGATGGTCACTTTTACCGAGCTCTTAAGGTCACATGTGGAGGTACATCTATGGGTTCTTTCACACAATACCTGCTGTCTAAACATGAATATATATACACACACACACACTGAACTTCTGACTGTAAAAAGGAAAATTGAAGAAGATACCTGTTAAAATGAATCAGATTTGAGCTCTTCTTATCTTAATGAGTTATAGAGCGACTGCAGTAATATCCACTTTTACTTTCTTCCATTTTTTTGTCTTTGAGGCCCTTGTGTGAAACCAAACTTTCAGTACACTAGGGATATTTGTCATACAGAAACTTCTGGGAGCGGAAGTATTTACCATTTGATTTAAAACTACCGAAATACAAATAGCGTGTGTTTGTATCCATTTAAAGCAACAACGCTGTGCTTGTAGATTTACTGTAGACTTGAGTGTCCTTTGAACACTAGCTCTGCTACATGACTACCAATGATGGCAGATCATTGCTTTTGTTTAACGGGGACACTAAATAAGCACAGTAAATCAGGTAAACAATAATTACTGTATATACTCCAGTATAAGCCGAGGTACCTCATTTTATCTACAAAAAGATAGTGCAGATTTCTGAATGAGAAAAATATACAGAAAGCACCATTGACCCTAGGAAGGAAACAAACAGGTAAATCTTAGTGCCACAACCTCAATAAATTAGTGTTATTACAGCATGGGTTTTCAAGACACTTTGCCAAACAGTCCAGTAGAACAGTTTGGAGCCGCTTGTTTTTTACATTTCACAACCAGCTGTCAGCTCGGACATGTTCCCACATAGGCGAAATCGGCATTGATCGCGTCCATTCAGTTGAATGGGCTTGTCCCCACTCAACTGATGGCCGTGCTTGCGATTTTCTTTCCCGATCGTGCCCATAGACATAAAGGGATGTGATTTTTGATCGCGTGTGGATGTGGTTGAAAAATTGCATCCATTCATTCTCTATGGACGCAACTTATTTTTCATAATGGAGGCAATTAAAAAAAAAATTGCGTGTGAAAATCTAGGTGATTTATCGTCTATGTGGGAACATAGCCCTGACTCTGACCCAGCTCTGTATTAAGATATACATAATTAAATGTATTTTAATGCAAGCAGCGTAAGTGACTGATTTGACTTTGGGCCTGGATTTATTTGGTATCATGCTCCTCTGCACTATAAAGCTAATTGTTAATGGACTGCAGCACAGGGTTTACCTGGCCATACACATGGCCATACACTTGCAACATGGTGCGAATTATCACACAATGCTCTCTCGGGGAATCGATGCACACCACCTAGGTCCCCATCTAAAGTAAGGGCAATGGAACAGGGAAATACCGACATGTCAGTTCCCTGTTCAATCGATATTTTGTTGGAGAGGGATAGATCACTCAAGGTGTCAAACCCAAAATCGCCCCATGTATGGCTTTATTCTGTGTGGCAGAACTATAAATCTCAGCACTCAATGGATAAAAATATAGAAGATAAAACAGCTCCTTGTCTGTAACTGTAAACTTGTACGCCACATTTTGCCTTGTTTCCCTTAGATTTTATGACCATAAACACAGAAGTGGTAATACTACATGCGTCTTACCCTCTCTTTCTCTTGTAAAAACCTGTTTAATCTGTTTAAGAAAATTGTAAGAATAGAAATGTCCTCATATGTAATCAAAAAACTGATCACATATTGAATCATTGTACATGTAAAAAATTTAAAATAATTAAAAATAATATACAGTACTTTTTTTAATGTGCTGAATAATTTGCAGGTTCCCCAATCTAGGAATTCTTCATGTCACAAAGAAAAAGGTGATCGAGATTCTGGAAACACGTATGATTGATGCCTTTAAGAAAGGATACAACGCTGGTCTTTTGGTGCATCCTGAGCTAACCTATCTATATTCGGGCGATAGGCCACTGACTGGTGGGTTATATTTTAATCATGTTTTATTTATAACAACTAGTAGACAAATTATAAGCTGTAAAAGGGGAGTGGTGCTTAGGCTATTTAATATAATCGCCTCGCGCTATTTAATATAATCGCCTCGCGCTTGCGATTTTAATGGCGTGCAGAAATTGGCGTTGTTCATGTTCATTCAGTTGTCCATGATTGCGTCCATAAGATATAAATGGACAGGGTTTTTTATTGTGTGTGGATGCGATCGAAAAATCATGTCCATTCATTCTCTATGGGCGCATTTTTTCCTTTAATGGAGGCCATTTTGTTTTTTAAATCGCGGGTGAAAATCGCGTACGATCGCATGAGGCGATTAATCGTCTATGTTAAAACATAGCATAACTAGCTTGCTATTTCATATACATTCTAGTTCGTTCTAATATTATGTTGTATGAACAGGGGCAGTCCTAGGGAGATCAGTCGCCTACCCCCCTCCTTCCCCTGAGAGAGAGCACTCCCGGGGATTGGGGGGGATTTGCTGGCGAGTCTCCACTAATCATTTTCTCGCCCTGGGCAGGAGACAGAAGGACTAGACGATGCCCAGATGCTGCCGGATTCATAAATGCTGCTGTTCTTTGGGCTCTTGAGGGGGTGCTGATTTTGCTGACGGAGGGCAAAAACCGACACCCCCTACCCCCAGGAGCCCGAGTAACATCTCTCTTCCCCAAGCAGACTGAGCTGGATTCTGATGGCGGCGTGCGGAGTCCGATGTTGGCGGCTTGCAAAGTCTTACATATGGGCAGTATGGGCGAATTCCGCCCTGGGCAAAACCGATAACCCATCTGTTAAAACAGTCACTGACTTTTAATGAGCAAAACAGTTTCCCTACAATTTGACAAGTTGGTAAAATACCTTGGAGTGAATATAAAATTTGGTGTGTGTGGGAATTTAGGAGAGCCTTTGCGTGTTTAATCACTTGGAAAACAACAAATTGTTTAGGAAATCATTTAGGTTTTTTTTAAGCAATAAGTTTTATTGAAAGGTTTTGACAAAGATAACAGTACAGAAGAATACAAAAAGGCATGTGTGAGGCCAGAGAAAGTAACATTACATAATAACATCAGGTAACAGTGAACTGGGACGGAGACAAAGTAAGACAATGCCATTGGTGCTCGGGGACGCCACTGCAAAACATAAGGGCAATCCGTCACGTATAGCTCACGCAATAAAAAGCAATAAGGCACAGTGGTAACCACCGTAATATAAGGGGTATAAACTATCTAACGATGCAAACACAAAGGCATAACAGAAGAGCAAGAAAAAGGGGGGGGGGGCGAGGTCTTGTTGACGTGTTTGGATAACTGTTCGGGCTTTTACCTCCTTCATTGACTTCAATGGGAAAGCTCTGTAAACACCTGTCGGCACTTTTGAGAACAGTTTCAGGCATTTTTTGAGCAGTAAACGCCTGGGTGTGAACATTCCCTGCCAAAATCACTACCTTAATACTTTCTAACCCTCCACTATCATTACTTTAAACACTTACATTATTGTATAAGTGCCAGTGTTAAAACCCTAATGAACAGGTAATAGTGGCTTCCAGCCACAAAAAGGGTACCTGAAAATAATTTTACAACACACTGAACAGCCCTGCGTGTGAATGAGACCTAAAGGCGTTTGATGTGGTTAAGATTGTAGCTCTTTGTAGGCCAGTGAATTTCTTCCACCGCACTGAATCCTTTATTTATAGACCTTTTCTTGTGCTGTGGGTACCGTCAAGCTTGAACAGGACGCTAATTGGTGTACATCAAAGCCAATCAGCAATCCACACAGCGCCTGAACAAGTTGGTGGGGGGATAGGTGGGCAGGTGAGTGCCTATACTCCTACTATCCCACCAATGAACGGGGGATAATTGTATAATATATATTGTGGCACAAAAGGCTTTGATTATGTTTTTGATGCTTATAACCTTTGGTTATATATATATATATATATACAGTACAGGCCAAAAGTTTGGACACACCTTCTCATCCAATGTGTTTTCTTTATTTCATGACCATTTACATTGGTAGGTTCTCACTGAAGGCATTAAAACTATGAATAAACACATGTGGGGTTATGTATTTAACACAAAAAGGTAAAATAACTGAAAACATGTTTTATATTCTAGTTTCTTCAAAATAGCAACCATTTGCTTAGATTACTGCTTGGCACACTCTTGGCATTCTCTTGATGAACTTCAACAGGTAGTCACCTGAAATGGTTTTCCAACAGTCTTGAAGGAGTTCCCAGAGGTGTGTAGCACTTGTTGGCCCCTTTGCCTTCACTCTGCGGTCCAGCTCAGCCCAAACCATCTTGATTGGGTTCAGGTCCAGTGACTGTGGGGGCCAAGTCATCTGCCGCAGCACTCCATCACTCAAATAGCCCCTACACAGCCTGAAGGTGTGTTTGGGGTCATTGTCCTGTTGAAAAATAAATTATCACCCAACTACATTCAAACGGGATGGGATGGCATGTCGCTGCAGGATGCTGTGGTAGCCATGCTGGTTCAGTGTGCCTTCATCTTTGTAGAGGTTCTGTATTCTTTTAAGCAAATCGTTCAAGGTGGGCAAGTTGATTCAATTGTTTCGAGCGATTGAAGCGAACATGTGCTGCGATTTGATCATTCGAAGTAGACCAGTGTTAGGCTACCCCGTAAAACAACTAAAAAAGCATGTCATTGTATTGATAAATCAGTCAGTGAAGTGTGATCAATCTGACAGCTGACTTTAAAAAGTGTTAATAGTTAAAGGTACCTTGAACTGTAAACCTAAACTTGCTAATGGTCGATTGGCTATGTGTGCATTAAACAATTGAAATAAGAAAAAAATGTCAAAGCTTTTCTTTAAGCTAGGTGGACAGTCATGAAAACAGTTTTCTAAACTCAGCTGTGTATTTGAGTTTACATTTGTAATTTTAATGTGAAAAATACATGGCCCTACCTCATTGAGAACCTGGCTGTCCGGTGGGGGGGGGGTGGGGGGCCAATTTTGGGTGCTCCTTAAGCTGGGCATAGAAGGGTCATTTTCCCGTCAACTGCTGCAGCGCGCGACCGACCGGGCCTTTGTGGCGCCATCTCACTGCTCTAGTGAACGAGAATCTTCCCGGGCACCCTTGTTTGTCGGCCATTACTTACTACTTTCATAATGGTACGAACAAGGACAGAGGCCGCACAACCAGTACAAGACAAAATGGTTAAATAATTGTGGAATAGTACTAAGATAAAACAAATTGCAAACAACAAACATACAATATACTCACATTGAGAGAGTTTTACTACAAGGTGGATCTCTCAGGGCCATTTGTTTTGCAGGAGACCTCACTTCCTGGTTAGTGATGAGATCCTGTTCACTGCTTCAGAATACTGGGTGGCTCCATATGCTAAGGGACGGGCGTTTCAAGAATCCTCTGCTCGAAACGCGTCCCATTGTTCCTTGTTTGAAAAAGAGTATCTGTTTGAACCGCGTCCATTGTTCCTTGGAGGGATTAGGCTGGTTAGGATTGATGCCTTCCTGCCTCTTTACTTAACTACTTCCCACCCTGCACATCAATTTGCAAAAGTGAGGAGGGAAAATAAGGAGAGAGGTCCGACTTACCTGATCGTGCCTGGAAGTGATTGTCGGCAGAGTGTCACTTCTGGTAGTAGGAGTGCGGAAGTGCCGGTGTGGGTGTCACTTCTGCGTTCCACATACGAAAGTGACATTTTGTACTCCACTCTGGGTGGCTGATCTAAACAGTTGAGAACCGCTACTCTTTCTTGCATTTGCTCACAACCTGATTGAACAAGCATGAGCAGTGCACAATTAACAATACCACATTGCAAAGCTCCATGTTGTGTAATGTGAACTACTTATCGATCTTAGTAAAGCAGAGGCCATGAATCAATGTTCAATAAAATATTATTCCAGAATGCAACATATTTTAAAAAAAAGGTTATTGGTTGGATTTGTTAGTGTAATGTTGCACTTAAAAAAAGAAAGTTACACTGTTGGCAAAACCTCTGTTCTACTCCAATATATACCTAAACAGAATACTTTCGTAAGTTTTTTATCTGGTTATGAGATTAGCAACCTTTGTTGCCTCTTTCCATTTACCTGGTTTTTGCAGACTTCTATTTCCTCTTTTGTATGTTGTGTGTTGAGTCTGCAATCGCAGCCATCCAGGCATTCCTGTTTCACAATCTCGTGCACACAGCTTCAGTTCCCTTCCTGGATGCCTTTTACAATTGGATTTTGTACTAACTACGAAAGTACGCAAAGGATTTGCTTCATTCACCAATGCACATATGGATCTGTCACCTGATAGCAAATAAAAATGGTGGTCAAATTTTTTATAATTGATATAGCGCAGACTAACTTTTTTATAATGTGTTTATAGCTACTAACTTTTACTTTTCATATGCAACAATAGACATTGTATTGTTTGAAAGTTAAATAAATATTGATTCATTCACTTGTGGTAGGATAAGTGTAACTCCGTACCGGTGTTGGAGTTCATTGTGGCTGACTGTGAAATTGAGTTAAGTCCTCCGTAGTTGGTGTTGGTGTATTTGCCTGTTCAGACTATTATCTAGCTGAAACTGACAATCCAATGTTTCACCACAACCGTTATTTATTTCACTTTCCCCTGGCTACACCTATTTTGGAGTTTCTTTTTGATGTGGAATACCTGTTGCTAATACACCAAGCGATGCAGCTACGCAATTAGTACTTTTCTACATGCCTGAAGGCCCCCACACACCTTACAATCTTTTCCATACATTTTTGTACAATCAAATTTTGTTCTACTAATAAGTCTACCAAAACCATGTATATGAGGATTGTCCAATCCATACAAGCCTATGTATTCGTATCATTGGAGGCCTTATACTTCACATTGGTTGGTAGATTCACGATTGGGAGTTGTATGGATGATCTTAAAGTGTATGGGGGTGGGCTTTTAAAAAAGTTATCTTCAGAAAAAAGTTTCTCTGCCCATAGAACTTCTCCTAACTTCTGAAAGGTGGGTTACCATGTACCGTTTTTTCGTTCGACTCTACTAGAATGAAAATTTTTTTGGGTTGAAGAACAAAAATCTAGAATAGCCATTTGTTCTCATGGATACATTTTGTTTGACCTCAAACAAAAAATCGAAAGTCCTGGAAGATGTTTGAAAATTTTTCTGTCATTGTAATTTCGATGTATTTTCATTTGTATTCGGCGATGCCAACCAAAAAATCAAGTTACCATTCCCATGAATTGCAGTTGATTGAAAAAAAATCGACACGTGTAACCCCCCTTTAGCATACATTACACCATTCCCGGTCTGACAGTTATAGACAAAACCCTGAAAGGGACTGTCTGCCGCTGTGTGGCAGCACTGTGTAAGGCATTTGCCAATATTGACAAACTTCCCCATGTTATCCTTAATGATGGCTTTGTCCCCACGTATAGCGATCTTCGCAATTATAATGACAGTGAGGAGATCACGGCCATTTATTTGAATGGGAATCCTCACATCTATGAACTCATGCCGCGATCGAGTGGCCCGCGATCTAAACGGCTCTCACTGCATTTTGATCAACCGGTCTCTCAGTCGTGCTCCAATTCGCCCGGACCGCAAGCCTGAGATTTATTATACGCTGTTAAAATCGTGTCTCCCATCCCACTGCTTTTTAACCACGCCCCTTCATTTTCAATCAGATGTCCTGCGATTAGAATCACCAATTCGTTGCAAAACGCCACGTAACCCTCAAAGGGTTCACACAGACTTTTTCTTGTGCAACTGTACAATAGAATGGTTTGTCTTTTGTAAAGGCAATAGATAAAGTAATATTAAAAAAGGCATCTTGTATTGGCAGGCTTTGTGATCACAGCATGCATATCATTTTCGCACATTAATTTCTGTTCGTTGCAATACTTGCATGTCACACTGTTGAGGACAAAGTTAGGGTATATCTGGTAACCGCCAATCAGAACAGAAATTCCCATTCATACTGAGGCGATGTGCAGTCATTGTGGAATGGTATTTTGTTGCGGCATTCCTTAAGCAGCACAAGCGTTCAGCGCTGCACAACATACACGATTTTAATACGTTTCATTATCTCCATTCACTTTTCCTGCCAGTCACAGATAGACTGCTATTCAGCTTGGAACATGATCACTGATTCTCATTTAGTAAAAAAATTATATGAAACAATAATGTGACTTTGTTGTTCATTCTAAATTGAATACAAGTAACCGACCTGTAATACTCATTTAAGCCGACTTGAGTATAAGCCTAGCTAACCCTACTTAGCTACAAAAACTGGGAACTTACGACATTGATATAGCCAGGGGGCAATTCACAGATACTTGCAAAGAGTCAAATAAAGTAAAATTTCATTTCCACCATCTCCAGTAAACATTTACAATTTTTCCACAAGATGGCGGCTGCTGTGCAAGTTTTACTTTCACAGGACTCCACCCACGGGGAATACGGCAAATAGATACAGAGTACCGACTATACTTCCATAGTGGCTTGCTATTGTGGTTCCTATGCAGCTTGCCATTCATTGACCGCCTGGAGACCGTAACTTCAGCAGCCAGAAGGAGACTGCTTGGAACCTGAACCCCTAACCCGTGTTTATAGGCTGAAGGGGACTTGTTCAGACCATTTTTTTTATTCAGCCTTATACTCGAGTTATATCTGAATCATTAAGCCAAGCCAATTGGTGTGGCCTCTTTTGTCCCCCTACAAAAGATTCTCACTGCCATGTAGCACTCATAGCACCATAAACAGACCACAGTTTGGTTTTTTGATCCATGATTTGGATATTATTACTGTACTTAGTAAAAGTAACAATGAACAGGTAAATGATTTGTAGTCCTCCCTTGGTCTGCTGATTATAATATTACACATATTTGCACAATCGAGAATAAGACCTGTCCTGTTAATGTTCCTTTATAGTTTTGGATTCTGAGTACCCCACACAAACAACAATCTGAGCTTAGAGAATGGTCCCCAATGACTGGATTGATGTGCCCATGTAGTGCCATTGATTTTCCATTCAATTGATCCCCGATCAATCACAGCGTGGTGACGTTACCAACTGTGATTGATGGAGGTCCAGAGTTCCACTAAAATCTAACCCCATGTGTTTGCCTAGCTTTAGATCTAACCAACACTATGTCGGCCGGGTCTCCATGCTGAATACATGTGAATTTAGGGTTAGACAGGTCCGCATCTTACTGGTTTTGGTAGAACAAATTTACCGCCCGTACCCGTGTCTTTTTGGCATCATAAGACGCACTTTTTCCACCCCCCCATTGGAGCAAAAGTGCCTGCGCTTATAAAAGGAACGCTCGAACCCCAGCGGCCACTACGGCCACTCTTCCGCCGTTTGGGTCACCCATTGGCTTCCCGACACGCTCTCCGCCCCCTCTCCTCTCTCACCGACAGAAGGAGCGCGGGAGCTGCTTCCATTTCAGATGAACGAGCCTTTTCGGCTCTTCCATCGAAATGCCGCATCCCACCAAGGAGAACACAGAGGAGAGCTGTGGGCTGGGTTCGGTTTGGCTGTGATGGTTCGGCGTGTATGCGGCCCCTGCGTCCCCGTATTTAGGGGTGCCGGTCGTCCCGATGGTGCCCGTGCAAAATGGTTCTTTTGGGGTGGGCTGGGGTCGCGTCGGCGCCCCCTCCTTGGTTGGGGTTCAGGGGGTTGCCGAACAATAGCAGTTCGGCTGTCGGCTGGGGCTGAACCTGAACAGATCAGTGGTAGTGTGACTGTTTCATCTACAGTGTACTGGCTGCTAGTGGACCAAACCCTAAACATTGCATCCATTCAATTCAGTGCATTTTCCATCATGTGAAAACTTATCACATTTTTCTCTCCCTAAAAACTCTGTTGTGCCATCTTATGTGCCAGACTTCTTATAAGGCAAAAAATAACCAGTAATTGTACAGAATTGGTATGGTAAGATTGTAAGGTGTTCTGGGGGGGCCCTGTAGAACATGGACCCAATGCATTGGAACTCTCATGGTATATCTACAGAAGTCTGATTTGGCTTCCAACCCCTAAGCTCTGAAAAAACAAAAACACAACCATAACCCTGGCTAACTTGAGTTATGCTAACTGATTTTTCAGCAGCATTGGGGCATGAAACAAACCCAAGAATACGTAACAAACTGGTGTTTTATTGCGGCATCCATGTTTTATTTTCTACATGTCGTAGTGAGTTGGACTATAAACTGAGAATTTGCCCTGAAACTTCAAGTATTAAGTTTAGTGCTGTGAACTTTCGACATCTACTATATTTTAATTAACACTATACTGTGAACTTTTCAACATCTAACTAATTTAATCAACAATATATGGTGAAATGGGTTCCAATTTAAATTTTCAAAACCAAATCAAAACCTTTAAAAATCAATTAATTTATTCGATGCATTGAAATAGGACCAGACTCTGGGAAAGCTTCTCAAAAAAAAGCGCATAGACAGCAGAGGACTAGTCACCAGTAATTGCTTTAGACAGACTCATAAACTTGTATAGAGGCCCCCCTACACGGGTCAATTCCCATCTTATTTCCGGTACGATCGATTCCGTCGCGTGCACGCGAAACGATCGTTGCCGGAATCAACGTGCAGGCCAACCTTGTCCGATCGATCGCGTCTGATTGATCAGGGGCCCAGAAGTCCGGATCGTACCGAGAACCAAACATGTTTGTGCTTTCTGATCCGATTCTGCACACAATCAGGGGAGTTTGCCATTTGGGACGTAAGTGATCGGACACGAATCGGGTCCAGGAATCGTGGGACAAGGGGTATGCAGCGTCGATACCTCTTAATTGGCCGATTTATCGTAGCTCCGCTTCCCGGGAGATCGCCGTAATCAGAATCGGAGGGTGACGAATCGGAGCTCATGGAATCCGACACTTTTATGGTGCTTTCTGGGTAGGTGGGGGAATGGGGGAAATAGCGGGAGGGATGTATGTAATAGTCGGTGGAGCTGAGTGGAACTAAAAGTGGAAACAGGGGAAACCTTCCTAGGTCTCATTTTTTTCCCACTTCTTGCGACAAACTCCGGATGTCTCCCTGCTCCTCCCCCCCTTTCTTTGTACCCGATAATCCCCTTACTCAGCCAATGCTGGCCTTAAGCTGTAAGGCTTAGTTTTCAATAACATTTTTATGTTTGTCCTCCAATAACAGAAAATTCCAGCCCATGTAAGGTACAATTTGAAGAAGGTACAATTTTACTTTGAAAATATAGATATATACCCTCCACCACAATGCAAGGCTGCTGCTCCTCTCCTCCGTAAATTAGTGCCACCCACCTCCTCCACCATGCCATGCCTCCAGTTCCTGCTCCCCTTCCAGCCAAATCCATCAGAAACAGTTGGGCAATAAGTTTTTGTCGACTTGCGAAGAACTTCTTCTCATTTTGTGTCTTCTTTGGTCAGTGAAGTACAGATTGCTGAGTTGTAGACTACTGAAAGTATAACACTTAAAAAAAAGGCGCAGTTCCCTTGCATAGGGATATACGAATTTACAAATTGAAACATCAGGAAGTCGGGCGGATCCGGAGATGATAATATGTATGGTATGGTTTCCTTGTCATGTTTTGACTACGTGTTGATCAGACAAAATATGTTGAATGATCATGAAAAAATAAAAATGTTGGATTTTGTATAATAAAAGAATAATATAGTGGTACATTTAACCCCATTAGTCTTAGTTAAGGAAATGGGGCTAGTACTCACGCTTAGCTTATGTAAGGTTTTGTTCTTAAGGTAGATTTCATTGAAACATATGAATTCTGTATACCACATACTTGTTGGAGAGTGGCTTATTAGTATGTTGCATATGAAATATTGCAAGTACAGTCAATTATTACTTGTGGCAGCCGAGGCATATAAATGTAATCAGGCAGGGTATAGAGCAGATGTTCAGATCAGTAGGGGAAGGATTGCTGTCCGTCGTGGAGTTGAAACAAAGACTCATTCCGGGCTCTCATCAGTGCCGCCCCTGCTGTCATGGTGCTGTATACTGGATTTAGAGGGGGCAGGCGTTAATAGGCTGGTAGACTTGCAGTGGGTGGAAAAAGGACGTCACAGCTCTAGTCTCCACTGCCTATCTTGTTCGAGCCAAATATTAGTATAAGAAGTCGTTACAGAACAGAGCTGGGCCTCTGGGTCATCTCTCCTGGCTCGAACAACCTTATATATATTCTATATTATAGGAGATGCACAGTACTCCCCCATCACCTGATGGTGAGATGAAACAGTTTCCCTCACAGAGCAATACATGTGGGAACTCTACTATAGAAATACAGAGGAGACCTTCTATTCGTATCTCCAGTGTTTCTATTATGGCTTGAACGGCTGTACTCAGTGGTCATTGTTAATTACGCAAACTTTTTAGGACTATAAAGACGCCCGCCCCGGACCAAAGAACGCAACCCAAAGTTTAAAGGGAAAAAAAAAAAAAACATAGACAGCTATTCAGATATCAAGGAATAGTACAAGAATGTTCCAGCAAAGTAGGCAGGACTGATCCATGCAGTAGTCACCTATATCCTGCAGCCAAAGGCCAGTGCCAGGAGGGAGATTCTTCACTGCAGCATGGATTGTCAGGGCTGAATCTTTTTCATGTTTACCTATACACCTAGCAGTACACCATGTCTCTAGAACACACTGAACCAAATTGAATGAAGAGACAACATTTACAATCTGGCACTGAAAAACTACGTAGAGGCTATGTTACAATGCAAGGTGAATGATCGTCGTTGTTTCACAAAATGTAGACTCATTGGAATGCAAAATATTAATCAACTCATGCTATTTAATGTGAAATGTGTCCTCTCTTACGTTGGTTCGTGTGTTTAAGAGAAGGGGGTACTGCATAGGAGCTAATTGCACGATAAAGAGAGATCTCTTTTTGGTGGCAGTGACTTTTTGGCTTGGCTGGAGGGAATTGAACACAATTCTAACTTCTGCCTCTTGGGATGCATAGCTATTGCTGCCGAAGGATGGTTTGGGACTGAAAAAAAATAGAATCTTTTTTTTTTTTACATATTGCGGACCATAAGACGCAGAGGGATATTTCCCAGTTGATTTTAAAATGGTAAACCAAAGGTACTCTCCATATAAGAACAGCTGGCAATGTATTACTTTTCAATCTTAAGTTGGTGGTTAAAGCTATTAAGAATGTTAACATACAACACAATCAACATAAGAAGTGGCAACCACATTTGTGAATTAAGTGGAACATTTGCCACATTATTAACTGGAACGCAGACATCTTACTGCTTGTATAAGTCTAGCCATACAGGCGCACGGATTTCCCTGGCTGAGCGATTCACCATCCGATCGATTTCCGGCGATATGTCCGCGGGATCCTCAGGCAGGTGATCGATTGGCCAATTAAGGAATCCGTATCTGCTGCATACCACCTTGTCCTGCCGGATCCAGTGGTCCGTATTGATCACCTCCCGGTAATGAAAGCAACTACCCGGCTGATCTGGGCAAGAATCGGACCCGACAAGTACCAACCAGGGTTGGGTTCTCTGGCGGATCCGAGTCTGAGGCCCTGATCCCCCGTTCAGTAGCATCGGACCGCCGATCGGACGGACAAGGTGGGCTGCATCCCGGGATGTCCGGCCCGTAGTCGTTGTCTGCTGTGCAACGCGCGCACGGTAAGTCGACTCAGTGATTTGCCGGAATACGCGTTTGCGAAACTCCGACCCGTGTATTCTGGCAGCCTTTAAGAATATATCCTTGATATAATTCTGCACAGCAGGCTAGGGAGGAGATAGTTTAACGGACCACTTTACATTGAGCTC
>CM070032.1:166508462-166526710 GCA_036250615.1 Ptychadena robeensis
GGGGGTGGAAAAGTGCGTCTTATATGCCAAAAAATACGGTAACATTTGTTCTACCAAAACCATGTAATATGAGGACCTTTCTAACCCTGACATTCACTATGTATTTTATCATGGAGGACCCGGCACTACATAGTTGTTGGTAGATCTAAAGCTGGAAATCAATGTGCACTACATGGGCACATCGATTCCCGTTCAATGGGGACCCATTCTCTCCAGCTCCAGCCTTGTGTTGTAGTGTGGGTACTCAGACTCCAAACCTAAAGGAAACATTACAGGAAGGTCTTATTCTCGATTGTGCAATATTGTGTAATATTATAACATGCAGACCCAGGACTACAAATCATATTACCTGTTCATTGTTACATTTTACTAGTACAAGTAAATAATATCCAAATCATGGCTCAAACAAAACTGTGGTGTGTTTATGGTGCTCTGAGTGCTGACATTGGCAGTGAGAATCTTTTGTAGGGGACAAAAGAGCCAAAACAATTGGCTTGGCTACTTATCATATATACTCGAGTATAAGCTGAATAAAAAAAATGGTCTGAAAAAGTCCCCTTCAGCCTATACACGGGTAAGGGTCAGGTTTCCAAGCAGTCTCCTTCTGCTGCTGCAGTTACCGGTCTCCAGTGCGGTCAATGAATGTGCCAAGCTGCATAGGAACCACAATAGCAGCCACTATGGAGTATATTCGGTACTCTGTATTCTATTTGCCGTATTCCCCGTGGTTGGACTGTCCTGGTGAAATGTAAACTTGCACAGCAGCGCCATCTTGTGGAAAAATTGTAAATGTTTACTGGAGATGGTGAAATTTTACTTTTAATTTGACTTTGCAAGTATCTGCTGCATTGCCCCCCTTGGCTTATACTCAAGTCGGTAAGTTTTCCCAGTTTTTGTAGATAAAGTAGGGTAGCTAGGCTTATACTCAAGTCGGCTTATACTTGAGTATATACGGTACTTGTTATTCATATTTAGATGACAACACAAGTCACATTATCTGTTTTTCATATAATTTTTTTAACTAATGAGTATTCATGTGATTATGTTCCAAGCTGACATAGCAGTCTATCTGTGACTGCAGGAAAAGTGAATGGAGATAACTGAAAGTATTAAATGATCGTAGTATGTTGTGCAGGCTGAAGCTTGTGCTGCTTAAGAATGCGCAACAAAAATAACCATTCCACAATGACTTGCACATCGCTCAGTATGAATGGGAATTTATGTTCTGATTGGCTGTTACAGCTATACCTAACTTTGTCTCAACAAGCTGTGACATGCAAGTATGCAACGACTAAATATAATTTGGAAATTGATATGCATGCTGTGATCACAAAGCCTGCAATACAAGATGCCTTTTTAAATATTACTTTATCTATTGCCTTTACAAAATGACAAACATTTCTATGTACAGTTGCAAGAAAAAGTATGTGAACCCTTTGAGTTTACATGGCGTTTTGCAAGAATTGGTGATTCTAATCGCGGGAAATCTGATTGAAAATGAATGGGCGTGGTTAAAAATCAGTGGGTGGAGACACGATTTTAACAGCGTCTATAAATCTCTATGGCTGCGGTCCGGGGCGATTGAGCACGACTGCCTGCGACCGGTGATCAAAAATGCAGTGAGACGCGTTTTAGATCGCGGGCCACTCCGATCGCGGCAGTTCATAGATGTGAGGATTCCCCATTCAAATACATGGCCGTGATCTCCTCACTGTCATTATAATTGCGAAGATCGCTATAGTGGGGACAAAGCCATAAGGATAACATGGGGAAGTTTGTCAATATTTGGCAAATGCCTTACAAGTGCTGCACACAGCGGCAGACAGTCCCTTTCAGGGTGTCTATCAACTGTCAGACACTGGATGTGTATATGTATGCTAAAGGTGGGTTTACACGTGTAGATTTTTTTTTCAATCAACTGCCAATTCATGGAATGTAACATTGAATTTTTTTGTTCGTCCATCGCCGATATCAAATGAAAATACATTCGAAATTACAATGACAGATAAAAATTTTCCAACATCTTCCATGACCTTTCGATTTTTTGTTTGAGGTCAAACAAAATTTATCCATGGAACAAATTGGTCATTCTAGATTTTTGTTCAATCAACCCAAAAAATTTTCATTCTTAGTAGATCGAACGAAAAAACGTACATGTGTAAACCCACCTTTCCAGAAGTTAGGAGAAGTTCTATGGCAAGAGAACTCATGAAGATAACTTTTTTAAAGCCCCCCCATACACTTTAAGATCGATCCATACAATCCCCAATCTTAGATCTACCAACAACTGTGAAGTATAATGGCCTCCCTGATAGAATACATAGTGCTTGGATGGATTGGACAGATCCTCATATTACATGGTTTTGGTAGAACAAAATTTGATTGTACAAAAATTGTATGGAAAGATTGTAAGGTGTGTGGGGGCCTTCAGGCATTTAGAAAAGTACTAATTGCTTAGCTGCTATCTGCTTGTTGTACTTCTCCACAAGTTCTTCCACATAAAAAGAAACTCCAAAATAGGTGTGAGCCAGGGGAACTGAATAAACTGTTTAACATTTTATTTTCATTTTCAGCTTATAACTATTCTACATTCAACTACACAAACAACTACGGAGGACTAAATTTTCACGTCAGCACAATGAACTCCAACACCGGTACGGCATACACTTATCCTACCACAATTGAATGAATCAATATTTATTTAACATTTCAAACAATACAAATGTCTATTGTTGCATAGAAAGTAAAAGTTAGTAGCTATTAAACACATTATAAAAAAAGTTAGTCTGCGTATATCAAATTATAAAAACATTTGACACCATTTTTTATTTGCTATCAGGTGACAGATCCTTGTAGCATTGTGTGAAATGCAAATCCTTTGTGTACTTTCAGTATTACAAAATCAATGTAAAGGAATCCAGGAAGGGACTGAAGCTGTGTGCCCCGAGAGTGAACAGGAATGCCTGGAGGCTGCGATTGCAGAATACACACACACAACATTTACAAAAGAGGAAATAGAAGTCTGCAAAATACCAGGTAAATGGAAGCGGCAACACAGGTTGCTAATCTCATAACAGATTAAAAACATATACGAAAGTATTCTGTTATAGGTATATTGGTACAGTAGGCACAGAGGTTTTGCCACAGTTGTTAACTTTCTTTTTTTAAGTGAACATACACTAATCAAATCCAACATAAACCTTTTTAAAATATGTGCATTCTGGAATAATATTTTATTGAACATTGATTCATGGCTCTGCTTTACTAGATCGATAAGTAGTTCACATCTACACAACATGGAGCTTTGCAATGTGGCTGATTGTTAACCTGTGTGCACTGCTGCTTGTTCAATGCAGGTTGATGGACAAATTGCAGTAGCGGTTCTCAACCTTTTTAGATCCGCAACCCCAGAAGTGATGTCACAAAATGTCACTTTCGGTATGTGGAACGCAGAAGTGACACTCCACACCGGCACTTCCGCACTCCTAATACCAGAAGTGACACTCTGCGACATCACTTCCAGCACGATCAGGTAAGTCGTACCCTCTCTCCTATTTTCCCTCCTCACTTGTGCAAATGATGTGCAGGGTGGGAAGTAAAGAGGCAGAAGAGCGCCTAACGCCTAATCCCTCCAAAGGAACAATGGGACGCGTTTCAAACAGATACTCTTTTTCAACCAAGGAACAATGGGACGCGTTCGAGCAGATGCTTGACGTGAAAACGCGTTTGCCCACTTACTTCCTAATTGAGCGCCCCCAGTATCTGTAAGAGCAGTAAGTGAGTCTCATCCCTTAACAGCCAGGAAGTGAGGTGGGTCCTCCTGCAAAACACATGGCCCTGAGGAGATCCACCCTTGTAAACCTCTCTCAATGTGAGTATCTTGTCTGTTGTTGGTTCAATTGGTTTATTTATCCATTCCACATTATTTAACCATTTGTTGTACTAGGGTGTGCGCTTGTCCTTGTTCTTACCCATCTGAAGTAAGGCCGACAAAAAAGGGTGCGCAGGACGATTTCTCGGCACTAGAAGCCGTGAGAGATGACGCCACCACGCCGGTCGGTAGGCTGAGCAGTTGACGGGGAAAATGACCATCTATGCCCAGATAAGGAGCACACACTGTCCCCCCCCCCCCCCCAGGACAGCCAGGTTCTCCAATGAGAGGGCCATGTATTTTTCACATTAAACATTACAAAATGTAAACTCAAATACACAGCTGAGTTTAGAAAACTGTTTTCCTGACTGTCCCCTAGCTTTAAAGAAAATCTTTGCATTTTTTCTTATTTCAATGTTAATTCAGCACACATAGGCCAATCGACCCTTAGCAAGTTTGGTGACAGTCAAGACCTTTAATATTAACACTTAAAGTCAGCTGTCAGATTTGATCACACTTTCACTGACTGATTTATCAATACAATGACATGCTTTTTTAGTTGTTTTACGGTAGCCATACACTGGTCTACTTTCGAATGATCAATCGCCGCACATGTTCGCTTCAATCGATCGACCATGAATCAACTTCTGCCCACCTTGAACGATTTGCTTAAAAAAAAAACGATCGAAGTAGGTTAGTCGAGACCCTTGATCACTTCCTGGCCCATATTTGCATAATCTAGCTCCCGTTCCTCCAGCCATTCTGATCTAATGATTTCAACAATCGACCTTTTGGCGCTCGGCTCCTGGCAAATACGACCCCAAATCGAATTCCCAAGGTGGTGTGCTCATCAATTGCAGTACAATCAATCAACATTTCTTTGATCATTTGGAATGATAGAACCGAAAAACGATCTCAGAGAAATCAATTCGTCTATGGCTACCTTTACTTGTGACATAACCCCAAGGGCAAAGTGTTTTCTACAATATTAAATTCATGAAATCGTCTACCTCTAGGAAAGCCTACTAAAATAATATATTTTTTAATTATTAGCATTCCAACCTGGGGACAGTCTTACTTTTAGTCATAACTACAACTATATCATACTTAAAAAATGTCTCATTTGTTTTATTTTTAATAAGATAACTGCTAATTGGGTATGCAAATGAGCCCTACAGAAGAAGCATATAAGAAACCATATATTTTTGCAAACTAAATAAGACTAAAGCTCACCTTTTAGATCTCTCTGTCAGATATCCTTTAGATCTACCAACAACAACTGTATGTAGTGCCGGGTCCTCTGTGATTGAAAACAGGTAGACTTGATTGTTAAGAAAGTCCCTCATATTACATGGTTTTGGTAAAACAAAAGGAGATCTAAAGGAAATCTGACAGAGAAATCTAAAGGTGTATGGGGTCCCTTAAGCACATTGCTGTAACCATTGATGCATTTCATAAACATTTATACAAGATACAGACTGAAATTCAATAAATGTTCCCCATATAGTTGTGTCCTTACACTGTACATTAGATCAAATTGCTTTTACAGCATACATAATGATAAGCTGATGCTGTATACAAGATTTGCTGTTACATATACTTTGCTGTCATTTTTCACAGATTGTTGCTTCCTGGAGAAGGCCATGCAGCTTGCTAAACATCATGCTGCTTCCCTTTTCGACTATGCGGTGACGGGAGATGTAAGAATGTTACTGACAGTGCAGCGACACCTAGCTGCAGCTCAGGATGAAAATGGGGATAAGTAAGAATTGATTTACTTTTTACTCCCCAATATTGGTAGTACTTTATTATATATTTCTGTTTAAAACTAAAAAAGTTTTATAAACATTATGTTCAGTGTGCCATGGCCATGATGTGATGTTTATACATATAAATCTGTTATGGGAATGATGTGCAGTTTGCCATGGATAATATCCATTTGGAAAAGTTTGGTATATGGCTGTCACTGAAATCACTGGAAACTCCCATGTTCCAAGAAAAGAAGGGTCGGGGATGTCAAGGTCTTACATGACTCAGTATATGACAGTGATGGCGAACCTTTCAGAGACTGAGTGCCCAAACTGAAACCCAAACCCCACTTATTTATCTCAAAGAGCCGGCATGGCAATTTAATCTGAATTACACAACCCATATATACACACAAAACATGTTAACACACTCTTCTTTTTTTATAAGATAGAATTGGTGAGGGTACAGGGTGCTGTGTGCAATCAGAAGAGAGGGAACAAGAACTGACAGCATTTAGAGCCAATAGGCTGCAGTTCTTTCCTCCGTGCTGGCTGACAGCTTGCGTGCCCACCGAGAGGGCTCCAAGCGACATCTCTGGCACGTGTGCCATAGGTTTGCCATCACTGGTATATGATGTCTAATGCCACATCCCATGAATTCAGAAGAGTTACAAGAAAAAGAATGCCAAGAATCTAACTCGGGTTTCTCACACTTGGCTGAGCCCTAGTGGGGACTTTTAAGACATGTACAAACAATGATCACATAGAATAAAAACAAAAATTGGTTTATTTAAAATTGTTCTTGTTACATAACTACATAATGTCATGTATTCCATGGAACTACCTGGGGGCCACGTTACTGGGTAGCATGAAGTCCATCCAATGAACTTTTCCCATTCCAATTTATGTATAACATACAAGGGTCAACAAACACCGAAGGGAGGATATAAATCCTTGATCTGGAGCTTTTTGCCCAATTCCTGGGCTTCGTCAGGGAGGGAATGATCTCCCCCTGCGTGAAAGTCAGAGATGTTGTAACAAGATATGCAACACATGCTTGAAAAATATGCAATAATACAGTTATGCATCAACATCATAAAAAGTTCACATCAACAAACAACTATAACAAACCTACATGGTTCCATGGTATACTTGAAATCTTCTGGTTGTGTGACAAGAACGATTTTTAATAAACTAATTGTTGTTTTTATTCTATATGATCATTGTTTGTCTTATAAGTCCCCACTAGGGCTCAGCCTAGTTTTGAGAAACTAGAGTAATATTTTTGGTATTCTTTTTTTCATAATTGTTTTCCATATTTCAAGGTTTAATCCAAGGGATTCAGTCAAGCAAACGGTGTCTTCAGAATTAAGGCACCCTCTATGTTTCCAGTACAGCAGGTTACTTTAAAGGTCTCTTATGTCCATTTCATTTTCAGTGTCCTCCATCTTTCGGTTATTCATCTTCATGCGGCATTGGTAAAGATCTTTCTGGATATAACATCTGGGCTCATATGTGAGGATGTCATCAATGTGCGAAACGATCTTTATCAGGTAATACGATTTTATGTCTGCTCAGAATAAAACAGAATGTAGCTGTTACTAACCGTTATCCATAAAACATACCGTATCAACTAGAGGGATTCTTAGCACAACAGACCTCACTGTAACCCCCTCCCATCCAGGATTTTATATTTTGTTATTTATCATCAATCAGCATCAATATATCAGTACATTTTCTCTTGGGGTTTTCTGACCAATCACATGACTTCATGAGATCTTTTTCTTTTGAGTGTCCTTTATAACTGCAGAAAGAGATGTTGCAATACTATTCTAAGAGCATAGGCCAAGGTCGGAGCACCAAGGTTGGGCTCAGAGGAAGAGAAGACTGGAAGAAAATTAAGGGGAATTTTCCACCTCCATTTGCTGGAAAGGTTAAACTTGTAGCATGCAGTTGCTATAGATTACTGCACTTTCTACTGATGGGGAAGATATTATTAGTACAAAATTTTCAAATGTTTTATTTACTGCTGTTTATAAGCCCTTCTTGCTCAGTACTGCCTATGCTAATATTCTCTTTGTAAATTTGTAGACGCCTCTGCATTTGGCTGTCATCACCCATCAGTCTGATGTAGTTGGAGAATTTCTGAAAGCCGGAGGAGACCCATTGTTGTTGGATCGTAATGGAAATTCTGTGCTGCACCTTGCATGTAAAGAAGGAGATGCAACCACCCTTGGCATTCTCCTTAAACACCCCAAATTAACTGGAATCATCAACCTTTCTAACAACGATGGTAAGATGAAAATAAATCATAAGCGCTCTATCTGACACATTAACGTGATCTGTAGAAGAAGCCTGAGCTGTGAATGAAGATCATATATATACATTTTGTAGCAACATGTCTTCAAGCACTGCTGACATACACGAGCCAAGAAGAAATGCTGTGATCAGCAGCAGCATCATGTGTTCAGTGCTGGTAAGTGTGTAAAACCAGAACCAGGCAAGCATCAACCTTTTAAAACATTACTAAGGTATGTATAGCGTTCCTTCACTTACAGCTCAGGGTTCTCACAAGTGTCATAACATATTATCTCTAATGTATAAAGGTCCCCATACACGCTGTGATCCGCGGCCGATCGACCGACGTGCGAGCTTGCACTTATCTATTTGCCACGCATCGTGGGTGCCCACACTAACGGACATGTTCCCAATCCCATTACTACCTACAAATCCTCGGACGTCATCACACTGCAGTCTGTCCCTCAACTATGGAGGGAGAATCTGCCCGTGTATTGGCACCTTATATTGTATCCTATAAATATTGTATTCATGTGGTATAAAGGGTTCCTTGGTATAGTTTGTTATGCTCTATTTATGAACCTCAGCCATTTTTGCTTCCTTTGATCCCTGATCTTACTACAAATCAAAGTAGTCCTGGTTGTGTACACCATCCCTACAAATTGATTAGATAAAATAAAATTATGTATCTCAATTAAATGAAATTGCAATCAGGAATCATAAACCATAACAGGTCTTTACGTTGTCCGTTACTAGGTTTAAATGCAGTCCACATTGCGGTAATTGCCAACAGCATGGATTGTCTTAGGCTGTTAATATCAGTGAGGGCAGATGTGAATGCTCAGGAACAGAAGTCAGGGAGAACTCCTCTGCATTTTGCTGTGGAACAAGACAACATCTCTCTGGCAGGGTGTCTTCTTCTGGAGGTGAGTCTTTATTTGATATAAACATGTAACAGTTGTAACCTAAAAGGCCAGTTGAACGCTATGCTGAAGGCTTGCTTTATGCCCTGTCTGCATATATCTGTTTTAACAAGGTGACAAAGGGCCGGAAAAGACAGCTAACCAGCCGGATACGGCCCCTGGGCCTTAGGTTGCCAACCCCTCCTCTAGACTGTAGTTGAACCAGGATTGGGAGGTGGTAGAATAGTTAAACAGGTCGAGCTGCGGACAGGCAGCAGTCAGGCATGCTCAGGACAAAGCTGGAGGTAAGCAATACCAATCTGTGAGGTGAAGACATAGCTATGAGTAGTCAGGATAATGATCTGATGATAATACAGAGAAGGCAGAGATGGTAAACAATTCACTATTCAGGCAACAACCTGAATAACATCCAGCAGATGGAACCTGTCTGTCAGAAACCCAGCTGTCTTAAGGTTCGATTTTCCATTTAAACACCTTAAAAACGTTTGTTTGAAGTCATTCATTTTTAAATTGATTCCTGAATCAATCAACCAAAAGTGATGGAATTCAAATATAAAATCAATAAAGCAGGGATCACACATGTTGGTAAATTTCATTTGAATGTTCAAGTATGTGACAGGTTTTCTTGGTATTTCAATCAATTTGTGTCCAATAGTACTATGGCGCATGCATACAGGCCTTCGGAAAGGAATCCATCGGTTTTGAAACGATCAAATTAGGTGGTGGTAGTTTTGACGGGGAGGGAAGGGAAGACAATTTATTCACCTAGGCAGGGTATTTTAAGATACAGGAACAAATATATATAAAAAAATAAAGATTGGAAAACATTGGCAGGTAGGGAAGTTGAGGTGAAAAAAAAATCTCCCCGTTCCTTTCCTTTAACCTCCTGGGCGTTACGGGCATTTTTTATGTCATGAAAAGCCGCTTCCCAGGCTATTGCGGCGGAGTACATGAAGGTCAATGGCACCGCCCCCTTCAGTGTCACTGATGACGCTGAAGACTCGGGAAAGGCTCTCACGGAGAGCTGGGGGTTGTGCCCGATCCTGGCACTGACTGAGGCCGTACTGACTGGCAGCTGGTCAGCACGCACACAGTCTTGTGCTTCTCTCTATTTCTGTGCACCAACCAATGCAAACACAGAGAGGCAAATAGTCGACTCTGAGTACAAGTCAACTAGTCAGTTCATGCCTTAATACAGACCTTTCTGACTCCTCGCTCTCCGTTCCCTGTGCATGTTGTTTGGTTGTGTTTGTAGTCTATGTAGTCTTGTCTATGTTCATCCCAGTCATCAGCTTGCTATTGTCAAAGTTTGCTCTGTCTACCTTTCTGGAACTTGTACCTTGCTTAGGTTCCCCATACACTTTACAATCTTACCATACAATTTCTGTACAATGAATATTTGTTCTACCAAAACCCTGTAATATGAAGACCTTTCTTAACCCTCCAATCACTATGTATTCAATCAGGGAGGGCCCGGCACTACTTAGTTGTTGGTAGATCTAATGGAAATTGTATGGAGTTATCTAAGGGTGTATGGGGGGCTTCTGCGCATCCTACCCTCTCCTGTTTGGTCTGACTATCCTGTTTGAAGACCTAAATCTGTTTTACCAGCTTGTCAGCTGTTATACTGAGTTCTCCAAACAGTCATCGGTATAACAGAAAAGACAAAGTTTGAATTTTTTCCTTTTATTTCAAACATAACAATTCACAACCTTTCTTTAATGAAATAAAGAAACTCCTGTTAGTCAGTGGTTTTATAGTTTGTTTAATTACAATATTCACTTCTTCCATTCTACAGGGAGACGCATGTGTAGATAGCACAACATATGATGGGAGCACCCCTCTTCACATAGCAGCGGGCAGAGGTTCTACAAAACTCACAGCACTGTTGAAAGCAGCAGGTATGCCTACATCTTATTTTCAATTTTTTCCCCAAAGCTGGAATGTCCTTGCAGAGTGTTTGTGTGGGAATACCACAACATTAGACAGAAGAGAATGATGTGATATATAGTCTAAAGCCTTGGAAATAAACAGTCTAGAGCCTAGGTGCCCAATTTGCTGTATATGTAATCTGTTTTATGTTGGTTTTTGATAAAAATGTAACATAAGATAAATGCCAAGACTAATGCAAGGTTGCACTGCTTGTGGGATATATGAAAGTTTATTTGACATTAGAAAAAAGAAGAAATGATATAATACAGTGCAGAATATCAACACATAAAAACCTCTATAGCAAGTGACAGCCAACAATTGTGTAGCTATATACAGTATGAATGGGGATAACTGCCTAGCCAGCAAGGTATGGACTGTAGGTGACATATGTATAAAGCTGGGCATAGACGTCTCGATTTTCCATACGATTTCTGTGAGATCGATCACTGGAATTGAAGATGTCATGTGGTGCAGTGTGCAATTGATTCTGTAAATGGAATCGATTCCGGAATCGCATGCACGATCATTTAAAAGTTCGACCCTGGGAAATCTAAACGTTTATGCCCAGCTTTAGTCATTCTAATACCTAGACTCCACTGGGCGTCATGGACATGTCAGCACTGGGCATCTATGACACCACCCAGGTGGCACAGGCACATTGTACCCTTGTTTAGGAAACATTATTTATGCTGTGAAGACAAGCATGTCATAGCCATTTGTGTAAAGTGGGCAGCATCTGTACTGTGGAATAATCCCCATTATCAGCACTCCAAACCCAGGGATTTTCATGCAGTGGAGACATAGCCTAAGCTATTTCTTTTTCCCTGAACTCATTGTGGACCATTGTTTCCTGTTGACTGTGACATGCCTGTCTACATAGCCTGCAATGCAAAATGATGCAATGATGTATGATTTTAAATGTTTTTGGGCACAATTTGCATATTTAATTATATAGGGTGCGTTATTGATGTGTTAACAATAATGTGTCAGTAAATTCACCTTAATTGCAGGATCAAGCCTGTGGCCAGGGCTGGGCATCATAGAGATGTATCACCATGCGCCCATGACACCCACAAAAAAATGTTTTTTTTTTAAAGTACAACATATTTTGTATATACGGTTCCATATTTTATTTTTTTCCTGTTGTTCCAAGGTTTTGGTCTCATGTTTATTTAATGTTATTATTTACCTGTTCTTACTTTAACCCATGGATTTCATAAATGACACATAACATTTGAGATCCATTACCATTATATAATGTTGTGATGCTGCTACACTGCCTTGGGGCCTTGGTAGCTCATCATCACCAAAGAGCAAATTAATTCCAGGAAGTGTCAGGAAATGCTACAGCAGGATGTCAATGCTTATGTGATCTGATTTCAGAGTATGTTGCAACATTACAATATTATTCCAGTATAACTCAAAAAAGAATAACTCATCCTGGAGATTTACTATACAACCAAGTTTTTTATGAAGTTCAGATTATTGGACTGCGGTTATTGCCAGTAAAAGGAAAAGAAAAAGTCACTATTGTCTTCTATAATGATAATTTTCATTGTTTTTTTTTTTAATTCTTGATTTGTGTTGTTTTTTGATTCAATCTTTTTTAAATTAAAATTAAACAAACAAATTACACAATGCAAAAGATTTGTGTTTCTTTTATTAAGATGGTCATTAGATCGCATTTTAAGGTCCACATAGATGTATGTTTATGTGACTCTTACTGTTTGTTTGCTATAAGGTGCAGACTCATTCATTGAAAACTGTGAACCACTGTATAACCCTGAGGACATGGATAACAATGATATAGATGAAGGCATAGTGCCTGGCACAAAACCAACAGATATGGCTATCACGGACGAGGTAAACTGCTACAACCGTTGTCGATTGCTTAAGATTTATTTCATATGAAATTTATTTTTATATAGTATGCATAGCTATTGTTGATGGTTCCAGCTAACCACAGTGTCCACTGATGGCACAGAGAAGACACTTCCCATTCTAATGAATGGGACAGTGTCCACTTTGCGCTATCTAAGTAGTGAGCCTGCGGTGCTGTTTTGAAACTGCGGAATGCTGTGTCTTCATTGCAGCACCAGAGACATGTCTATTGATAGACAATAGATCGATGCTGTTCAAGTGCTGTATTCCCATGTCTTTGGTATGCTAAATCAATAGGGCAAACAAGTCACAGGCAATCCGCCGGCAAAGTGGACACATGGCCTAAAGCTAGCCATACATGGTTCAATTGACATGAAATCAATCATCAATTCGATCGAAGTTTCCGATCAGATAATGATTGTAATTGAACCGAAGTGCACACCACATTGAGTATGCAATCAAAGCCCTAATTCGATTGAATTTAATCGTTTTTAAACGTAGAGTAATCAAAAAGCGATGTCACCGAGGTGATCAAAAAGGGACCATTGTGTTCGCTCATTACATCGCCATTAGGATCACGCATTACATCGCGTTAGATCGTCCATTGTCGATCCCATTACAATCGCCTTTCACATCGCCTTCCCCTGATGCTTGCATGGTTTAAATGACTGTATTGCATTTCCCATCCTCCCAGAAGTTATACAGAGTATGCTAATTGATTGAACTCTCAATTGGACAGATCAACAACAGTACAAAAATAGGACACAATGTGGGGACAATCAATCAAATTTTTCCAACTGCCGATGCAATATTCGATCGGAAAAATGACAATTAAAATCGAATTTCAACGACTCGTACCATGTGGAAGTGCTTCAATTTCAATCATCGACTTAAAAAAACTTTATCGAATTCATTGATTGTACGTCATTGAACCATGGTTGTGGGCTTAGCTTTGTCTCCTATAGAATCATTAGTTGTTTGTGTGTTTCTAACAATGTACCTTACACACATGTAATACCTACCTTAATGTTAAAGTTTGGTTCACCTATGCATTTTATTTTAAAGCTGGTCCCAGCAGCAGCTTCCATTAACCTTCACGTCTTTTCCATTGATCCACTTCTGTTTGTAAGAAAAAGAAGCAAGGTTATGATTTATAGTTTGTATTAGGGCTGAGACTTACTCTCTTCACTCATATGGTGGCTAGCAGTGCTGGTTTTGGTGGGGGGATGCATTATTTTTTTTAATGTAAACTTTTTTTTAAGAAATTAAGAAATACAGTAAAAAAAAAGGAAGAACAAGAAAACAGACAGAAGAATAACTCAAGGGTCATTATAGAAATAACAGTGTGCTGATCACATATATACAATTATACAGTATGCTTCAGTAGTAGTGTACAGTATTATAAGCATTACAAATACACTCAAAGAGAAGTCCTACACATTGGAAAACATTGTCATACAAAATGTAACATAAATGTGTAAGAGACAATATTGAAATTATAATATGCTATTTGCTGGAAAGGGGTCTATAAAGCAAAAAAACTAACAAAAAACCCACACATGATATCAGAGTTTTCTTACCACACACCCCAAACCTTGTCGATCTTTTTCATACATCCTCTGGCTTGATAGGTTAACTTGTATAGTGGGATGACACTATTTACCAGTGTCTTCCATCAGGCCAACGAAGGAGAATACTATGGTTCCAGTGGAGGACAATAATTTTTTTATGGCATAGAATAGCAGTATTTAAACCAGCAGAGTCTGCGCACTCAAGAGTATAAATTCTTCAACTTCAACAAAAAGGCATACTTTGGGAGTGCATGGAATGGGAATTGAGATCAAACTAGAAATTAAGGAGACTACAGAGCGCCAGTGATCCTGAACCACAGGACTCTCCCACATCATATGAAATTAGGTATCAGTCACAGAGTGGCATCTAAAACAATTAGAATCTGACTTCGGTTCATCTTAAATATTCGTACTGGAGTATAATATATACAATTAGAATCTGACTTCGGTTCATGTTAAATATTCGTACCGGAGTATAATATATATCCGATGGAAACATTTCAGTTGTACCAATTTATCCCGGGCTGAAATCACTTGCAGGAGATAATGGGATTTTATCGAGGACCAATCAGTTGCGGTCATATGTGACACCCAACAATGTATGGTTTTAGAAAAGCTAACATTGGTAAAAGAATCGGGGTGGGGAGGGGGGGGGGGTTCACTATTAGGTGGCCCTATGTTTGCTCTAACCAGACCTTTCAAATGTTCAGTCATTTATCATATTGCTTTGCATGCAGATCAACATATTCTAGATATATAACGTGTGTTTTCTAAATGTCACTATTATATTTTATTTTAGGTGCTGGAAATACTTAATGGAAAGCCATACACAACAACATGTTCTGACCCCATACAAGGTATGGTACCTTTCCTCTATTCATTGTTACACTTACAGCTTTATGTCAATGAAGGGCTTTCAATATATCAAGATTGACTATTAACTATTAAAGTCCAGTTACCTAAACAGACATTTTGTGTAAGTCAAGAGAATGTGTGTATATGCAACTAGGGAGGGTTGCTTTTCCCATCATCTATCCAGACTTGCCTAGAAATGTTTAAAGCTAGCCATACATGTTCCGATTCCATGGCCGATCGATCACCCATCCGATCGATTCCGCGATGCCAGAGGGAATCGGATGTCCGATCGATCGCCCAATTAAGCCTGTCCCTACCACCTTGGGCCACCGATTCCTGGACGATTCCGTGCCCGATCGATCACTTCACACATGGCAACTCCCCCTGATGTGTGCTGAATCGGATCAGAAAGACCAACATGTTGGTTCTCTGGCAGATCCGATTCTGGGCCCCCGATCGATCGGACGTGATCGATGGGGCAAGGTGGGCTTGCCCCATCGATCACGCGATTCTGGGACGATCGATTAGCATGCACGCGCCCGGAATCGATCGTCCTGGAATCCCTTGGGAATCGGACCCGTGTATGGGGACCTTAAGAGTAAACCAACCAGTAAATGGTCTGATCCTTGAGCTAGGTTCATAAATCTAACATTCGTTACCATATACTACATCCTGCTATACCCAAGGTGCCCAACATGCGGCCCTTTGGCCGCTGTTCGGTGGCTCCCCTTGGTCCTCCACTTGTGGCCCCCAAAATCTAAATGTTAATGCATAGGGTGAGGGACTTGCTCAGGCTCCAGCTGAGCACGCTTATTAGCGTACATGAAAGCTAATCAGTGACCCAGATGGCGCCTTGATTTGATTTGATGATACTTTGATGATATCAAATAATAAATTCACATAGCCTTTAATGATATATATATGGGGCATTCCATATACAGTATCACCATCACCACATACTGACCCGGCTTTCCTAATCAACCTTGGCAGTCCTACATAAGTAAAATTGTGAGTGTTGATCGGAAAAACCAGGTCTACATCTGACCACTGCACCCAGGGGGAGTGGTTGCTGTCAGGTTTTGACTGCCTGCTGGGATCTTGTCCACCGCTGCTGGGATCCGTCAACTGAGGGCGGGGGGTAGGCTAGATCGGTGTTATGTGTGGCCCTTTCGTGAAGCAAAGGGCCGCACTTGTGTCCCTCCATATCAACTTAGTTGCCCACCACTGTGCTATACCCTGCGCTGCAGATATTTACTTTTTTCACTGAATACTATTGGATATTTGAGTATTTTGCAAGTTTCAGAAACGAAATTCTCCAGCAAAGGGCGCAGTGCTAATTTGGTATGTTTTTGTAGGTGACATGAAAGACATGAATGAGGAGATGAAACAGAAGCTGTACACATTGTTACAAAACGAAGACACAAACAAGAACTGGTCCACTTTGGCGCAAAACCTTGGACTGGGAATTCTGAACAATGCTTTCAGGTTGAGTGCTCAGCCTTCCAAAACCCTGCTGGATAATTTTGAGGTAAGCAATATTTTCAGTTTATTTAAATTAATCGATTATTGCTTTACTCTCAGAAAGGCATTAGGTGGGCTTTACTGGCAGGATCAATGGGTATTTGTGAATCTTTGCAGACTTAAGCCAGCCATAGACGTGTCGATACATGGCCGGCTTGTAGCAGACTCCTCACAGAGTGGTTATGCCACCACGCTGTGAGGAATTGTCAACAGAACTGACTGGAATCTTGTGTGCTCCACTAACACAGGAGATTCCCATCAGATTGTAGCCAATTAACTTGAAGGGGAGGAGACTCCCATCCCCAGTAACTGACTACCACAGGATTGGCCACAAAAAGTACCATTGATCCTACTCGAAGGAACTGTGGATGGCTCAGATGATGAAGCAGATTAGAGAAACATCGGGAGCCGCGAGCGCGCACGGCGCCCAATGCTCCTCTTATCTGTTACTTCATCGAGCCGTGTGTGGCTCATACAGTTGGTGTATGAAAAGTGGAGACACATTGTATCCAAGAGGGCTAGTTCACACCTAGCGTGCTGTTTTATGTGTTTATGTGTTACAGATAACATTGATGTCAATAGCAGTGCATGAAAATGCTTGTGTTGTAGTGTGATTCATCACGACAACTAGCAGCTCCCTCCACAACATCTCCTGTCCTCTAATTTCATTGGCTAGGATATATGAATCCAACAATACACAGTGCATACAAAACAGATAAATCGTGTGTGTAAAAATGAGGATAAACTCATGGACATAAAGCGGATCAAAAAAGTGACACACTGCACTGGATAGATGGGAACCCAGCCAACAATGGGCTTATAATTGAGTACTGCAGCACATTGTTTTTTCACACTCCTACATTCTGCACTTCTGCAGAGACATTTTAGTTGCATGCATTGATGTTTAATTGATGGAGTTTTTGTAATAATGAAAGCAGGTATACTAGTGGAAGTAAAAGTAAGAACTGTTGATGTGACGGGCATATTTAACTGTTCTGGCAGGTATCTGGAGGCACAATGTCTGAACTTCTTGCTGCCTTAAAAGTGATGTCATTCACAGAAGCTATTGAAATCATTGAAAAATCCCAGCCAAGCCTTTCTTGCACATCCCAAGAGGACGAGTCTTCATTTGCTGAAATCTCACAGGAACAAGGTGATTGATTATGTGATGTATATTGCCGCAAATAGAACTCAGTAGGGGGCTGCCTATACTATAGAAAACAGATCTTAAGCTGGTTATACACGGAATGATTAAGCATTCAATTCCTAAATGATCATCATGCACGTTCGGTGAACGATCATTCTGGGATCAAACACTTCCTATCTGGAGCAATTGATCCCACTCCAAGAAAATTTCGATTGAACAGGGATCCGACATGCTGGTAAATACCTGTTCAATCGACATACTTTGGATGGGGGCCGAGATTCCCCTTCCAGAGTAGTGACCAGGGATCAATTGCTAAAGGTGGAGTGCATTGCACGGAAATTAGTTGCATTGCATTTGTTGCATCGCTTCATTGTTCATTCATTCTTTGTTCATCGATCGCACAGGAAACGACCAGTGTATGGCCAGCTTAAGATCAATTTTTTTCTTTGTTGATGGCCAGGTCTGGTGTAGGGTTGGGAATTGCCACATATTTTTTTGTCA
>CM070032.1:166530288-166541367 GCA_036250615.1 Ptychadena robeensis
AGGAAGGTGCCCACTCTTACCGTTGGCATTCTGCCCTCTGTCATGTTCTCAGTACATGAGGATGAACATAAGGAAGGTGAAGCCATTTTTAAACAAACAAATGAAACATACAACTATTTAGGTATAAATAGAGAAAGACAATGCTCTATCCAGTGATGGAAATGTGAAAATGAAAAATAATGTAAAAGTAAGAAGTCGCAGACTGTCACACAGATAGTGACATTAAAAGACTTATCAGTGAACAAGTATGAGTTTTATTAGCAAAAATAATCTTATAACTCTCGTCTTAAAGTGCAATATCAGTATATGTCTCTAAGGGTAGTGATGTGTAAGGTCTTCTCCAGATCAGCAATAGTAGTTGGTTTCCAAGCGTAAAAATAAACCGCCATCTTCTCGTCCGATAAAAGGAATCCATTATCGCTGAACCTTCCAGGTATGTTCCCAACGTCCAACCATACAAAAGGAGACGGGTAGGTACTTATTAAAGTAAACACATAAGTCCCCTGATTCATCCGAGATATAGAAACCTGGAGAAACACAACATATCAGATTTATATTTCACAATGCAATCCATTTTCTGGGACAATATGCATTGGTCTAGTGCAGGCGTCTGCAACCTGCGGCTCTTTACCCTCCTTGTTGTTGATTTCTGGGTAGACACTGAAAGAATTTTTGATCGCCTCCATGCTTGATGGCAAATCGCCTCCATTCATGTCTATGGGTGCGATCAGAGGAAAATAATCCTAAGTGGGAACACAGCCTATCCTGGCAGCTCCTGGACCATGAGAGTGGTGGCTGCAGCTCCCAACAGGCTGTGTGAATATGGTCTGCTAGTTCAGGATAAATCTCTCTATAGACGTCACAACTGAATCTATTAAGGTTACATCTCATTTTATAGATTATAAATCTGTGAAGGCTCACATAGGATTGAATGCATTCACAACAACTAGATGACATTGGATAACATACTACAGGGTGGGCCATTTATATGGATACACCTTTATAAAATGGGAATGGTTGGTAATATTAACTTCCTGTTTGTGGCACATTAGTATATGTGAGGAAAGAAACTTTTCAAGATGGGTGGTGACCATTGTGGCCATTTTGAATTCAGCCATTTTGAATCCAACTTATGTTTTTTCAATAGGAAGAGGGTCATGTGACACATGAAACTTATTGGAAATTTCACAAGAAAAACAATGGGGTGCTTGGTTTTAACGTAACTTTATTTTTTTTAGGGGACTTATGTGTTATTTACAGGGGATTTTTTAGGGGACTTATGTGTTATTTACAAGTTTCTGTCCACTTGTGTTCAATGTGCTGCCCATGTGTTGGATTGTCAATGCAACCCTCTTCTCCCACTCTTCACACACTGATAGCAACACTGCAGGAGAAATGCTAGCACAGGCTTCCAGTATCCGAAGCTTCAGGTGCTGCACATCTCGTATTTTCACAGCATAGACAATTGCCTTCAGATGACCCCAAAGATAAAAGTCTAAAAGGTAGCCATACACGGGTCTGATTCCCACACGATTCCAGGCCGATCGATTCCAGGCGCGTGCACGCCAACCGATCGTCGGGGAATCGCGTGAAGCCCACCTTGACCGATCGATCACGGCCGATCGATATGGGGCCCAGAATCAGATCTGCCAGAGAACCAACATGCTGGTCTTTCTGATCCGATTCAGCACACATCAGGGGGAGTTGCCATTTGTGAAGTGATCGATCGGGCACGGAATCGTCCAGGAATCCGTGGGCCAAGTTGGTAGGGACAGGCTTAATTAGGCGATCGATCGGACATCCGATTCCCTGCGGCATCGCCGGAATCGATCGGATGGGTGATCGATCGTCCATGGAATTAGCACATGTATGGCTAGCTTAAGGGTGTCAGATCGAGAGACCTTGAAATTGCTACATGATGATGTGCTCCCCTCTTTATGCACCGCAGCTGGCACGTTCCCTGAGTTTTTCCAGCAAGATGGTGCACCACCACATTATGGGTGTCAGGTCCGAGCATTCCTAGATGAACAGTTTCCTGGAAAGTGGATTGGTCGTCATGGGCCAGTTAAATGGCCCCCAAGGTCTCCCAATCTGACATATACTAATGTGCCACAATACAATATCACCAACCATTCCTATTTTATTAAAGTGTATCCATATAAATGGCCCACCCTGTAGATTGATAAGCTCAAAACATCTTCCTTTCTACTCTAAGCAGGCGACAAAGCCTATTCCTATTTGGAAATATTTTATGCCAAAATTACATCAAATAAAAAGGTTTTACTTGAACCACGGGGTGCCTCTCCTAAGCCTTTTTTTCTAATGGAAAAAATTTCACATCTTTAAAATTACTATAACTGAAAGTATAGACCCGGCATCCAGCACCTCTTATCCGCAGCCTAAGCGCGAGCAACACCAATCTCATCACACTGCATGGACACAGTGTCATACGCCACATACCTTCATGCATCAAAGGTTGCTGGTTAAAAAGAAGACCCATCAAGGGCCATATTTACCAGCAGCCAAAAGTTAACCCTACAAATATATACATTCTACCACCTAGAACAGTAATGGCGAAACTTTTAGACACAGAGTGCCCAAATTGAAACCTAAACACCACTCAAAGTGCTGGCATGGCAATTTAACACACATCATATACACATACGAAACATGTAAACACACACTCTACTTATAGTTAGGTTATAGGACGCTGTGTGCAATCAGAAGAAAGGAGAAGAGAACTGACAGCATTTAGAGCTGCTGGCTGACAGCTCGGGTGCCCACAGAGAGGGCTCCGAGTGCACGCGTGCCATAGGTTCGCCATCACTGACCTAGGATATCTCCTAATCACCATCTGCTCCTTACTGGTGCCTAAATTTCATCTTTTTTGGGGCCTCTGTTTTTTGGAGCTTCCCGCACAGCCACCACTCCTACTCTTAACGGAAGGCATCCTTAAGCTAGCAATACACATATCGATTCTGCAGCGATCTGCGTTCACACCCAGCGTTCGCCTGGGATCGAACATACCCACCTTAAAAGGTTGACCCAAAAACATGGCTGTGTCACCATCGAACCCTAGCCTATATTTTGGATGGGGAATGAGGTTCCCCATCCAAAATATAGGCCAGAGATCGATGGTGACGCAACTTTACGATCAATCGATCAATGACCAAAGGGATCTTATACATGCATGGCTAGCTTAAGTTTTCAACTGGAATTACCTGCTTCTCTTTATTAAAAGCATAACAGAAGATTTCCAGGTATAGGTATTAGGAAAGAAACATATCTTCATTAACATAAGAATTTTATATCCTGAAATTTTAGAAAAAGACAGAAATCTAAAGGAACTAGCAAAACGGAGTAATCCTTTATACATACATTCCTCCTATCACATAATATTTCTGTCCTTTTTTTCAATTAAATTGCTGGTCATGGTAATGTTGCCAAAGTGTAACATGTATAAAGGACACTCCATGCTGGAGTTAATGCATGCTCAGTATATTTGAGTATGACATACACACATATATATATATATATATATATATATATATATATACTTACCGTTAAGTTGGATCTCTGCAGCCCTTTAGCTTCTTTAGGTGAACTTAGAAAGTGCCAGTTGTTAGGGCCATATACTTCCCCCTCATGTAACAAATAGAATACAAGCACAGAATCCAGCCTGGTGGAGTTATTACATCTCTTCAGTAATCCAGAAACAGCTTCCTGGTAAACTTGTCCAGAACTCAAAGATTTTATAACAAATTCTTCTGTAATTGTTTCACATACTGGTGTCAGAGAATCCCATTTGTAGACTTTAAGCTTAAAAAAAAACAACACAAAACAAAGAACATGTTTTACTGTAGATAAAAGACTGCTAGTGGAGAAATCCATTCATCCATCTTGGGCAATATCCTGGCATCGGTACAGTTTTCTGTTTTTGTCGTTTGGCGACATGACCCATGGTTTGACCAACCGATTGTAATTTCCTATGTGTGAGAAAGTGACTCCAACTATAATTGCTCATAGGAAACCTTTATAACATGCACACTGCCAGTGCTTTGTGTTATAATGCATTGCCCACCAGCTTTTGTCTTGTACACTCATATTGGAACTGCAAGAGTCAGCACATCTAAAAACACATATTGTGTGTATGGGCAACACATGCAGCATAACGTGTATTGTTGTCGCACAATACAGCGCAAAGGCTGCAGAGTAGTTTACAAAACCAGGAAGGTTTTTTTTTTATGTATATACAGCATTGGTACACACCTCCTAATCACCCAGACACTTTACCAGAGCTAGACAACCCAGCACCTAGCCATGAAATCAATGCAAAATAAGTAATGGTTGTAAAGAGTGCACCAACTCCTATTTGAAGACTATAGATTTAGGATGTGATGTTATGAAAGTTTCTGCAGGTGTAAAAACCAGGTATTCACATGTATATGTGTCTGTAGAGGGAATACACTTACTGCAAGATTGAAAGAACAGTCCTTTAAAAGGTCTGACACCCCATAAATGTATAACACATCGTTGTCTTCGAAGGCACTTGTGGCAACAGGGGCAAAAAAGTCTTTGGCATAGTAATGAAGCATTTTCCACTTCCCTCCATACTCTGAAAAATAATAAATAAGGAAAGCATCATTTTATATACTGTATTTTTCGGACTATAAAAGACACACCGGACCATAAGACGCACCCAGTTTTTAGGGCAGAAAAAAACAGAAAAAAAAAGATGGAATATATATACTGTTTTTGGAAGCAAATATCTTGCTTACCTATGGATGACCATGAAGGAGCTTGCCAGATATCATTGAGCTGCCAGTACAGTGCCCCCATTGTAAAACCAAGACCATTGACAATCTCATTTCGACTACGTCTGTAAAACTCAGTCTGCAGCTTTATGCATTGTGCCTGCATAACCTGGGGAGAAGGCAAAAATGGCTTCATAATCTCACTAGGCAGTTCTAAGGCATCACAATGGCAACATTTATGATTATCTGACATGTGATTATTTGAGGATACAATGGTTATCATCGTTTCACTTGTAACAGACACCCTCTGATGGTTCTCAATCAGGTAAAAAGGCTCATCAGTCAGTTTGGAATTACCTTTACTCTGCTGACTTATTTAGCAATTAAAGCTTAAGTTATTGAACCCTATTAACCTCCTGAGCTTTCATTCCAAGTTAGTTTGGGGTGAGTTTGTTTACTAACAATACTCACCCCAAGCTACACTCGAGAATACTTGCCTTTCCACAGGGCGCTTCACTCTGTGTTGGCGTCCATGCTGATCCTTCCGGGTCTGCCTCTACAGCGCCATCGAGGCAGAGGGGCTGTGCCATTGACCTGTGTCATTGCCCATTTTTGAAAAGCGTGCTACAGGTGAAACACCCAGGGGTCTAAGCAGGTTTTAATATGACCTAGAATATTACACAACTAGAAATTCCTTTACATAAGCAACTAACTGCTTTGTTTTACCTAGAAGTGAACACAACATTTAATACCAATCCAGGACAGGCTAGAGAAACAAGTTACCTGAGTGAAGTACAAAGTGTCCTGAAATTCTTTAACAGGATCACTATTGACTGGTTTATTGTAATGCAGACCAGCCTGGTGAATCATTTGCATGTTGCCTCCAGCATGATGCTGTCGGTGTTCAGAAAAATTGCTGGTGTAAGACCAATCTTCAGCAGAAGACACCTAAGAATAAAGACATATGTTAGTATTTATCATAAGAATCCTTTTACTGTTTTTGAAAACACACTTATTGCAAAAAAACTCACAGGTACCAACCAGGGCAATGTCTTAGCTAAGCTAAAAGGGCATCATCCAAAGTGTGCAGTAGTGGCTGGTAGTCATAGTGAAGGGGGGTTTATTAACAAACCTATATATGGAACAGACATGCACTAATACAGAAAAAAAGATAAATTGTAAGAGATGACTTATAAATGAAGAAGTATATAATGGGTTTGATAAGGTAACTGCTGTTCTTTGAGAATGATATAGACAGGGGTGCACACAACTTTTTAAGTGAGCTCCTCAGATGAGTACCAGGACAAGGTGTTTTGTACTCACCCCATATGTAGCGTGCTATAACTCACTGTCGTACTCACTGTCCTCTGCGTCAGGTCCTGCATGGTAGATTCTGCTGCAGATGGACCTCCCTGTTCCCTATTAAACCTCTGATTAGCTGTCTCCATCCACAGGTCACCAGCTGGCTTTGGGTCACATGTAACTCTCACAGTATAACACTGTTTAAACCCCCAGATCTCATGTCTCAGTAGTACAATGCTGACATTTTCTGGCTTCGTTACGAACTCCTGAGACTACCTGCAGTCCAAATGTCATCCTTTCATAGTCATATTCCAACTGTCACACAGTGCTTTTCTCTTGTCAGATTTTACCCTTACATATGCCTTCTCTGACTTTCATCCCCCAGATCTCCAACACCCTTAGAAGTCCAATTTTTTTTGGGGGATTATTAATTTAAATTCCCAATTTCACACCCCTAACTGCAACCCTTCATAGTTATTCGTGTTTCCCTGTAGTTATCCAAGTGACATAAATTGTATACATTTAACATTGCAGCTGCCCAGACACGGAGCGTATCCAAGTTGTTAGTACACATATGAGCTTTGTAACAATATTACAGGTACGCATAGTTAGTTTTTGGCCCCTTTTGAGTACCAGAGTACCACTAATGTGCACACCTCGATATAGATTTATCAATGTAAAATTCTATAAAGTAATACAAATAACCATCAGTAGGATTGCTTTAAAGTATAGGTGCACTTTTTAAAATAGTACACTCATCTTTGTTACCCCCCTGACACCGATCTATCCAAAAATACTTCCTTGACAGCACCTCAATACTTCTTTTCTGAACAAACTTGCACATACTGTATAACCAACTGAGACTCAAGCATGATAGATGTAATGTGCAGATGCAGGCAGCATAGAATGGGGTTGGGGAGCACCCCAACCCCATTCTATGCTGCCTGCATCTGCACATTACATGTGTAATGTAAACAAACCACATATAACTTATAAATACACATCTGTGGAAGGGGAGGCTGCAAGGTTGGGGTAGAAAGAAAAAGGATGACTTTATTTAAAAAATATATATTTTTGCAGCCTTCCTGTACGGATTTTTTTGCCCTTTTATTACATATAATTTCAGAGCCATAAAAGTAGTTTGGTGCTGAATATTTTCCCTTTGCCAGTGTCTGAACAAGCAGCAGCTTCATAAATACCCAGTTGTGATCACCTACTGTAGGCCCTTTTTAATCTAAAAGGTCTAAATAGAGAAGCATTTCTACAAAGACCTCTAGCTGAAAATTTTTTATATGTAGTAACTAATACAGGCAGATATTCTCCTGCCCGGAGACCTGACAGCCCCCCATTCCACCCCCACACACATTCATTGGTCTGGCAATCAGAAAACACCCAAAATGCCAGATGGACCAGCACCAGTATAGATAGGGCTACACATGAATCATATTCTAGAGCACTCAGGATGAAAATCACTGGTAAAAAGAAAACAAGTTAGGCCTTGTTTCCATTGATGCGATCCCGCGCTGAGCTGACAAACGCATCCATTGGAAACTATAATATAGTTTCCACTGGTGCGTTTGTGCGCATTCGGGCGCGGATGCGGTTTAGGGCGCATTTGTGAACGCTAGCTGCAGCGTTTTGAAATGCATCCGCGTCCCAACCGCATGCGCATCCCAAAAAACATGCCCATAGGGATGCATTGGATGCGTTTCAAAATGCATGGCATAGCAGACACAGATGCGTATTCTGGGCGCGTTCAGGGAAAAAAAATCGCCTCGCCTACACGCGCGACAACTATGCCATGTGTTCAGCCGCGCGGTTACAAATGCGCGGAATCGCATCAATGGAAACAAGGCCGTAAGATGAAAAATGTTTGCTCAATGAAAGGTAGAATTCCAAAAGACTTCATTAAATAAAGCCACACAATTGTTAAAAGTTGCCATTATTTTTACTACAACAAAAATTATTTATTATACCTGAGCAATTGTGCTAAAAGATGGCCAAGACTGGAAACCATATTCAGAAGCAAAGCGAGGCCTAGGGTATGACTTCCAATTCCAACAGTCTGTCACATAGTTGTAGTAATGTGTGTCACCATAGTGATTGTCATATGGATCTTTAGAAAGCCAGTTTTCTTCAATTGTCTCTTTTCCGTTAGTAGGACTTGAAGCAATGAAAGGACGGGTACCATCCATCTGTGCAGAAAGTCTTAAAATTAATATAAAGAACAGATTACAGTAAAGGCAGACACACAGGAATGTTGAAGATATTACATAAAAAGACAAAAACTTGCACGATATAAATTTAAAGGCAACCTTTAACCTTCCATGTATTAATATATTTTGTGTGCATGGTCAACAATGGGGGACAAGGAAGTGATCTTTATTATGAGGGCAACAGTTAACATCATTAAAAAAGTTAAACTGAAATCATATCACTAATAATGCAGCTTTCCCCAAAAATCTGGATGTGCAAAAATATCACCTAAAGTAACCCAAAACCTAGAATGTGAAAACGACCACAAAAACCCATATTCCATAAAAATGATTGTTACTTACTTTAAGAACAAGTTCTCGGATGTTCTTTATGTAGAGAGTAACATAGTCATGATCATAAACCTGTTGCTCAGAGCTAGGTATTGAAAACCAGTTGCTGGCAATCGCAGCCTCATTCTCATTGTTGCCGCTCCAGACAATGATACACGGGTGAGATTTAAGCCTTCTGATCTAGATTGTTGTAGAAAAAAGAAGTAAATATCTGGCATAAATAGCAGCATTTACCTTTATAACTACCTTCAGTCAAAATATTGCTAAAACAATTATTAGAAGCCGGGTTAGGGAAAGGAGAGCCCAAAAGGTTGATCACGATCTACCGGTAGATCTCAAAGGCAACAAGAGTAGATCACAGAGCCCTGCCTTTTGTTTTTTGTTTATTAACCTTCTTGGCGGTATGCCTGAACCCAGTTCGCGACAGTTTGTTTACAAAACAAACTCTGCCCAAGTTGGGATCGCTTAAACCCGACTGTGCTCTGTGACTTTGCAGCGATTCTGCATCGCTTCCGGTGCTGCATCTTTGGCGTCATCAGTAACGCAAAGAGCCAGGGGGGCCACGCCATAGACCTCCATGTTAATGGAGGCCCACATCGCTACTGATGGCGCCATCGATGTGTAGAGGGGAGGCAGAGAAGTATGGCAGAGTAAAGCGTACTCTGCTTCCCATATCGCACCGATTTTAACCATACTGTCAGAGAGGTTAAAACACATTAAGTGTAAAATGTCAATGTTCATGTTCATGCTGTTATGCAAGATAAACCATATATATTTCAAATAAATAAAGTATACTTGGTATATATATAGAAATTCATTTGTTTACCATTTTAATAGTCAATTTAAAAGTAGCTTACAAGCCCCAAAAAAGTGTTGACACCCCTGTTATAAATCATAAGTCACACCAAAGTCCTATCAGAAATATTTCAGGACACACACACCCATCCCTATATTTACATGTAAAAAGTATCCATTGTGCATATAATAAATGTATGTATTAAAACATTTGATAGAAAATACAGAATTTGTCGCTCTAGAAGACCCTTGAGGGGAAAAATGTCTGTACATTCTATAGAGATGATATACATGTTCGAGCAAAAAGATTAATTTAGGGCTTTTAGCAGTATCTCCTCTCTTGGAAGAAGGGGCACTGCTAAGTGTCGGAACCAGTCCTTTTCCTTACTGCACACCCTGCTCTGTAAGCCTTTGGCTGGCAGCAGTACCACTCGTCTTGAATAAATGCTGGAGTACAGCATCTTACAACACAGAGGAGGCACTGCTGAGAGCCCCTAATGAGTACGTGAGTCTCCAGGTCGTCAGCAATGCTTCCTCTCTGATGCTGTATACCCTGCCTGATGCTTTTTTATGCCCAGGAGTCATAGCAAGTAATATATTGACTGCACTTGCAATACTGTATGCACATACTAATTAGCCACTTATAAAGAATGCACATATGGAATTGCCATGGAAGTGTATATATTACCTGCCTGCTATTACCGAACAGATGTTTACAAACACGAGTGCATCCAGCAAATGGGAAGTGGTAACCAGTGGGAACAGGTAATATATTAACTGCACTTGAAATTCCATATGCACATACTTAATGAGCAGCTCATTACTATGTGCATATAGAATTGCACTGCTTTGTGCCCAGAATTAGTATTTCAGTGAGTAATTGTGCTTCTATAAAATCCTACCTAAAACCATGGTTGCGTCTTATTGTGCGCAACACGTTAGTTATAATCAAGTAATACTAAAATTATTTGATGACTTACCTGATGAGTGACTTCCGCTCTCACTGTATCCAAGAACCATTCATCAGTGGGGTAAAGAGAGCATGCAAACATAAAGTCATGCCAGACCTACCAGAACAACAAAATGTTACACATATACATAACAATCCTCTTAAAACACATATAATTATGTCATGATAGTTACTGGGATTTTTTTGCCAAAACTAGTGAATGACATTTCACTAGGACTGATAACTTTCTATTAGACATTATTAAATAACGTTTCCACATGTGAACACCACTATGCCAAAAAGTGAAAAGACAAAACATATCACTTATATACCTCCAGCATACTCTAGCAGAAAATCTGTACACATGACTTGGCATGAAATTACCATTATTCCCAATTCATTGCACAAGCTGTAGAAGTCATCGCTCTCGTATATACCACCACCCCAAACACGCAAAGCATTCATATTGGCATCGACAACGGACTGGAGCAGAACACGGATCCTGTTGTAAATAAATTAGACAAGCAATGACAGACAATACAGTTATTGTATTTACTCTTTTAAACTGCAGGCATATAAACATTTATGGGCAAAATTGCCTACCGGGGAGTCTTTTACATCATAGCATCACTTCCTGAACGGGACTCAATTTACTACATATAAATGTGTGTTCTCATTTAAGCTAGCCACACATGGTACAATTTTAGCGTTCGATCGACGATTTTCGATCGAG
>CM070032.1:166563380-166587695 GCA_036250615.1 Ptychadena robeensis
GGGGGGGGGGGGCACTTGGGCAGCTCAGCCTCTGTTGTTGATGGACCTTGTCCCGGTGCTGACTCTATATATACAAATTAAAGTCAATGTATAAAAGCATTGCATGGGAATCATTGATCCTACCATCCTTTATAGAGATGGTCGAATTTTTCGACTTGCTAACTTTGTGAGCTGATTGCAAAGCCCCTGAACATGGTATCATCACCAAACTTGCTGGAGATGTAGAGAAGGGTTGGAGAAAAAAAGAAGTGTTGCTTTAGCACATGTACTTTTTGCATAAATTAAGTTCAAATTTAAAGTCGAAATTCCGATTTTCTAAATTTTTACTTGACTTTGAACTTAACCCACTCATTGCCTGTGGCTATCCATGCTATTATTGAATAGTAAGTTGAATCAAATGTTCCATTTACTTAGTTTTTGGAAGGATTGGTGCTGAATCAATGATTCCCATGCAATTCTTTTATACATTGATTTTAATTTGTATTTATAGAGTTGTAAAGTGTACAACTTTTCCATAAGACGAAACGCTTTAACTACATCACATGGGTCTCCATGACAAATAGGAGACTAGGACAACTGTAACGGAAAGTTTTATGTCACTATTATTGTGTAGTAATAATGATTTGACTTCTGACCAATTAATCCAGATACCAGACTATAAACCTGGCTGTCTGTTATTATGTTTTAGAAACACTACAAATGTGTGCCGATCTGGTGCTTGAGGACTGGAATTGGACATCCTAAGTATGAAGACGGAAGACATTTTCACATGAAAACTGTACTGTAGAGCTTACACACATTTTACCAACATTAAAAAGTTTTTTAATGTATATCATACTTTATATAAATAGCACCTGATATTAGCTGGTAGCGTGAACTCCTTGCTGTAAATCCATCCATCATGTGCAATCCATTTGTATGCAATATCATTAAAATGGAAGTACGGATCCTTGAAAGAAGGAAACAATCAACAATACAATTACTAATGGATTTAGAGATTAGATTTCTTGTATACTATTTTTACCTAACCCACTGACATTACCTACCAATACTACCCTAGGTCAAAGCTAATGAAAGCTCAGATCTAACATACTAATGTAACTTTTACACCTTGTTTTCAATAACAAAAAAAAAATATAAGTCCAAAGGTCTAAACACATGTACGCCTGTATTTCAATGGATTTACTCTCATATTCTTTTAAACAAGATTTCGGAGATCATTGACTCAACCTTGCCCTACCTATGCCAATGGTACCACGCAAATCCAGCACTCTTGGGCACTCTAATTTGGAGTAGGCCTGGCTCTGACTGGAACCTCTCCAGCTCTATCTACATAGAGGACTGAGGGCACTTTCACACTATATGCCATGCATTGTGTACAGGCAACGAGCATGTTTCAGTTTTGGAAGATGATTTGCTGTGCATAAAAAATGCATGTAGTATGTAATGCACAGGGCTGATGGTAGAACACGTATAGTGTGTTTACTGTAAAAGAGCCCTTAAGCTGGGCAGGCACGGCTCAATTTCTTAATAGTTCACGGAGCTCAATTGTGCTAGAATCTATTAACAAATTAAGCCATCCAGCCTGCAAATGATCCCGATTGAAGGAGCTTGGTCGAATAGGGTTCCAACATGTTGGAAAACCCTGTTCGATTTCCATTACTTTACTTTTATTACTGTTCCATTACAATTACTATCGGACTGGCTAGCAGCTGGAGAAGTGCTGCGGCTCGATATCGCGCCAGGTCGTCCACAGCAACGAGGAAAGTTGAACAATGTGGACAAGGCTAGAGTTGGCAAATAACCATTTCAGTCCTGGTGGTTAGATCGGGACATTATACCGTCTTATAGTCCAAAAAAAAGGTATATATATATATATATATATATATATATATATATATATATATATAAAAGCTGAATTATACCCCCTACTTAGTTTGCCATACTACATTTTATGAGCCTTTTCACTATTTCCAGTATTATAATGTTTTTCTATTACTCGCATGTAATTTTTTTAATCTGGATGTGTTTGTGCATGTTACAACAAATGCTTTACAGCAACATTTATAAAATTTTAATTTGCCTTTAACCTCAATCAGTAAGTCAAATCTAAAATTCCTACCTAGAATTACAGTAATCTTTTTTTATTATTATGTTATGATCATAATAATCATTATTATATTCATAATTAGGTGCCCAGCCTGCGGCCCTTTGGGCATTCTTCAGCGGCCGTGCTCAGTCCTCCACTTGCGGCCCAAAACTTTACTGTTCATGCATGGGGCATAGGAACTCATATTGTATCACAAAATGTGCATCACCATACTACTGTGGTACCCAATGCTTGAAGTATCATGAAGTAAATGAAAAATAATGTCTTCCAGCTATGCATGCTGTATAGATTGAAAAAGTTATCTGCGGCCCTTTAATGATGCAGAGGGCCACACCTGTGGCCCTCCATATCAACTCAGTTGCCCACTACTGGTTTAAGATATGTGGAGATCCATTTAAGAACATCCAGGACTGAGTTTCTGTTTTGCATTGACAGTGGTGCACATTCCAAACGTTTACCTTTCCATATAACATTTTATGTGTATTTCAATCATTTATTCCCAAAACATTATTTTGTGGGATAATGAAATGTTTAGCAACCATTGTCACAGCTCACTGATATCCCCACAATTTCTATTCTAAGGAGAACCAAGGCAAGAAATTAATGAAAATCTCCAACATGGAGGAAACAACAATAAAACACAGGCAGAGGTTGTAGCATTCTCGAAAAGACATTATAACTGCTGTCTGTGAAGCTGGGAGAGATTTCCCCTCAGCGTTCCCTTTTACCTCACAGAAGGAGTCCTGTCAATGGAGTCTCTGACAGCAGCTACTTGACAGTAATTCTAATCCAGCCACCCTACCCGAAGCTATGGGCTCTTCCACACTATACACAATGCATTTTCAGTACTGCGCATGGTTCACAAGTTTCACATAGAAATTTACAAAAGTGTTACCTTTTCATAACACACTGCTATATGCATTTGTATGCATCTGTTTCCGCCCCAATACACTTTAGTCAGAAACACAAGCATATCTAAAAGCATACTATAAAATAAAAATTGCAGGACTCATCATAAGATAACTTAATGCATACGTTGTAGCACATATACATATAGTGTAATAGAGCAACACTATATGTTACTGACGTAAGTCCCGGGACATGAGAGACACTTGCACTGCATTTGCAAAAATGTGTGCAGCAGGGTGTTTGCGGTAATGTGCACAACTATGGCAGTGGTTCCCAAACTTTCCTTGCAGGGTCCCCCTTTTCTATTTAGGAACATTATCAAGCCCCCCCCCCCCCTCCCTATTCAAATACAGTTTCAGAATGAGGGCCCACTCCCCAGATTGGGAACCACTGATCTATGGAAACCTGTGTACATTAAGCCACACTGCGTTGCAGTACTGTACCACGCTACAGCTTTAGCACCGCTAGTGTGATATGCCAGTTGGGCTACATTTGCATGATTGTTTTCTGGGATGCTGTCAGTCAGCAGCAGTTTGAGAAACAACTGGGCACTACTGTCTGCGAGTGCCTGCAAAGTTGTTTAGATAACGGCCCCGTGACAGGTATATCGGGTGAAAGCCTGAAAATAGACTGGCGCTGGTCCCCAAACAAAGTAATGCAATCATTCTAAAATTTTACGGACATGTCCGTAAGTTCTTAGATTGATTTCCGGCTGATTCATGGCCGAATTTAGCTTATACGCATTAAATTTGTGTCTGATTTCATGGATGATCAAACAAAACCGGCCGCAAATCTAACCGCCTATGGCCAGTTTAAAGCTAGACTGAAAAGTTAATCGAAGTAATCAAAAATCGTCGTTTTATTTCCTCACTTACAATTTTAGTTTCAATCGGAAGTGATGTGTTAAAGGGAAGTAGCCATACACATCGAGTATCATTGACTCAACCAAAATAAAGCTGCAATGAATGTAGTTTGATGATTGTACAATACAATCACGATTCAATTGGCGATTTGACAAAAATGTATCAATTATCATGGATTGTACTATGTGGACAGGAAAATGGTTTTCTTTCAATCGATCAAATTTTTCATTGAAAAACGTTGATTGAATGCTAAAATCGAACCAGGTGTGGCTAACTTTAGGAATAGATCCACTTTTAGGCTGGCCATACACCTTTGGATCTCTCTGTCGATATCCTTTAGATCTACCAACAACTATGTAGTGCCGGGTCCTCAGCGATTGAACACAGGTAGACTTGATGGTTTAGAAAGTCCCTCATATTACATGGTTTTGGTAAAAACAAAAAGGAGATCTAAAGGAAATCTGACAGAGAAATCTAAAGCTGTATGGGGACCCTAACTTATAGAAGTAAAGAGACGTAGTCCATACCTTTATGAGACCCCAGGAAGATAATGCAGTGTGCACACAGCCAGGCACCTCCCCATACAACCTTATAGAACTGTTTGAATTACGGAGAGCCCACATGCCGGTCAAGCTGTAATCCTGGACAGTTGCGTTACTCTCCCCCAAACTTCCAGATATGATCTGCAGGAGCCCCCAAAGCACCCACCATATGGTAGAGCTTAGCACTGCCTCCCACCCCATAGCCATGGCTTCAATCAGAGCTGGTGACTTGTTGTCTTCTGGCTGCTATCTTCCTGGTGAAATGTGTGGTCAGCTGTATGCACTAGTGACCCCCATCCTCCTGTGCAGATTTCTGTATGCAATGGCTGTGAGATAAATAGATCCTGGCTTCCTCCTTCTGCTGTAGAGTCATGTGTCAGTGCCTGATCCAGGCGGGGTTAATGCTGACTGTCATTACAGGGGCGGTGATTCTTTCTTATATAGAAGGAAGTGAACAAGGAGCCGAACACAGCCTGCTTCATGGTCGCCCATGACAATATAGCAATTGTAGAATGTTGGACCGTGTAAGCCATCGATTAATGCAGACAGCGTTACGCTAGCCATACACCGGTCCAATTTGCACAATCGATCTTTGATACCGATTGTCAGTCTTGGGGCTTGTTTACACTACAGGGATCAGCCACGGATGGTCGCGTTTTTAAATCGCCTTGCCGTGTCTGCTTCTGATCGCTCCCCCTGCGTTTGCTTGCGATTGATTACCCCGATCATGCCCATAGAAAATGAATGAACACAGTCAAAAATCATCGTGCCCCTTTTCAGTGGGGACGCGATTTTTAACCACATCCATTCAGGTCAATGAATGTTTCACTAGAGGACACGATCGGACATGGTCCGTGATTAAAAACGTGGTAGGGTGGCATTCAAAATCGCCCCCTAAATTGTGTCCACACCCGAACCCGGCCCTACCACAATTAAGGGGGCAATTTAGACGCCACCCTACCATGATTTTGGGGCCCTTATATGGAAATTGACAAATGAGTTTCAATGGGAGTGATCGGCCACAGTGAATCGATTAAAAAATCGCCCATCCACGGCTGATCGTTTTAGTGGAAACAAGCCCTAACATCGATCAGTGGTACCACCACACCGTGTGGTTGATTTAAACATGATAGATTCCGTTACTTAGGGCATACATGGATATTTGAGCCATTCGAGGAAGCTCCAGCCTGTTATCGAAGGAGCTGGAAGTGCAGCACTGCTGCATCATCCAGCTCAGCCGATGCTTTGGATGGGGACCCTGTGCTCCCCATCTAAAACAATGGACATCGACCACGATTTACGGTCATGTCAGATGACCTTGTTATACACTGGTAGATTTCTAAATAGATTAGAGCACAATCGAGGGCCGTGATTGCGTGCAACGCTCAATTGTAATAAAATCTATTTAGAGACCTTCCCCGTGTATGCCCAGCTTTACATCTGTGCACATGCTCCATGCTAGTATGATCGCATACAAATCGGTTCAAATACCTAGAAAAATTGCCAGATACTTGTACAATTGACAAAAATTTACCAACATGTAATCGCTGTTAAATCAATTTTATGTTTGATTTCGATCACTTTTGGTTGATCGTAACCGGTGTGTGTTGAAATAGATTCCTGTTTAATCGACTTAAAAATATAGTTTTTTTGGTAGATTGAATGGAAATATCGAACCATGTATGGCTAACTTAAGACAGGGATGCTCACACATTTTTGGCTTGTGAGCTTCTTTTAAAATAACTGAAGCTAGCCATACACGGGCAGATTCCTGCCTAATTTTTCAGCTGAAAATTTTGTACGCCCACCTGGCAAGATCGACCAGGAATCTGCCGCATTTCGGATCGCACGGTGATCCATCATGTTGGTAGATTCCCATCCGATCCCATTACTTTGGATAGGGATGGCACTCCCCATCCAAAGTAATGTTTGGCCCACAAAGGGTGCCAGCCGATCCTCTGAGGGGCCGGCTGCAAGGCGATGACATCATCATGCTGCAGTCTGTCCCTCATCTATCGAGGGAGAATCAATGCATGTATGCCAATCTTTAGTGAAAATTATCTACCAACAATAAAAAAGGCATAAAAAAAAGCCAGTGCTTCACGATCATCTGGTAGACCTCACCAAGTGCCTCCATGTCATGCCTATGGGCAACGCTGTAGTGAATAAAACAGAATAATCGTTGGGATTGGCAGAAGCTGCTTCCCCACTGACCATATGATTATTCAGGCTTTATACAAATCTGGTTCTAAAGGTAGCCATACACAGGCCGATTTGTCACCGATCAATTCCCGATCCGATCTTTCTAGGTGATCGGGAATGGGCAATTGATCGGATCGGGAATCGATGCAACACCACCTTGGGAATCCGATTTGTGGCTGATTTGGACATGAGCCAATCTCCAAAAACGATCGGAAAGGCTGCTGCATAGGGAGCTATGTGTCCACCAACGTACTTTGATTGCCAAATAATCAAAAAAAAAACAACATGTTGGTTCAATGTCCAATATGATTTTTAGTCAATTACGATTTTTGTTTGGTCAATCATTCAGGGTGGGCAGAACCCGATTGAGGTCTGTCTCTCCTTTGCTTCTCGGACGTGGTAGTGTTAAGCCCCCCCATACACCTTTAGATCACTTCATACAATTTCTTTTAGATCTGTCAACAACTTTGTAGTGCTGGGTCCTCCCTGATAGAATACATAGTGACTGGAAGGTGTAGAAAGCTCCTCATATTACATGGTTTTGGTAGAAGAAAAGTTGATTTTACAGAAATTGTATGGTAAGATTGTAAGTTGTATGTGGGCATTTAACAGCCAAGAACTGCAGTGCCTCTATTGTGAATTGGCCCTTTCACTTTTTTTCCTGTTCAGGCATGGTCAATATTTACTTTTAAATTTTCAATTAAGGCCCCCATACACCTTACAATCTTTCCATTCAATTTCTGTACAATCAAATTTTGTTCTACCAAATCCATGTAATATGAGGATCTTTCTAACCCTACTAATCACTATCAGGGAGGCCACTATACTACACAGTTGTTGGTAGATCTAATGCAAATTGTATGGATTGATCTTAAGGTGTATGGGGGGCTTAACTCAGTTTGCTGTACTTCTACCAATGTTTTACAATCTAACTGTTCCAAGTGAAAGGTTGTTGATCACAGTGGTAGTTTCATACTTTCTCTCATGAAATCAGATTTGATGTACGGTATTTGTACCTCATGAAGCTGGGGATGTATTGCCTAGGTATTTAACAAACACTGGCATGGAATAGTCGATGCCGATTTAAAAATAAATTGCAGTGCTCTTTTTTTCCCCCACAACCGTGTATTGCAAAACTATAAAGCCTGAAATATTCATATCATTATTTGGCTGCATACTGTTATATAGTTTGTTAAATGGCAGGCTTACAGCTTGAAAATACACAGAAGCTTACAGCGCTTAATCTGGTTGGAGAGAATCTAAAGCAGGGAACACATGGCTCGATATTGGAACCTGTTCTAGGTTCCCTGCAGCAGCATGATGACATCATCACGCTGCTGTCTGCTATCGGAAGAGCTGAGAGCGCAGCACTGCTGTTCCTCCAGCTCAGCTAATGCTTTGCATGGACCCTGCGGTCTCCATGCGAGGCAACAAACATTGACATTGTTTATGGTCATGTCTGATATCCCTGTTTTCGAGCGCAATTGATTGGTCCTGCTCGAAAAACAGAGATGGCCGCATATAACATGGGCCAGATAGATGGCCATCGATCTGGCTTATATTTACACGTGTGTTCCCTGCTTTAGGGCTTGTTTCCATTACGTCGGGAGCCCTCCGGGGGTCCCCGACGTAGCAGATAGACTTACCTGCTCGGCGGACGGGTCTGTCTTCATTGCGCCGACCCGATCCGCCGGTGTCAGGCTGAACGTAGTCGAGTACGTTCAGCCTGTACACCGGCGGATGTCTGAACAGACCATCCGCCGGCAGGCTGAATCTATGGGATACGTCGGGACCCCTGCTAAGCGTATACAATGGAAACAAAGCCTAAGACCCTCAAGTATCACGGTCAGGACACTATGTATCCAGTTTGGAGATTCTCTATTAAAGAGTACAGAAAGTTCCATTAAGACCGTGGTTCCCAAACCTTCCCTGCATGGCCCCCCTTTTCTACATAGGAACATTATCAAGCCCCTACCCCAATTCAAACTACAGAATCAGATTCCCCCAGTTTGGGAACCACTGCATTAAGATAAGTGTGTTGAGCAGTAATGTACCAATGACAAGATTTCTATATACAATTTCAGCTGTGAGGGTCAATCTTCCCAGCAGACCAAAACGATTTACCTACTCTATGCGAACGCCAGGTATGTTTCGCCAATACTAGGTGTCCCTTTTGCGCCATCTACAAGCTCTGAGAGCTGCTACTGCCATCTGCTGGCATTCCTACCCAGAATAAGATGGATTCCTGCGGACTGGACAGTTTGTTTAATGAGTAAATGAAATAGAGAATATTTGCTGGCAATTGAAATGATCTCCATGTAGAACAGTATGACAAAGATACATTCTTTTAGTATTTGTGTTCAGAAAGTGAAACATGTTTTATGTATATAGAGATCAATGACAAGTATTTACTTCTTTTCATTTTTCAGATTATCACCTACATAGTTTGGTAGTGAAAATCCATATTATAAATGAAATCATTTATAATGAAACCATACAATGTCACCAGTGTAACTCATACAGAAAGTCTGTAAGTGAATTACAATAAATTTGCTAAAGGTTTGTTGGACACTCACCCCGCTCTTGTGCAGGTCTCTGAATCCCAAAGTCATAGAGCGCAGGCAACGCACTTGGGCCCCCAACTGATATAGGCAGGGGCATCGATCACCCTATGCCAATTATGGCGAACCTATGGCACGTGCGCCAAAGGTGACACTTGGAGCCCTCTCTGTGGGAATGCGAGCTGTCAGCCAACACAGGAAAGAACTGCAGCTGATTGGCTTTCAGTTCTCTTAAGCTAGGCACACACGGGTAGATTCCTGTGCAATCAACAATCGATTCCCATTCAATGGGGACCCATTCTCCCCAGCTCGCAGCCCGTGTGAATCACAACATGGTACAAGCTGGGGAGAAGCAGCCTCACTCACACAGCTTTCGAGTGAGGAGTGCTGGCTCTGCCCCGTTCACACTGACAGCGGACGGCTGTGCAGGAAGAAGGCAGGAGCCACAGCTGTTCCAATACTTTCCATGAAGTCTCATGTCTCCATGCAAAGTAATGGCGATTGAACAGGGGGTTTCCAACATGTTGGAACCCCGTTCAATCAAGTTTCTTCGAGCAGGCTCTATTAATCCCACCCGAAGTAAGGCACACATGGGTAGGTTTGTAAACAGATTAGAGTACAATCAAGCACCGTGAGCACACACGTTGATTGATTGTACTTAAATATTTTTACAGATCTACCCGTGTGCCTAGCTTCATTCTCTCAGTGCCCCATACCCTCTCCTATTTTAGAAGTAGAGTGTGTTACATGTGTACAAATCAGGTTATATTGCTATTCTGCCACTTTGAGATAAAGTATTGGGTTTAAGGTTTCAGTTTGGGAACTCGGTCTCTAAAAGGTTCGCCATCACTGTCCTATGCCTATGAACAGCTCTGTGGCTCAAGACCTGGCCGTGAACCTTTACCCTTTATTGCCTAAGGGCTCAGTTTAACTGTCTCTGTCCTTGAATAACCATTATGAAATTAAGTACTTAAGTCTCCGGGGGAGTAAATGTGTTACTCTAACCTGCTGTCCCCCATGTTGCTTTAATCTTTAGCTTTGTTGTCTTTTGCCTGGGCTGACCCAGGGTTCAATCTAACCCTTACATACCCTAGCTGGCTGTAATTTCTGCATTACATAGAACACTGCCCATGTGGACCCGACCCATGGAAACACTACTTGGCTAATTGCTGTGGAAATAACCATATTTCTTGCATTATAAGAAACACACCATAGTTTTGGAGAGAAAAATAACACAGAGTCAGAGATACAGCTATTCACATATAAAGTAATTATACAGAATGCTCAGGCAAAGTAGGCAGCGCTGGACCATGCAGTATTCACTCCATTTTCCTCTGGCCAAGACAAAAGGCCAGTGTCAGGAGGCAGCACTTAGGTCCAGCAGAATGTGCAGGGTTGAAACATTTACTTGGGTCACTACACTAGCAATAGCCAATCTCTGAACACACTGACCAAATTTGGAGGGACACATTTAACAATCTGGTACTAACAACTTACCTATGAACAGCTATTTACACATGGGAGGAGCGATGAGTGTGTCACAATTTTTTTTAATGCAATGCAGAATGTTTCAGGTTGGAGGGTCTTCTTGCCATCACCCTGATCTTTAGCTCCCTCCACGGATTCTCAATTGGATTCAAGTCAGACCCTAACTGGGTCACTCGAAAAATGTTGTTGTCTGCCACCCATTTCTTCACCACTTTTGCTGTGTATTTTGGGTCATTGTCATACTGAAATGTCCACTGGTGCCCAAGTCCAAGTGTGTCTGCAGACTATCTGATGTCGTTGAGAATCCTCATGTATTGCTCTTTTTTCATGGTGCAGTTTACTGTGATTAGGTTCCCTGGTCCATTGGCTGAAAAACATCCCCAAAGAATTAGGTTCCCACCACCATGTTTCACAGTGGTGATTGTGTTCTTTGGGTTGAAGGCTTCTCCTTTTTTGTGCCAAATGAAGGAAACATCATTGGTACCAAACATTACATTTTTGTTTCATCTGACCATGACACAGAAGACCAGAAGTCTTCTTTGTCCAGATGAGCATTTGCAAAGGCAGCTTTTGTGTGCCTAAGAAGTGGTATCCTCTTTGGCCTGCATCTGTGAAACCCAACAGGGTGCAGTGTGTTGGCAGGATGGCCTTGTTCACTTCTCTCACTATCCTCCTGGTCAGCACAAGTGTCACTCTTGGCTTCCACCCACATCTTCTGAGATTTTCCAGTGAGGAACAGCTTGTATTTTATAGTAATACTTTGCACTGTAGCCACTGGAACTTGAAAACATTTAGGAGATGGCCTTGTTGCCCTTTCCTGACTTGTCAGCAGCCACAATGTACAGCCGCAGGTCTTTACTAAGCTCCTGTGTCTAAGCCATGAACAACATCCACAAACCAAATGCAGAGAGCCGTTTTTTACCTGTTGATACATAAGTGCATTAATAATAATAAGGATGCTTTAGAACAGCTTGGACTATTTGGAATGGTATAGAACTTTGAATTTTTCCAGAGACTGTGACAGTTTGTGAAGGGTGTGAGTAATTTTGCACGACACATTTTGCGCAAATGTAAATAAATGCTGAGAAATGTTTTTTTTTCCCACAACAATGCCTCTTGTACATAGTCTTATGTTTTAGAAAACACCAAGGTCATTTCCCGTTAAGAAAGAACTTGCTGATTGAATAAAAATTACTTTCAAAATGTGCCTGGTGTATGAATAATTATGGTGTCCACTGTAAATACACAACTCATGCAATCTAAATAGGTGTAATTCTGGTTGGTCAATGTGTTCAGAGAATGGGTACTGCTAGTGCTAACAGAGCTAAAATCTCCCTCTTGGAAGTGGTGTTTTGGATGGTTGGAGGGAATGGAACAAGATCATCTTATGGGATGCAAATCTATGGCGCACAGGATGTTTAGGACTATATAAAATTTTTTTTTTTTACTTTTTCAGACCTGAAAATTTTTTCCATCGTTTTTAATGGTAAAAAATGCATCAAAGTCCCAACAATTCAGTACTCTCATCTTCTGTGTGGTTGACAGATACCTGTAGCTTGTGCATCTTTGCCCACAAAGAGTGAGATGGTCAAATACCTGAATTTAATCAAACCCCATCTTAATGTATATGGCAACCCTCACATGATAACCAGAAATGGCTAAAATCAGTTTCAAATGAAAACATGTTGATTTTGTAGGGGAAAAAATAAACCTAGATTGAATATCCAAATATCCTGCATTTCAGTTAAAGATTTCACTTCCCCTAAAAAGATATAATTTCTAAAGTATAACTATTACAAGGCTAAAGCAGTACGGCGCTCGTAACAGCCATCGATCTGGTCCATATCTTCATGTCTGTATCCTGCTTTAAGCTGGCCATATACCTTTGGATCTGTCAGATAGCCTTTAAATCTTTCAAAAACTACGTATTATAGGGTGCTCTACACAGGTCAACTTGATTGTTTAAAAAGTCCCTCATATAAAGCTATGTTCCCACTTAGGCGATCACCTGGCACTTGCAATTTTCAATCACCTACACTATTTTGAATGGGCTTGTCCCCATTGATAAGATGTTATTTTTTCTGATCACTCCCATAGACATGATGGGACTACACAAATTTGTAATACAAAAAAGTTATATTTTTAAGTTACCGATCCTCTGCATTGAACATATTACTGCACACGCTTGCAGCAAATCACCACATGTATCCCTTCTATAAAGTAATAGCTAAATGATTACTAAAGGCTTGTATGTGGGAGGAAATCATTGGCCTAGAGTTTTCTAAAGAGAAGGGAGGGGTGCAAAAAAAATAATTGGGGAATCATTACATTACAGGCAAGATTTTATTTTAGACATATAATCCATATAACAGGATGTTTGCCGGAGAGGCAAAGATTCTGCGCCGTATGAGCAAGCCTTTTGTATCACCTATAGCACATACAAGAGATTGCAGTTGCCAACAAAGCGTTACTTCTACCTCCTCCTGAGCACAAATGCACACTTGTTCCAGCAGCTGGAATGTACAGCACTCCAGTGACGAAGAAGAGGTAAAACATTTGGTATTGGACCATGTTGGTCCCAACTTAAAGTAGAAATCTTTTAACCTCCTTGATGTTGTACTTATTTTTAAAAAGCATACCATAGGCATTTGAAGCACATTAAATGCCACTGCGATTGCCTGCCCTCTCCGGTGCAGGTGTGCTCAAAAAAAAAAAAAAAAAGTGTCATCCCACCATTAATATGGAGGTCAATGGTGACGCCTAACCCTCAGCCATCATCAGGCAGGACACAGAAGCATCGACGGATAGGCAAGTTTTTAAATAGAAAGAATTTGCAGAAGACCGCAAGGAAGCATGTTTCACTTGGGCAACACAGGCCCATACCAATACCAGTAAAAAAAAAAAAATCATAATACATAGCATTATGGGAAAATCCAAAATTCCTCCACTCTGATGACATTTGCAGCTTTTCCTTCTGCTGGGCAAACATCTGGGAAGGGAGAATTAGCTGACCTAAAGTCCGGCTCCCTTAAATCCACAGAGAAACAAATTCATCCCTAAAAAAAAAAAAAAAAAAAAAAAAAATTTGATTTTTTCAGCACAAATGTTTTAAGGGATTGGGAAAGTTTATCCACCATCTGTTGGAATGCCAAAATCTTTGTTTTCATTTGTCTAAATTTTGGAACAAAGCAGGGTGGATAAAAATCGATAAAAATAAAAAAACGTTTTTGATTTAAATCGGATTTTTAAAAAAATAAAATGCTATTTGAGGAAAAAAAACATTACCATCCCTAGGTTATTCCATGATGAAATAAAGATTAGTTTATGTAGAATAAGGCTGTATATGTTTAAATGCTTTGGTAAATAAATTCCATTAAAAACATCCCACAAACGACAGAAGTTGATGATGGCATAAACACATCACCCAAAAATTTCCCCTTGAATAAACAAGGGTGAGGGGACGACGCAATATGTAAAAGCAATACATTATACACAGTGCAAAAGATGAAGTAATGACCATCATATCAATCAGAAACAATGTTGTGGATGTCACATCTGTACACGTAGACAATTAAAATAGTCCAAATTTCACCCCAACGTGCATTTCGTTGAAGACTTCTTCAGGGGTATATGTCATTTCATAAGCCAAATCTGTTGTTTCCCCTCAACCGTGTCTATTCACGGTAGATTTTGGGTGATGTGCTTATGCCATCAACTTCTGTCTGTTTCCGTAAGATTATTGGGCGGTTTCTCTGCCTACAAGATATCACAGACGCTGAGTTTACTTTCTCAGTTCTCGAAACTAAGTGCAACAGAAAAGTTGTCCAAATATGAATGATTAACCTAAACTGGGGATAAAAAAAACCAATATGAAAAAAACAAAATTTCACTTACTCACATTTTAAAGTTATACCAGCAAAAATTATTGATTTAAATCAAATCCACCCTGGCACAAAGTAAATCATAAAAATACTTCTTTAGCTGCTACCAATACAGCACATGGGGTCAGCCCCCTCCCCCTAGAAGTCAAGCAGGTACCTAGCCACATTGATTTTGGTTAGGTCGTCTTTGCCCTCCACCAGCATGAAAGAAAAAAAAAACAAAAAAAAAAAAGCATGATGTGTCTGAAAGGGTTCACATGCTCAAAGCCGCATTGAAGGATTTAGAATATTTCTGCTCATGCACACTGCACAACAGACAAGTGTTCTGGTGGGAGGGCAAAAAAAAAAAAAAAAAAAAAAAAAAAAAAAAAAAAAAAAAAAAAAAAAGAGAACGTGTCCTCCCATCGCATTTTTTTTAACCAAATTGCAGCCTATACACACACACTGAAAAAAATTTTGCTACTATTTTCCAACTTATAAAATCTGTGTCTTAAAAACCTTACAAGGGTCATTGTTTTTTGTAATTAACACAAAAAAGCTTTTGTTTCGAACAAACAATATCCCAAAATGAATATGGCACAGGTTAAACATGATGGGAACTTACAATTACCTTTGCATCTGTCAACCAGTAGCGTGGCCCAGTTAGAGCGGGAGGAAATAGTTTGGACTGCATGTCTCCTTAGATATTCGCTAGGATTTGAATAAGGGCTCACAGAAGTACATTTCAAAATAGACCAAGGTTTTGTTAATTGCTGATAAAGGGTGCTTTGCAATCTGCTACTTTAAATATATCAAGCACTCCGAGACTGCTTAAAGGCTTGTAAATCGGTAGGTAGTCTCCACCAATAGAATACACACAAAAGGTTCTCTGCAGGTAGAAGGTCAGGCTTTATTAACCACCATAATGGTATCCCAGATGTGGCCCGGGGTGGGTTTTGGTAACCCTGAGGCACACTCAGGAATGCTTAACATGCGCAGTGCCCTGTAGGCTCATTAACAGATCCACCTCGCTGCAGTCATTCATGCCAGGAAGCCATTGGCATACGCCTGTATTGTATTACTAGCATAGGTGTCCCAAGCACTCACATCTCCAGTTGCTCGGCCAGAGTGGGAGTGGAAAAGCAAACAATTTTCTGTACTGCTTTTAGAAACAAAATTGTATAGAATTGGACCAAGAGAGGGGTTAAAATAAGGCTTAAAAATGTATTTTTACTATTGAAAGCATCACCTTTCATTCCAAAATACCTGAAACTATTGGATACAAGCAAGGAATATACTGTGACAGACTGAAGGTGCAGTGTGAAATCATACAGGTGGGGGGCGTCACTCAAAAATGATCCAAATAAGCCCACATATCCAGCCTCTGCCATTACTCAGGGGTCATTATCTGCATTAAGGGGCACCTAATAGACAATGTGCTTGTGTCTATCCTAATCATGAAGTCCCATTATACTATGCCATGTTTAAGGCCTAGAAAGTTTAGGCTAAGGATATCCAGGTTTTAACAAAGAGGGAGGAACTAAAATGGCACAGACAGCTTTTTATTGTGAAATGAAAAAACAACAGTACTGCTTTTATTCATTCATAATAAGTCATCTAGAGATTAAACTTGTTGTTTGCACTAAAATACGTATTTTGTAAACAGCAGAGCAAATAATCCTTTCAATCTAATGAACATCCCACATTAAAAATGGAAGGAAGAAAAAAAAAAATCACTTTTAAACAAGCTTCACGACACCAGTCCCCCTGTGCCAATGGTCAAGCAGGATTCTGTCGTGGAAAAATAGTACGGCCATGTGAGCTTTCACCAAGTCCTGATTGTGCCAACCACACATTGCAAGTGGGCCGATTGGCTGTCACCAGCAGAATGTTGCAGAGTTCAGGTAAAACGTAATAAATGAGAAGATACCACGAACAGTCTGTTACGTGACCAGTAAACTTTAAACCACAATAACCCCTCCTCAGCCAGTCCAATACCAGAAGATGGAATCTCCACCCAGGATGGGCAGAAGCTTTCTAATCCTGCTTATGATACCAAGCCAAATTTAAACAACTTTAAATGAACAAAAGAAGAAAAAATTTTTTTGTTCTTTTGAACTTTACACTATCATTTGACGTCAAACAGAACAAAATCCATACTTTATATACACACACATTTCTTGAATTTACAAAGAAAGTAAGGTTGCAAACATTGATTAATTCAGGCTGCTAACAGATTGGTTTATGCAACTTTATTGAAGAATAAAGACTAACAGAGCTATTAGTTGATCACTCACCCATTGACGCTTGAATTGTTTTATTCAGTGCTATATTAACAGTGTTTTGGAGGATAGATCAACTAATAGCTCGGCCTCCAAAAAAAAAAAAAAAAAAAAATCTCAATGAAAAAAATTACAAAACTTTTGATCCTGTTATTAAATGGGGTTTCACCTTCCAATTTTGTCATATTTATTGACATGCATAAAATACATTACTTCTGTTCCGCTATATAAATTTCACCAACTCGCCACCCAAACATCAGTTATGAGCATTAAGTACATCATGAAGTCTGAAATAGCTGAAGGGTTAGACCAAAATATCCAGAGCAATTCCATGGTCCTGTATTCTACAATGACAGACAACTGGGCATCATTTTTTGTTTAATTTATTTCTGCTTAGCACCTTCCCCTCCCTAGCCCAAACAGAGGTGCTTATCTTCACCATTTCAGTGAGAAATGAAAGATGGATTTAGTCTCATAACCAAGTTATGGTGAAGACATTGGCCACATTTTAACACATGCTCCGTTTGATACAAATATGAATCTTGGGCAATAGTATTCTGGTAACTACTTGACAGTCTAGAACAGTTTCTGTCCAATATTGAGCTAAAAGTCTTCCTGTGTGAGCATGTGCATGAAGGGAGGCAGCACGAAAAAAATAAAAAAAATTAGAGAGGGGAAGGTAAATAGATGAGGTCTGAAAGGGAGGGGAAAACAGTAATTTAAAGTTTATTCCAGCTATAATGCAGGTTTATTCAGACTTGAAGGTAGCATCACATAGCATATTTCTGAGTCCATTCCCGGGCTATTCTGTTGTACCTGAAAAGTATACAAGAAAAGGGATTATAGAAAAGGTCACAACGGATACCAAAAACTAATTCTTTACATTGGTCAAACACTACCAATAAAGTATACATAGGTTTTCCTATGAACAAGCTTTTGGGGTTTGAATATTTTAGCCAGTTTAAATAAAAACTTGTATAGTACATTTGCTCCTGTTTAAGGGCTACTGCTGCCTTAGAATCTGACACTCCTACATGCATTATATGTCTGCGCCCCTATTTGATTTGCCAGTTGCAATTTACTACTACTCTACTAGCAGTGGAACAGGCTGATAAAGTGCAGGGATAGAGCACCATAGACCACGAGTGACAGCTCTTTGGCAAGCTTTAGCACCCCATAAATAAGCAGTGAAAGCCAACTGTGACAGATAAGTAGGAAGTAGTTTTGCTCACAAGGTGAAGTTACTTTTAAAGGGCCATTTCACACTATATGCGGTTTTTAACTGCACATGTTTTTACATAGACAACCAATGTAACCCTTAACACTGCATCCATTGTGTTTTTAAAAACGCAGCATTACCGCATGCATTTTTAAAAACTCACTGCTGTATGCATTTTTAATAAATTTTTCATTGATTTGTTCAAAAACACCAAATGTGATGTCAAAAAAGCATGTGTGTTTGCATATATGCAGGAACGCATGCCTTTAAAAAACATAGTGTGAAATGGCCTTTAAAAAAATAAAAAAAACAGCCAACAGTATTCACAATGCTTGAAGGAACCTGCCTTTTTTATTAAAATACATATGTCAGGCTCCATTAGGATTAGGTGACGTGCTTTAAACCCAAGATGCAATAGGCAAAAACAGAACAGACGTGGTTCTATCCCAAAACCTCACTATTCATGGTCTCCTAAGGTGTAGGCGAGTAGAGAACCTGCAAGATACAGCTGTGCCCATTTCTACTGCATAAATCCTAACAGCTTGCTTGTCTATACATAAGATCTCCATCTGAAAAGAAACACTAAAGATCTGTGTGCAAGCATTTCCCATGTTCCACTGCACTGGGCTAAGTGGATTATATATGGTCGCTTTCCTACTCGGGTGTATCAGGGATTCTAGTTCTGCCAGTGTGTGCCATACTTCAATTGCTAAAAACTAGTAAAAAGGTGTTGCCTTTGAAGCTTTTCATTATACGTGCATGTTATTATGCCACAGCAAAGAATATACATATGGGTTAGAAACATAAAGAAAATCACATTCATGGATATAACTAATTTGTTTGGCAAAAAGGACGAGTTTCGATGGGCTTGTGTGATGTTTTACTACAAAACTGCTTCTTGGCCTATACAAATTTATTAGAATGCAAAAGCTGCGGAGGTCAAATGCAGAGTGTGTCTTCGTTAATCGTTGCAAGTTGCATTTGCCCATCGAAGTTTGCAGACTTAAGCCTTATTTAGACAGGTGTCTAAAAACCTGGCGTTTTAAGTGCTCAGATGCCCAAAAAGCACTGTTCGCCTTTTGTTGGCTGGCTGTTGAAAGCAGCCCAAGAAGAGATTTTAGCCTAGGATCAATAAATAGACAGAAAACACAAGATATTTAATATGGAAACATGCCCAACTGTAAAATCAATGTTATAGCAATACTACAGAGTGCCCTCCAAGTCTCAGGCAAACAACATACCAGAAAGCTCATAGAAGCTGTATAGCAAATCATAGATTTACTTCAGCCCAACAATAATCCTGGCACAGAAAAATACACCTTATTTACAGGGAATTCAGAAAACCAGGTTTACACAAAAGCTCTCTAAAACATTTAAACAATTACCTTAGTACATCATCAACAAATGCACCAAGAATTGTTTATAAAATTGTTAAAGTGTGAAATAGCCTTTACTTAACGTCCAATTTGAACATCAGGTCTTTATTTTTAATAATTAACCGAAAACAAATCATGTTTTGGAGAAAGGTCACTAATAAAAATTTAAAATTTGTTGGGTTTTTTTGTATGTTACAGGAATCTGGCATTAAGAGATTAGCCATGCAACAGGATCAAATGGCAGGAAAACAACCCTGAAATGAGAAGAGATGCTCTGGAATCCATGCATCCATCAGTCTTGCAAATATACCACACTCTTACCCTACGACATAGCGTATTTTTCTGTCCATTCTCTTGCTAGTTTATTGTACCTAATAAACATAACACACAACTTTGGGAATTACCCCAAAAAACACCACACAATCCCAAAATCATTACATTTGAAAATAGGGGGTTTACAACTGCCTAATTCCCCACATGACACAGTAAAGAACACAAAACCTGTATAAATCTTAACATACGGAATACTCACTTTTCCCTATCTGTTTTGTAGATCCGTGCAATCTCTGGCACTAGAGGGTCATCTGGGTTTGGGTCACACAACAGTGAACAAATTGACAAAAGAACTGAAAGAAAACAATGTACATACATTAAAAAAATAGTTATTAAAAGCCTGTCAAAATATCATTAGGAATAATAGGAAACATAGATTGTTATTAGGATTGCAACATTTCTAAATATATAACTGCATGCAGATCAGGACACAGCAAGACACTACAGGTTTTGGGCCAGATTACCTCAGTTTTATTCTGCATAGTTAAATTGAGATTTTAATCTCACCATGCATCTTAATTTTAAATGCACTCATTCAAGAGCCTGCATTTTATAAACACTGTAGAATTCAGTAATAGTAACATGTAAATTGCATGCAGATTAAAAAGCTGACTGAACTCTGCGGTGTGTATGTACACACACCAGTCCTTTGAATTAGATGCCTGCAAAAGTTTTCCCCACCATCCACAGATAAACTTTGATCTAGGGCAGGGGTGGGCAAACTTTGACTTGTGGACCATAATGGTTTTGTACATAGGTGTTTCGGCATAGGTGTCCTGGTAATGTAAAAACAAGAAAATATATTTAAAACATTATAAAATATTAATAAAATAGATGCTTTTTTGTAAACATTCTATTGCAGGTAAACTATGGCCATTAGAAGACCCGAACAGTCATCCTCTATGTCCACCTATTCCAAGGAATGAATGGAGCGCAAGCATCTTTACACCAAGGTGGCAAAGGGCTGGATAAAAATAAGATTGAAGGGCCGGTTTTTGGCCCCAGGGCCTTAGCTTGCCCACAGCTGATCTAGGGTCACTTTATTTTGGAGGAACTGTCATACAGACTTTATTGCTATACAGACCTATTCCTACATGGCAGTGGCAAAGATTCCTTTACAGAATCTTACATTTTGGCTCAACAGACACTGAAATTTCTGACCAGAAAAACTATAAACTGAAGTTCGTGTTAACCTGAAAAAAAAAATGCAACTACCGCATCCCAGGACTGCAATATTATAAATCCATTTTTGGACATAAAATTTCTAATATGTAGCTTCCAAATTATCGGATATATCCAGCGTGAAACGGTTATAAGGTTTACAGCTCTGGCATAATGACAACAGTAAATAGTAACTGGCAGTTTTTGCAGAGAAGATTAAATTGCAGATTCTGGTCATTAACTATGTTCTGATTTTCAAAACTCATCTGATGAACTGTGCACCACGTCAGTCTGAACTCACCCTTAGAAATAGTTAAAGCTGGGGACCACTGTGATCTGAGAATATCAAGACAAATGCTGCCATTGCTGTTGATATTTGGATGATAGATTCTTGTTGTAAACGCAACCTGCTCAGATAAAATAATGAAAAAGATTCATGATCAGGCAGGTCAGTATTTATATGCAATTCACAATTTAATACATCTGGTGTTGTAAAATCTATTACAAATAAGAGATTTGTATAATACTGTAGTGAACAATGTATCTTATGACCAGAAACCATATATAACAATAGATGATTGCTGTAAGACAGTGTTTTTCAACCACTGTTCCCCTGGATGTTGCCTGGTGTGCCGTGGGTTTTTGACCCCACCCTCGGCCCTCCTATCTAGCTGCCTCTTATAGTATAAGTTTTAAGGGCTAAGCAACCACATCCTCACAGAAGTCTTATTATACTATAAGACTTATACAACCGATCCGTGTTATACACGGACCGGCTCTGTGAGGATGCGGTTGCTTAGCAACACGCGTCCCCACAGACCAGGGGCGATGTTTTTGCTGGGCTGGTACGCATCTGCGTTCCAGCAGGGGCACCTGCTGATGATGTACTTCCGGCGGGGACTGGAAGTGCGCCACGATTATGTGTATAGTCAGTGCCCTCCGATTTTTTTTCATGAAACAAGTGTGCCTTTGCCCAAAAAAGGTTGAAAAACACTGCTGTAAGAAACACAAGATAAAGATTTGTCAACGGCGTGTACAAACACATTTGAAAATTTTAGGTCATTGGGCCTATTAGGGAGAATTCTCTACTGAGTCAGCTGAACAAAATGAGAAAAGTTGACCCAACATAGAGGAAGCAATAGTAGCCACTTGTATTAGAAGAAAGCATAGTCTTCACTTACATTCTGTGACACCTAGAAAGAGGTAGACAAAATCTCCCAGATTAGGGACACAAATCGTTATAAAAAAACATTCTTACCATTCCCTAGCCACTTCATAACCTATACCTATAGATTTTAGATTAGAAAAACATAATACAGGGAGGAGAGATTTTTGTAGCATGAATTTATGTATTGACACCTGAAAAGCAAATTCCTTTTATTGACCACTAACATCACTATCACAAAGCAAAAGGGGAAACTAGAATCCAATACTGTAAATATTTAAACGTAAAGGATTTTTCAGCTAGCTTTTCCAATGCATCAGTTATTGCAGCAAGGGACATTACATCCCAACTCTAAAAAAAACTTTTTGAAAATGTTTCTTAGAACTGAGCTACTAGGGGCTTTTCGACACCTCAAATGGCAAGAGCCAGCACGTGTACACACAAAATATCAACCTAATAGCAGAGAGAAAGCAAAGAAATCTTTACATAAAAATATATTACAAACACTTCATACTTTAGGAGGTTTGAATGGGTAGTCTGTTGGGAAATGAATAGTCAGGAAAAATACACCGCCTTGATATGGACTGTCGTTCTACAAAAGAAAAAAAATATGTTATTCAGCAAAAGAATTTGTCAAATATACGTATATAATCTAGTATAAGCCAACCTAAATATAAGTCGAGGTACCTAATTTTAGAAACAATTCTGGAAAAATGTAATGACTCAAATATAAGCTTAGGGGGGCAAATGCAGCAGCTAAGGCTCAAACACACAGCAAATGTGCTTTTGTTAGATGCTATTTAATTCAGCAGATTTGTTTGTAAGTTAATTACAAAGCCCCTGAACAGATCAACAAAATTGCTGGAGATGTAAAGGAGGGATGTGGGAACATCATAAAGCAAAAAAATATTGCTCTAGTATATGTAGTTTATGCATAACTTAGGTTCAAATCAAGTTGCAGTTTAAGGTCCACCTAATTTTAACTTGCTTTGTGCAAAACCTACATTTCAAATTAGGTGGACTTTAAAAACTTGGATTTGATCCTAATTTATGCATAAACTACATATAGAACATAGAGCAATATTTTTTGCTTTACAATGTTCCCACATCCCTCCTTTACATCTCCACCAATTTTGTTGATATCATGTTCAGGGGCTTTGTAACCAAGAACATTCCATTTATATCCAGCAAATACATGCAACTGCATGGTCACAATAAAAGTGAAAAATTGCCTAGCCAATCAAGTGAAAACTTAAAATGGATAATACTCACAGGTCCCATAATTGTGGCTTGCCAGTGAAACACTAGAGAAAAAAAAGGAAACCAAGTTTTAAACAAATATATATGTTCTTTAAAGTGGATTAAAAAAAAATTATAAAAATATTTTTAGTGTGTATCAACTCCTATCTGCTTTCTGTTATCAGCACCAGAATGGCAAATAGCAGATTTAAGGTTTAAATAAAAAAAAAATTCTGGCAATGCACCAACCCTCTCCTAACATCACACAGGGGTCCAGGGGACTTAATAAAGTAGACGGCAGCTAACCTTTCCATGTATCCTTTCACCCAGCAGCCCACTGCTGTGACACTGGAGGGGCAGAGCATTGAGGGCTGTATATCTGGACTGGTGCAGGGACCAAAAGAGTCTCACTCCTCCACCGTCGCATGGGAGCGAGAAAACCAAGAATATATGTATGGTTTTTTTTTTATCTACATGCAGGCAAGCAATGTGCATCTCCATACGGGCAGTTGCAGTGGAGTATACTGTACTCCGTGATTTCCCACCCTCCCTAGCGTCACCAAGACGGCAGCTATGTAGGCTGGGAAAAGGGCCACCACCACCATTAACATGGAGGTCATTAGCGTCCCTCCCCTTCTGTAACGCAGAAGACACAGGCCGAAAGCAATCTGCAAGCCCGAACAGATGCAGAATCTGTGCGTGCTTGCAAAACACCAGTGTGTGTCCAATCCCAGTACATGCAGTTTGTTCTACAAACAGCGCACATACTGCCTTAAAATATTTTAAGAATGGGGGCCACCTTTACGGATTAGTCACAGACTCATTTATTATACATCATATTTTTTTATACTTGGAATGTTTTTGGGAATGCATTTCAGAGGTTTAGGCAGTGTTCTCCCTAGGGCAGATTGGCCGGGCGGGGCGCCCGGCAGATTTTAGTCCCCACCCGGCAAGTGTACAGGTCCCGCAATGCACCGCGGACCGCCCTGGTGTATGGATATATTA
>CM070032.1:166592898-166619868 GCA_036250615.1 Ptychadena robeensis
CTAAGTACAACAGAAAAGTTCTCCAAATATGAATGATTAACCTAAACTGGGGATAAAAAAGACTAATATAAAAAGTTATGTTATTCTAAAAATCTTCATCTACTAGCATTTTAAAGTTACAGCAGCAACAATGATTGATTTAAATCAGTTTGATTTAAATCAAATCCACCCTGGTAGTTATCCTTCAGTTTAGGCATTTAGTACCCCAGTATGAACAGCGGTTACAAGGAACTACCTGAGAACATGCTGGCTTAACTACAACTGCTAAGGCTGGGTTTTCCACTACGTTTCTTAGTCCGTCAAGGGGAAAATAGTTACTGACGGATGCCAGTCGTGGGTAACAGATTCAACGCATTGTCTATTGGTGCGTTGGCGCACCTCCCTTGGTTACTGACGGATGCGTCAAAAATCAACAAAGTAGTCTACGTTGATTTTAACACAATGGCGCACAAAGTAGCAGACCAATGCATGTGGAGACAGTATTATGGATCACAATGGTCTACGTCAACATCCTTCCATTTGAAATACATCAAACGGATGGATTTTGACACAGTGGAAACCCAGCCTTAAGCCCCCCATACAATTACCATGCAATTTCTGTACAACCAACTTTTCTTCTACCAAAACCATGTAATAGGAGGACCTTTCTACACCTTCCAATCACTATGTATTCTATCAGGGAGGCCACTATACTACATAGTTGTTGGTAAAGCCTGCCATACACACGCCGATGTGTGTAGGCAGACTAGTCCCGATTTCTTCCGGGATGCTAACGTGATGACGTCATCACGTTAGCACCCCGTTGCATTATGGGGTCCCTTCAGTCGGCCGGGCACCATTTGTGTGCTGGCCATAAGCTGCAATGAAGATGCCATCTTCATTGCAGCTTATGGCATCGGCTTGCCTCAGCCAGAGAAGATCGGACATGTCTGTTCTCTGGCCGGCCAAGCAGCGAGGCGACAGGGATCTGTCGCCCCATGTGGGCACATGCAGATTAGCGGCCGATTTTTAACCTGACCTACGGCACAAGCCCGTCGGTCATATTAAAAAACGGCTGCTTATCGGCATGTGTATGGCTAGCATAAGTCTCATGGAAATTGTATGGAGGAATCTAAAGGTGTATGGGGGGCTTTAGACTACACCAAGGCTATGTTTGCACAGTGTGGAGGGCTGTCGACACCACCTGCGCCAAGTGCATTCCTTGATGGGGATTTTGACGAAGCCCATCCAGATTCCCACCTAACGCACTGGCTGTCTCCACAACATGGATCCGGTTGGAAGGCAACGTAGTGCAGTACATCAAACTCCGTCCAGCACACCACCTAAACGATGTGGAGACAGCCGATGCGGTAGGCCAGTATCTGGATGGGCTCTGTCGACATCCCCATCAAGGAATGCACTTAGCACAGGGGGTGTCAACACAGCCCTCCACGTCTTGGAAACATACCCTTACTCGATAATCGCATACCACGTAGCCTCGAGTCATGTCATTAAACAGAGTTTTTAAGGCAAATTAACTAGTGGTTTGAATCTTCCCTTCAACCAGTGAAAAACATTATGGTGGTGTAATTTGCAACAATCTTTAAGCAGGTAGTTCAGGACAAAGCAGCAATCGTATGAACAGAATATTGCCCAGATCACCAAACTGTCATTAGCCTCAAACACCTATTGCAGGAAATAACAGCAATAGGTCAGCATGAGCAATCTGGTGCGCCTGAGGCAAAATGCAATGAATTACGTTTACAGAAACAACCAGCATTAACTTGTTCAGCACACACAGTGTAATTTGACATTCATGACGCTTGTGCTTGCTTACACCAGCTACAGTGAACATGGCTGTCACAACAAGCGAGCATGAAGGTATTCCGGGGGGGGGGGCGGGGCGCGGGCCAATCATTCTTAACCAGTGTGTTGAATTAGGGAGGTGGTGGCTCAATAATGTTCCTAAATAGAAAAGAGGGGGCCTGCAAGGAAAGTGTGGGAACCGCGGCTTTAGAAAAACGTTATATATTTTGAAATGGCTTTACTAAACATGCTCGTTTAAAACACCATTTAAACAGAGGCAAAGTCCCCAAAATTAAAAAATTAAAACTGCAAAAGTACAAGTACAGAGTTAACAACTATAAAGGCTACAAAGAGGGCTCACGGATTAACATAAAGCATAAGGGAGCCAATATAAGCCCATCCTCCCCCTCCAAAGATCTATACCTTCCAAAATCCAGGCCTTGAATGTGGCTTTTGTTCACATTTAGCATTACTACCAATCTTTCCTGCCCACAAAGTGAAAGCTTCATACACGTCTACAGGAGAGAGTCTATCTCCATCTTCTGTTTACACTACAGCTCCAACAGAAGCCTATGTAATAGCAATACCATGGGATCTTAGAGAGGGTAAAATATAATTGTCAATAAAATCAAGTTTTCTGGTTTTCATCAGCCTTGTGGCCACAACATGACGTTTTAGAGAATGTTGCGTTCTACCACAATTCCAATGGCGGCGTGGAGACCGCGGGAGATCGCTGTATACTTGAAATCATGGCACAGCACCTGCAGGCAGGAAGTGGGGGAGTGTGGCAAGATGTCCTGTCCGGTATGATGACCCCCAAGAGATCGAAATCAAGCAAAATAAATTGAGCAGTGATTGGATATTTTGGTCAATTTCAGTCTAAGCCATGGTTTTCCTAGGAATTTTTTTGATCAATTTGTATGTGATCGTACTATATAACCTGCACACTGGTCCATGTAAAGGAAATTATCCATTTTAAATAATCGTTCACACTTTGTGGTGGTACAATCAATTGAGACTGACAATTGATATTTAAATAGCACAAAACAAACAATTCAAAGATCGATCCTGCAAGCCGCCCCATCTACAGCTACCTTAAAGCAGGGAACACACGGCTCGATATTGGAGCCATTCAATGATCCCTGCAGCAGCGCAATGACGTCATTACGCTGCTGTTAAATATCAGAGGAGCTGGAGACAGCATTCAAAGCTAATGCTTTGAATGGAGACCCTGCGGTCCCCATGCAAAGCAACGGACATTGACCATGGTTTACAGTCATATCCGATATCCTGGTTTTTAATCCCACTCAAAAACAGGGATGGCTGCATATGATATGGGTCAGATAGATGGCCATGAGCATGCACGACGCTGTGTGTACCAAGCTTAAGTCTCCCAGAATGCATCGCTTTTTGGTCATGCAGGTGCTGGAAATGCAGCACTCAGACTTCCATGTGAACACTTTCTAAAAGCAGGAAAATCAGAACTTCTCCCATAACTCCTTAACAACTGCTCAAGATCAGTAATATTTTGTGTAATAAAGACAGCAACTGGGTGCAACGCCCAAACCTGCAATGGCAGACCACTAGTCTCCCTGTAAAAAAGAAAACAGTATATTTTATATAGTACAAGGACACATTGTCTTCACTGTCAGCATGATAACTGAAAAAAAAAATAGCAATAGTATTTGAACAAGAGGTTTTCAGTACAAAAAAACCTAAAGACCATATTTAAAAGGTAGAAAATCTAGACAAGTACCATGAAAATAAGTTCCATTTACATCACATATGAAATCCGATCACATTCACACATCTACCAACAAAAATCCTTAGATTTGAATCTCATAATCCCTCCTTCGCTCCCATTACAATACCAGAGTTGGTACAACCACCATTTCCCAGAACAGCTCCAAGTGAAGTCACTTGCATAAGGATACTGAATAAATCCCCAATAAGCAATTATTGTATGAGTGGAAGGGTATATCAAATAGCCTGTTTTCTTGGTACCTGGAATGTATTGTGTGTGATCAGCATGTTTACATGCTTAAGAACATTTACACCTATAGAATTGCCATCATTAAATCAAATAAATGAAAAAAGGAAGAAATAAACTACCTTGTTTCCATTAGCATTTTTCTTTATATTCTAATTTTAGATCTGCCAAGGTACTGAACAAGCTGCAGGAGCCACAATGTCCTCACTTGTTTACTACATGGAGCTGGAAACTTCTTAAACTGAACCTGGATTGGGCTACAAAAGCGCATTTTATACAGATACTTTGCAGCTTACTTTAAAATACGACTTCAGTAATATTATCAAGATCGCTTCCTCAAAGCAATACCTGTGTAATGTATGTTTATTAGGTCCACGGCAGTCACCAGGGAAAGCCCATGTAGGCAACTATGCAGAAGCATAACTACAAGACAGAATGGTCATCGCATTAACAAGTTTCGTTGCAACATACACCAGTTCAGACAACTAGCAAGCTTTGCGAATGTTATTTCACTTCCTTCACAATTTAACTTAACCAAAGGAATTTGTTTTCCTTAAAATGTTAACTATATCTCAGACAAAGCAAAAAAAGGAGAAAAGGGTTTACTGATTTCAGACAAAAACACCAAACTAAAAAGTATAAACTAAAGCTGTCCAAACCGTGGAATGACACTTTATTGCTGACTTTGTTGAAATACATGCAACTCTCCTAAGTTTAAGTATACACCAAGGATGGCTTCTGAATTCAGCCCACCGTATATATAAATTCCTAAATATATAATGTAATTCATGGGGACAAGAAGCTTTTCACTTGTGCTAAACTGTAGTTAGAAAACAACATGTATACACAACTGCAACTTAAAGAAACATTCACTTACTGGGACCACATTTTTATTTATTTTTAAATGCTTTAAATATTAGTCCGGGACAAAAAGTGGAGGTGGACATCTGACTGGGCAAGATGTACCCCGGTGCTCAACTTAGGCTCCACTGTAGGCTGGGATCCACTCAAGCGTCCATTGCGTTCCCATAAATGTGGCTTGCTGCGCTATTTCAGTGCAACTAAAGCTCTGATCAGCCAAGATGGGGCTCTGGCTGTGGAGACAGCGCTGTCATAGCCCCATTGCCATCAATGGGGGAGCGGCATTGAAATCACAGGGATTTTAACCGAGTGGAGCCCTAGCCTTACTCCACAAATTAAGAGATGATTTGACAGCACTCCATTGGTACAAAAATTATACAGGGGAATCAAACAGAGATCTTAAAATATAAACATATGATGAAGTATGAAAATAATTTGTTACAAACCATGTATTACTAATACAATAGACTTGTTAAAAAGGGACAAAAAAAATACAACAAGCATACTTTCACAAAAATGAGTTTAGTAAAGAAAAAATATATATGAATATTCTGCTATGTATTTGGTAAGAAGAAAATCACCTGTCAAAATAAAATAAATGGTACTAATATAGATATAAAAAAGTGTCAGTAACAGAAGCAGTCATAGGCTTATACAAAACCTTTATTGGTCGCCCTCAGCAATTGGTCAGACAGAACATAAACAGCATCTGACTACTACATTCAACTCATTCTCTAATAACTGACATAGAATATTACTATGTGGCAGCCATAGTGAACACAGAAAAAATGGTTTAGGAAAGGTTTCCTCTTGGTAAGGACAGAAAGTGCAGCGATCTGTAAACAAATCTGCTGAAGAAAGCGGTTAGACAGTCCTTCCAAACAGCGTATGGTAAAATGTTCTGTGCCTGAGTTATCCCGATGGCCTTGTACTTCCGATAGTACAAGAGCAATATACATAGGCACCAACAAGGCAAGCTTAGGCCTTTCTACGCCTTGAGAACTCTAGTCTGAGGGATGCCAATATTGGTTGTGGTGACAGCTAATGTTTGGTGAACGCTGACACCACTTGTCACTTTTTCCCTACTATAGGGTTTTATCTGTTACTGACACATACGGGGCTAGGTATGAATATAAGGACAACAAGTGGGGGGATCCAGGGGTAATCCCTTATTCACCATGTGTAGGGGAGGGCAGAAGAAAAGCTACAGGTGCATGGCCATAGGACAATCCCACACACCATAGGCACCAGCAGCATTATTCTCCCTGGCAGACCTGCACATCATGGAAAATAAGACAGTATTACTACACTTGGCGTTGTCAGTTCCTGGAAGACGCTTTGTGTGATACATGGTGACCCTGAGGAAAGTGAAAGCAATAGGAGACCAACCTAAAATGGAAAACACCCCATGGCGCTGGCTGTATGTAGAGGTGACAGTAGCCCATGTAACATGAGGGAAGGGTGGGCACCCATGACACACACGTACAGGTAGTCAGAGCCGGGTCAGGTGGATGGCGGCGCGGGATCGGCGCGCTGTGTGTTCTACAACAACATAGAGGCAGCGCCGCCATCTTATACTGCAGAATGAGCCGAGGGAGGGAGCAGCCTGTCCATGGACGCCGCTGGCTGGGAGGCACACGGTACACACAGCGTGTAGGAAGGAACCCGCCTCACACCATTCTTCTTCTATACATACACAGTTATGGCGGAAGGGCACGGAGGAGGGGGAGGGGAGAACGAGACAGCTCACCGCACAGCACGCCATCATAATGGGCACACCGGGAGATAGAGGGGACTCACACACACTCCCTCATACACATCGCCGTCTACAGCCGCGTCTCTGACACACGGCACATCCAGCCATCCATCGCTGGGCGAGGGGAAACGAGAAGCCGGCGGTCGTCTAGTATTGCGCAGAGAGGATATGCGGTACAGGCCTTGGGCTGTACCCGTTCACTACCCTCGGTTGGGGATCCCCATCCCCTATCGTTCTCCCTTCCCCCGGCGCACAGCCAAGGCGTCGCTCACCTTGTGGATCCGCTTCAGCGCCATGATGCTCTCGCTACTGCCGGTGCCGGGCGGGTGTTCGGGTGAGCTGGGCGGAGGAGGAGAGAGCCGAGGAAGAGGCGGAGATAGAGGAGGCGGTGGTAATACCCCCCTCCTCAGTACAATATCCGGGACACGCTACAAACAGGAGCCGCCCACACACGTCGCGGCGGGAGGTTACTAACGCGGGTGTTCTGACCACAACTGAGTGACCCGCCGGGTGTCTATTGCTACTCGCCCCTCCCCCCGTTATCGGGTTATATGTGTAGTTCCTGAAGAACGCTGGCGGGCTTAGCCTTAGTCACGCGCTACACTACGTCACCAGCTTGATAAGCTGCGGCTCTATAGAGTGCGTAACGTTCTCTCTGGTCTCTTCCTTTTCACGTAAGCCCCACCTACAGTGTCCTCACGTGGTCTGCGAAGACGCACGACGTTTGCTCAGGGGGTACTAGATTGTGAGCGTGCTGGTGCTCGTTTACTGTCGCGTATGACAGCGAACGTTGTACATGGGAAGAACAAAACATGGCGATGTGTGTAGGATGATGTCACTTGTTGGGGGTACGAGCGGAAGCGGCGGTCCCTCACACCTTTTTCTCTTAGTACTGATGGTTACCGGTTATGCAATGAGGCGCGGCAGTGCGTCACCTTTCCTCATGTGGCGAGAGAAAGGTGGCTCATTATAAACTCAATGACACATCAGAATATGAGACACCGGCTGTATAAGTCACTGAATGCCCATGTACTGTTTCATCGCTCCATGGCACCGGTTTTAATTATGTGTGGGCAGAGCCACTGTCAAGCCTTTTTCCCGCGCGCTCTAGATTTGGAGGCTCGCTCCCTGCAAAATGCGAGCCGCGCGTGTGACGTCACGAGGCAGGAGAAAGAAAGCGCGAAGGCACAGAAACGTCCAGAAGCGCGCGGGATACAGCAGTGCGCGTGCATGGAACAGGCTAGAAAGGTGACAGTGACGTCTCCATTCAGCTTGCATATGGTTGATATGGAGACGGCGCCCTCGGTTGCAGTGGCGGGAGTCTAAATAGGTCGCCACCTGCACACATTAACATTGTGTGCGCTTCATGTTCATCAGGCTACAGAATAATGTTCCAGTATAGAACATACGTGACAGAGGTGGAGAATAGTCTGCAGCTATAAAGACCCAAATCAGTGCTGGACTGCCCTGCATCTGTGTCACGCCAATGGACTGACGTGTAGGGTGACATGTGGGTTATGATGCACTAGTATAGACTGGCACATCATTAACCATAGGGGGGTGTCGGGTTTCTAGTGTACACCCAGCGTACACCCAGCTTTATTGGGAAGCCTGACAAAAATGGTCCTCCACTGTTGTCATTACTGGGAGGCCACACCACCATGGTCCATTGTTGTCAGTATTGGGAAGCCTGAAAAACAAACATGGTCAACTGTTCTCATTATTGGGAAGACATACAGTTGCAAGAAAAAGTATGTGACCCTATGGGATTACGGGGAGTTTTGCATAAATTGGTCATAAAATGTGCTCTGATCTTCATCTAAGGCTGCATCTGCACTACAGAAAGCTGCGCGGTTTTCCTGTGTGTAGAACGCTAGAGATGGTCGAAAGTAGCTGACTTTGTGAGTGAATTGCAAAACCCCTGAACATTGTATTATCCCCAAAATAGCTGGAGATGTACAGAAGGGTTGTGGGAACATTTAGAAAAAGGTTGTCTCTGAATACTCTGGAGTATTATTTTAAGCAGAATATGTTTTTCTATTGGTGTGACTGTGATTAAGATCAGAGCACATTATACGACCAATTCATGCACAACTCCACGTAATCCCAAAGGGTTCACATACTTTTTTTGCAACTGTACCACCATGGTCCACTGTTGTCAGTATTAGAAAGCAACAACTCCACAATTTTTTTAGCATTGGAAAGACACACCGCAAAGGTCAATTGTAGTCAGTATTAGAAAACCTGACAAACATGGTCCACGTCTTATTCATAAATGTTTTTCTGGTTATAGAAAGGGGGGAACTACAAATTGATCTAAAGGTAGCCATACAGGGGCCGATTTTTCACCGATCAATTCCCGATCCGATCTTTCCAGACAATCGGGAATCAATGCAACACCACCTTGGGAATCCGATTTGCATGTGCAATAAAGTCTTCTCAGCCTTTATATGTTTGATATTGTCATTCTTTTTACACATGCTCACATCAGTAATAACTCATGCCTCACAGCAGTAATCTGAACTTTACGCATGCTCACATCGTATCTGATTTCCATGCTCACATCAGTATCTGACTTTTACGCATTCTCACTCATATCGATTTCCATGCTCACATAGTATCTGACTTTACGCATGCTCACATCAGTTATCTTGTACTATTACGCATTTACATCAGTATCGACTTTACGCATGCTCACATCTTTATTGGATCTTTGTATCTTTCTTGCTATTCTCTTTACATCTAGTCTTCTGAGTTTCCACATGCTCACATCGTATCTGACTTTACGCATGCTCACATCATTATCTGAGTTTTCCACATGCTCACAATCATTATCTGCTTTACACATGCTCCATCATTATCCGATTTAGCTGCTCACATCATTCTTGACTTTACACATGCTCACATCAAGCTGCTTACACATGTATCCTTTAGTATCCGACTTTTTTACACATGCTCACATCAGTATTGACTTTACGCATTCTCACATCAGTATTTGATCTGTACACATGCCCACACCATTATCTGACTTTACACATGCTCACTTCAGCATCTCGACTTTACACATTCTCCATCAGTATCCGACTTTACGCATGCTCACATCATTATCCGACTTTACAGCTATTGTTCTCTTTATCATCTATAGTCCGACTTTAACATGCTCACATCATGTATTCTGCTTTACACTGCTCACATCAGTATCTGATTTCTTATCATTCTATTGTGCTCACATTCAGTATCTGACTTTACATCATGCACATCAGCTATCTGACTTTACACATGCTCACATCAGTATCCGACTTTACAATTCTCTCATCATCAGTATCTGATTTACACATGCTCACATCGTCTCTGATTTACACTGCTCACATTATTATCTGACTTTACACATGATCACATCAGTATCTGACTTTACACCTGCCACATCGCATCTGACTTTACACTGCTCACAATCGTATCCGACTTTTACACATGCTCACTCAATTTGCTTTCCACATGCCCATTCATTATCATCTGACTTTCACATGCTCCTCGCATCTGACTTTCACATTCTTCACATCAGTATCTACTTTACACATCTCACATCAGTATCTGACTTTTACACATGTCACATCAGTATCTGCTTTACACATGTATCACATCAATCTGACTTTACGCATGCTCCATCATTATCGACTTTTTACGCATGTCAATCAGTATCCTATTTACACTGCTCCATTAGTATCCGACTTTACACTTCTCACATCAGTATCTGACTTTAACATGCTCACATCATATCCGCTTTTACCATGCTCACATCAGTATCTGACTTTAGCATGCTCACATCAGTATCTGCTTTCGCTTCCCACATCAGTATTGACTTTACACATTGCTCACATCATATTGACTTTATCACATCTCACATCAGTATGGACTTTACATGATCCATCAGTATCTGACTTTACACCTGCCCATCAGCATCTTGACTTTAAACATCTTCACATTATCTGACTTTACACATGCTCACATCAGCATCTTCTTTACACATGCTCATATCATTTCCTACTTTATCGCATGCTCACATCAGTATCTTACTTTACACACTTCACATCATATTGACTTTACACATCCCACATAGATCTGACTTTACACATGCTCACTATATATGACTTTACCATGTCTACATCAGTATCTGACTTACACATGCTCACATCAGTATCTGACTTTACCATGCTCACATCAGTATCCGACTTTTAACACTGCTCACATCAGTCATCTGAACTTTACACATGCCCACTCAGCATCTGACTTACACATGCTCACATCAGTATCCGACTTTACACATTCCCACATAAGCATCTGACTTTACACATGCTCACATCAGTATCTGACTTTTACGCATGCTCACATCAGATCACTATACGCATTCTTTTACTTTACATGCTACATCAGTCCGCTTTACACATCTCACTCAGTATCGACTTTCACATTCTCACATTAGTATCTGCTTTAACATGCTACTACAGTATTGACTTTACCTGCTCACATCAGTATCTTTACACATGCTCACATCAGTATCTGACTTTTACACATGCTCCCATAATTCTTTACATCTACTTTATTCTTTCACATGCTCTATCATCTATTGTATCTTTTGACTTTACACATGCTCACATCATATCTTGACTTTACCCATTGCTCACATCATTATCTGACTTTACATCTATGTTTCCATTTCATGTATCTTGACTTACCATGCTCCATCAGTATCTGATTTTAACACATGCTTTCCCATCATATCTGACTTTACACATTGCCCACATCAGTATCGATTTGTATCACATGCTCACATCCATCTGACTTTACACATGTTACATCAAATTGACTTTACAATGCTCACATCATATTGCTTTCACATCTCAATCAGTATCTGACTTTACACATGCTCACATTCGTATCTGATTTCTACACATGCTCACATCACATCTGACTTTACCATGCTCACATCATTAATCCGACGTTACACATGTCTCACAGCACATCTGACTTTAACCATGCCACATTAGCATCGAACTTTACCATGCCTCACATCAGCATCTGACTTACACATGCTCACAATCGTATCTGACTTTACGCATGCTCACATCATCATCTGACTATACGCATGCGTCACATCAGCATCTGACTTACACATGCTCACATCAGTAATCCGACTTCCACAGCTCGACATCATATCTGACTTCTACACATGCGCACATTCAGTACGACTTAAACACATGCTCACATCAGTATCGACTTTAACACATGCTCACATCAGTATCGTACTTTAACACATGCTCCATCAGTATCTGACTTCCACATACCCACATCAGTACGGACTTTACACATGCTCACTCAGGATCAGTGAACCTTTACACATACCCACAAAAAATCCCAGGATCTGATTTTAACACATGCTCACACATCTCGGATTTACACATTCTCCCCGATCAGCATTGACATTAACACAATTCTCCACAAAGATCAGCATCTGACGTTACACATGCTCACATCAGCATCTACTTTACACCTTCCCACATCAGTATCTGACTTTACACAACATGCTCACAATCCATATCTGACTTTTACAACACTCACATTAGTATATGAACTTTACCACAAAAAATGCTCCACATCATATCTGACCTATACCATTCATCACAATCAGCATCTGACTTTTTTTTACACAGCTCACATCATATCTGACTTTACACTGCTCACATCAGTATCTGAACGTTATACACATCTCACATCAGTTTCTGACTATACGCCAATGCTCACACGTCATAACCGACGTTAAACGTATGCTCCCATCGTTATCTGACTTTACACATGCCGCACACCGCTCTTTCTGACTTTACACATGCTCACATCATTATCGTATTCTTACACCAATGCTCACACACATATGAATTTATCACATGCTCACATCCACTGCTTTAACACTTGCTTCACACATCAGTATCTGACTTTCCACATGCTCACAGCAGATCTGACTTTACACATCTCACATCAGCCATCGATCTGACTTTTCACATGCTCACATTGCAGTATACGACTTTACCACATGCCCACTCAGCATCTGACTTTACACTGCCCACTTACATCTGACTTTACCCATGCTCACATCATCATCTGACTTTTTCAAACATGCTCACATCAGTATAAAACTACTTTCACATGCTCACATCAGCAATCTACTTTACACATGCCCACATAGCATGCTGACTTACACATGCTCCATCAGCAGCGGACTTTACACAAATGCTTCACATCAATATCTGACTTTCATTAAAGCCATGTCTCACATCATCATCTGACTATACCATGCCCAATCAGCATCTGACTTTACACAATCTCACATCAGTATCTTACTTTACACATGCGCACCTCAAGCAGTCTGACTTTTCACATGCACCAAAACCCATCAGTTAATACGACTTTACCACATCTCACAATCAGCAATCTGCTTTAACCCATCCACATACATCTGACTTTACACATGCTCACATCATCATCTGACTGTACAACATTCTCCCATCAATTTATCTGACTTTACGCATGCTCACATCCAAAGCATCGACTATACACATGCTCACCATCAGCATCTGACCGTTACAACAAGCTCCATCAGTAATCTGACTTTACACATGCTCACATCAGTATCTGACCTTTACACAGCCTCACAGTCAGCATCTGACTTTTCACACGCTCACATCATTATATACGACTTTACACATGGCTCACTCATCATCTTACTTTAACACATGCCCACATTAGCATCACTTTACACATGACACATCAGCTCTACTTTACACATGCGATCACATGCAGTAATCCTGCTTTACGCATGCTACATCAGCAATCTGACTATACGCCATGCTTCACATCAGCATCTGACTTACACAAGCTCAACTCATTATCCGACTTTACACATGCTCACAATCATTATTGACTTACACATCTCACATTATATCTGACTTAACACATTGCTCACATCAGTAATCTGACTTTAACATCATCTCACATCAGTATGCTGACTTTACCCATTCTCCCATCAGTTCTGAGACTTTACACATGCTCACATGCCGCCTCGACTTTACACATACCGCACATCAGTATCGGAATTTTACACATGCTCACAAAAGCAGTATCTGAGTGTACACATGCGCTCAGCAGCATCGGACGGTGACAAATGCGCACATTCAGCATCTGACTTTAACCAGGCTCCCAGCATAGCGGACGTTACACAGCTCACACTCAGTATCTGACTGTACACAGCGCGCACAGGAGTAGGGACGGGAGACACAGGCGCACAGCTCAGGATCTGACGATACGCAGGCGCACAGCACAGCCGCGGACGGGGACCAGCGCAACAGAAGCTCTGACGTTACCCCAGGCGCACAGCATAAAGCGGACGGGAACACAGCGCACCAGGAGGAGAGGACTGGACACCGGGCGCACAGCAGGGTCGACGAGAACCATGCGTCAATCAAATCGGAACTAGCCATCTCACAGTCAGTACTGAACTTTACACATGCTCACAGACCCGCCCAACATCTGACTTTACACATGCTCACATCATTATCGGATTTTACACATCTCACACCGAACATCTGACTTTAACACATGCTCACATCAGCAATCTGACTTTACACCTGCTCACATCAGCAAAGCTGACTTGACACATGCTCACAACTCACCTCTGACTTTACACAGGCTAACATTAGTATCTGACTATACTCATGCTAACATTAGTATCCTGATATTACCATGCTCACATCAGTATCTGACTTTCCATGCGCACATCAGTATCTGACCTTACACATGCCCACATCGTATCTGCCTTTACACATGCTCACATCAGTAGCTACTTAACACATCTCACATCATCCTCTGACTTTACACATGCTAACATTAGTCTCTGACCTATCGCAGCTAACATTAGTATCTGATATTACACATGCCAATCAGCATCTGACTACCCAGGCTCAATCAGTATCTGACTTTACACATGCTCACATCAGTATCTGCTGTGACAAATACATGCAGCAGGGCGTTAAAAAAAAATGTTCTAACACACTTACTGGCATTTTTTTTTTAAACGTGGACGCAGGCAGTGTGAATTTTAACCATGGTCTTCTAGAGAAACGCAGTCATGTTTTAGTGTGAAAATTCCCTTAAAATAGTTGATGGACCGAACTGTTCGCCGGCGAACATCGCATGTTCGCGTTCGCCACGTGTTCTCGAACATACTGCGAGTTCGACCCGCCCCATATCTTTGTCCATTGCACAAACTTTGATGACCCTGGAGTCACAGTCCATGCACAATACAGCCAATCAGCAAACCCACCACCTCACGGACATCCCACCCACCCCCCTATAGAACAGGACAGGATAGACGCCAGTTTCACAGTTGCTGGAGAAGGAGAGAGTTAGTAGAGATATGCTCTGCTGCTGCAATAGGGAACCATTAGCTGTCCGTGTTTCGTGTCATCTGCAGTCTACTCCTCTACAGGTGTCGTTCTCAATCTGCTGTCATGACAAAGTCCTGAAAGACCCCAAAAGGCCCTATTAGGGCTATTTTTTCGCTACCCGACCACTGTTGCCTTCTGTCGGGCTCGCGGCAGTTATTGTTGCAAGCCACATCTCACAACAGTGCCTACTGCCAGTCTCATTTGAGTGGCACTTTGTTACCCCAGGGGATTTTTTTTTCACCCGAATTTTAAGCTATTGCACTGCTTTTCACCACTTACAGCCTTGTGCCAACTTGTGTGCGCCCACCACTGGTCCGTGGCCCAACCATATTATCTGGTGGCACTTTGTACCCCCAGGGATTTTTTTCACCCTATTTTTAAGGCTATTGCAACTGCTTTTCATTTCACCCACTTACAAGCCTTGTGCCAACTGTGTGTGCGCCCACACGGTCCAGTCCCCCCATCAATAGTTATCTGGTGCACTTTGTAACCCCAGGATTTTTTCACCCGATTCAAGGGCTATTGGCCCGCTTTTCAACCACTTACAACAGCCTTTTGCCAACTGTGTGTCACCCACACTGCCCAGTGCCCCACCCATATTGTTTCTCTGGTGGCACTTTTGTACCCGTACCCCAGGGGATTGGTTTTCACCCTATTGTAGGGTATTAATAAGATTGCAGGGGGTCTTTCGTCCATTACAGCCTTTGTGCCCCTGGGTGTGCGCCCACACTGCCCAGTGCCCACCCATACTTATCTGGGGCATCTTTGTTACCACCGCCAGTGGATTTTTAATTCACCCTATTTAGGGTATTAATAATATTGGCAGGGCTTTCCGTTCATTACAGCCTTGGGGTAGGTGCCAACTGTGTGTGCCAGCCACAGTCTATCTGGTGGAAGGGTAATAACTCAAGCAATTTGTTTCACACTATTCTTAAAGGGTAGTACTAAAAGTGCACGCTTTCCATCCATTACAGCCTTGTGCAACTGTGTGTGCCAGTGCCCCATCCACAGTTTATCTGTCTGGTGAAGGGTAAATACCAAGCAATTTTTTTTTCACACCTTTTCATAAAGGGTCTTCTAAAAGTGCACTGCTTTTCCATCCATACAGCCTTGTGCCAACATGTGTGTGCCCAGTGCCCCTCCACAGTTTATCGGGTGAATGGGTAATACCAAGCAATGTTTTTTCGCCCTGTTCATAAAGGGTATTACTAAAAGTGCACACGGCTTTACATCCATTACAGCCTTGTGCCAGCCAACTGTGTGTGCCCAGTGCCCACCACAGTTATCTGGTGGAATTGTAATACCAGCACATTTTTTAATCACCCTATTCATAAGGTTTTACTAAAAAAAAAGTTGGCACGACTTTCCGTCCATACAGCCTTGTGCCAACTGTCCAGTGGCCCACCCAAGTTATATTGCTGCCAAAGGGCCTTGTACCAAAACACATAACCTGACAGCAGAGGCAAGACCATCCCGCAGGTTCCGTGGTGGTGAAATTTCCTTTTGCCCTAGAATAGGCCATGTTCAGCGGCCCTTACGTCACACAAACATTGCCTGGTGACTTAGTTGACTGGTTTACACAGAGTGACACCCATCTTCCTTCCACATCCACCACTTCTGACCCTGGACACAACCATCCTGCCGCAAGCTAGCTGCTGACAGACCTTCCTCAATTTGCCACTCACCTGCCCCCACCACTACTAGCACCACAATGCCGCTACAATTTGACGCCATCAGAGGAGTTTGTTTTTTCTCACATCCTTTTGAAGAGGAGATGAAGTGATGCGCAACCATATTGCTAGAGCATGTAAGACATGACATGCCTCTGACAGTCGCATTACAACACATGTAGGTGCGGTGATACAGTGATGTTGTACCCACTTCTGCTAGGTCCTGTTGCTGAGCGTGTCAGCTATAAGTGAAGCGGTTTGATGATGATGACGATGTGTGATCCCCGTGTATGTCACTGGGTGCCCCCACCAAGAGATGGAAGAACAATGGGGAAAGTTTCAGATGGAGAGACAGAGAGGAGGAGGGGAGACGAGTTGTAATCAGGGGAGGTCATTGCAAGGAGCTATGGCAACAGTCCAGGCAGGCCATGTATCGGCCACCTGGGTCAGCCAGACAGCACGCCAATCAACGCATGCTGTTGCCACCACCATTATGCCGTCAGTGCAAAGCTCGCATGTGTGGCATTTTTTTGGGTGTCTTCCGCTGAGTTATCATCATGCCATTTGCAACATTGCACTAAGATACTGCGTCGTGGAAGCCAAAACCCACCTCGGTACAACTGCTTTGAGAAGCGCACTGATCTCGCATCACAAAACGCCTTGGGAATAACACCTGGCACAACAGGACACACACTCAATCCATCCCTCCTCCTGTCCCCTCATCTTCAGCCACGTGCAACCACTGGGGAACTGTCCTCCTTGCCCCCTCTCACCACCAGCCACTTCGCCTCTCGCTTTGGCATCCCATCTCATCTGGCCACGGTCAGGTGTCAGTTGACGGAGAGTTTGAATCGTAAAAAAACAATGTCACAGAGGTCACCCCTATCACCCCCTTGCCCCGGCGTCTGACGCTTGGCTGACGGAGCCTTAGCCCATCATCTTTTAACCATACCAGCTGTTGGAGTCTGATGCCTTCAAAAATTTGTGGCTATTGGGACAACCGCCTTGTAAGGTACCCGGTCAATTTTTTGTTCCCAAACGGCAATCCCCAATCTTTATTCCCTTGTGAAAAAAGAATTATGCATCTCGCATACAGTGGTTGGGGCACGTGGCCATCTGACCACTGATACCTGGTCTGCAAAGCACGTCAGGGCAGGTACATTCACGTACACTGCACTTGGGTAAACCTGCTGACAGCTGCCGCAGCCATGGAACGTGCTCTGCAGCCGAGTTTGGTGACACAAACACCACGCAAGACTTGCCGGCAGGCCTTCTTCCACGCTCTTCTACTCTCGCTACCTACTCCATCCTCCTCGCTTAGTCCCTCTTCTCTTGATGTGCGTCTGGCTTCCACATCATCTTCATCCCACATCTCCCCAGGGGCTATTCCCCATCCCCGGATACGAACATGTCACTCGTCTTGGGTCTTACTTGCCTGAAAGCAGAAAGCCCACCACTGACCACACTCCGTCCGACACACTAAACGCACAGTGGCTCATGGGCGACCCCGCACCAACTTGGGTATTGGCAAAGTGGTGTGTGACAAACGTAAGCAAGCTTTTTGGCGGCATTGAATTTTGGGCAGTTGTCACAAGATTTGCCGGCTGGCACTGTCTTAATCTTAATTTGTGCAACTGCTTTGTGCACAGTACCCAGGCTTACAGACGTTCCTCAAGCAGGCTAGGAAGGTGTGTGCCCATTTCAAAAATCGTTCCTACCGGCTATGGCAAGTTTCAGAAATTCAGCGGCGAAAGAACAGCCAGTGAGGCGTCTTGATTTGCGACAGTCCGACGCGTTGGAATTCAACACTCCCATGTTTACCACTGCTCCCAACACGAAAAGCTGTCATGGTATTTGTATCACCGGGGTGCGAGACACCTCTGCAAGCTGGAGATTTTTTTTTGCCATCTTACTGGACGCTTTCATGCACAATGCCTGTAGGCTCATGCTTCCATTTTGAAGGAGGTGACAAACCTTGTCATTTCACAGCGACCACAATCAGCGACCTCATCCCATTATGCTTCTTCCTGAGCGTGCCCTTGCGAGAGTGCTGGATCAGGCTTTGGATGAGCGTAAAGAGGAGAGTTTGGTCACCATCACACAGAACCACCTGAGCACCGTCGCTGCCGGACCTGCTGCAACAGCTGGAAAGAGGAGCGGAGGATCAGAGGAGGAAGGTGGCTTTCAGGAGGAGGAGCCCAACCTCAAGCAGCATCCCCACACTGTCTCCTTGTTCCCTATCTGGACCCGTGGTGTTGTACTTGGCTGGGTGGACGTAACAGACCCTCAATGATATCAGTGGAGAGGAGAACTTGATTTGCGTAGTTCGGGCAAATCCATCCTTGTGCGAATGGGGTCTTCATTCGTTCGTCCTGTTTGAGGGACCCTCGTATCAAAAGGAATGAAGAGAAAGATCTGTACTGTTGGCCACACTACTAGACCCCGCGCTATAAGCAGAAGTAGTGGAAAATGTTACCAGGCTTCCCGCAGGTCTGAAGAATCAGCAGTTTAGAGCTAGGCTACAACAATCTGCTCTACACCGCTTTTAAGGTGATGTCACAAGCACAACGTGACGCTACTATGGTAAGAGGTGACACTAATCCTCCTGCTACCACGACCGCGCCGGCAAGAACAGGTGCGCTTCACAGACATGCTTTTTTATGGAGGACCTGCGGAGCTTTTTAAGTCCTCATGCATCGACACAAGGCCCTTCGGAGATCCACCCTGAGAGAACGACTCGCCGACAGATCGCAGACTACCTTACCGTCGCCTTAAACTGCAGATATGGGACACGCTGAAAGCGATGAACCACTTGACTACTGGGTGTGCCGACTTGACCTGTGGCTCTTGAACTTCTGTCCCTTCCTCTCTAGTTGTCCCTTTCAAAAGACCTTCAGTGCTGCATGGGCACGGCATAGGTGAAGCAGGAGCCACGAGTTCTCTCGGTCAAGCGAAAAGTGTGATCACTCACCTTCCTGAAAGTGAACGAGGCATGGGCTTCAACACATCAAGGCTTACGTGGGGGGATACTTTTCCGTAGCAAAAGGCCTGATTACATCCTTGGCCTAAATGGTCCCCCAGCTGCATACCGTGTGACTTGCATGATTCCTCCGCCCCAACTAGGTTCAAGCCGCCATGTTTTCCTTATTCCTTCTGCTTCTGCCTGGACAACATCAATTTTTCTGGCCGTCTGCTACAACAGCGGCTAGCTTACCATCCTAATTTTTTCTGCCAATGTTACTGCCAAATTTTTATGGCGAAGTGTACTTGCCTAATTTTTTCTGGCCTTTGGCTGTGGGCTGCATTAAAAAAGGCACATACATGTGCCAATTCCCTTTCCTGATCTGCTACCTTGTCGTGTGAAGGGGCTTGCGGTATCACAATGAAGCGATCACCTCAATGCGTTTTTGGCCATGTTGGCACACCCAGATGAAAGGCGATTTGCTTTATAAGTGATCAGACCAAAAGCGATCGGTTTTGAATAACGTGTCAGTATGAAACACCTTATTTTTTTTTTGGATACCCAACTACGGTTGCCCCAGTACTTTAACGCACAAGGGTACCTCCCTGAGAACTGAGACCGGTGAAATCCTCCAGACCCCCTCTAGGGAGTGAGTTCAAGAACAGTGGACAGATCAAAGTCCCGGTTTGTGGCAGGGGTCATACAAAGCATAATAGGTCCACTCAAACACGGTCTAGGTATCATCATTGCACTTTATTTCCCATGGACTACATTGCAGAAATCCTTGGTGCTAGATTATGTGTCAAAAAAATTGTTCTGTGGAGTTTTGCCAGGGATTCCCCTTTGGCCTGTCATTGTCCCATGTGTGTGACCCCTTGAAACAACGTTCCAACACTATGGGTGGCCAAAAGGGGTCCCTTTGTTTTTTAAATCGCCTCCCTTTGAAGTCAATGGCGGGTTCGCGTGTTGCGAACTTTTGCATGTAGTTCACCGTTCGCGAACGGCAAAATCCCTGGTTCGTGCCACCCTACCCTAAACTTTTTGAACCATATTAGCCTACCATTCCTCAAACCTACCTGCACATTGATATTCCTCAATGATAAGTCCTCCTCCACCTTGAAGATGTTCACTTGAAAATGTCCCAATTTTAAATGATCATAAATGAAGCTGGACAGGTCTGGCCAGTCCCCTGCTTACATAGCCAATCAGAGATCAAGGATGGAGTCTGAATTTTCTGTAACTAATCAGAAACACGAGGGGTGTTGATAATCAGCTCCAGAAATCAACACCAGCTTGTGTACCATAGCAAGGGGGTTTCTTTAACTTGCGCCAGCATGGACCACAACTCAAAACTGCAATAATAGACCTCCTGTATACTGTGTTCATCCTGATTTTCAAGAATATGAAGGATAACATAAAAATGTTTTCTTTTACTTATGTCAGTGTTTGCTGAATTCATTGAATTAATTACTCTTTTAAATCATAATCACAACACAAAAACCCCGATTAAAGCATGAAATGCATACATGGTGATTTGGTCTGATAACATACAGGCAATTTGACACAAAGGATTTAGATGTCTATTATTGTAACCCTCTTCAACCTTTCATGTGTTTGCGTGTAATCGTGGATCTGTATAAAAGGTCAATGACTTTTTGGACTGCTGACCAGACCCTTGCATCTTCTTCCCAGTGCTGCACGGATGTTTCTTGAATCCATAAAGGCCTCACATACACGCATCGATCCGCAGGCATTTGCAGATTGCAGCTGCACACCTGGAGTGACTAATCCATGTGTGCCAAACGGCCATGTCCCATTTTTTGTCAATGGTCAAAGGCTCTGTGGGAAATGGTAGTTTTGACTCTATAAACAGGAAAGAGATATAAAAAATATCAAAAGCAATTGCATCACCAGTGTTCAAACTCCTATTTAGTAAGTGGGAAAATTAGGGTTTCTGTTGAAACCAAACCCACGGGCAGGTGGACCACCTAAAATTTCAGCCACAACTGCCCAAAAAAATTTCTGGATGCAAGGAAAAACCCACAGAAAACTTCATATAAAATCAGGACTCCAATTAGGAGGCACTTTAAGAAAGAAGGGTGCATGGTCGAGTTGCCACCCGAAGAAAGCCAGTACTACAACAGATTTCACAAAGTATCACCAAATGCCAAACAGCACAGAAGATTGATCTTCAAACGCTTCTGCCAAAAGTGATTGGTAGTGAAGAGACGCACTGAACTTTTTACCCAAGAGCAACATAAACAAGGCCTTATAATGAAATGTACATCCTTAATGGAAACATAGTGGAGGATCTCGGATGGGATTGGTGAAGCTGGAAATTTGGTCAAATTCAGGGAATACGAATGTGGTAAGTCATCAAAAAACTACTGGCGGAAATTTTGCACCTCCATTGAGCTGTTTAATAGACGCCGTTGGACATTCCAACATGACAATGATCAAAAAAACAGGCCCAGTTGGACCTGTCATTGCTGAAACAAAATCAAGTGAAAGTTCCTGAGTGGCCTCTCAGTCTAGCTGCCTCAAATGGTACAGAAATCTGGACCTTGCCAAAGAGTGCAGACTAACCCAGTCCGTCCCTTTTGGTGGTCTCAACTGCTAAGGGAGTGGGGGATTGGGAAACCCGATATACCCCCTGGAAACCTGTGGAGATCTGGTGTTCAGAACCGCCCCTTTTGCAATGGACCAGACGATGGGTAGCGCGTCACTTTTCTTCTTCTCTGGACAAGCCCTTTTCCAAATGCTTCCAAACAATTCGGAAGGGGGCTTTTCCCCAGTCCTCAGCAGTCCATTCAACATACTTTCTGCAGAAGATCAATCGGTCCCTGATGTTTTTTTGGGATAGAAGTGCTCTTTGCTGCCCTTCTTGACGCTAGAGATGGGTGCGAATTTTTTCGACTTCCTAACTTTGTGAGTCTTATTGCGAAAGACCTGAAAATGGCAATCACCACCAAATTGCAGGAGAATGTAAGAAGGGTTAAAAAGTTTTTGTCCTTAGCACATGTACTGTTTGCATAAATTAAGTTCAAAGTTAAGTAGAATTTCCGATTTTCAAATTTTGTACTTGACTTTGAACTTAATTTGTGAAAACACTATTTTGTTAGAGACAAGTTTGGTGATGATACCACTCAAGGCTTTGCAATTAAGTCGAAACCGTTGAAATGGTCGAATTTTAAAAAAAAAATTCGACCAGTCTCTACTTGACCCGCCATGCCATCTTCCAAAAGTCTTCGTGCCTCACTGTAGTTGCAGATGCGTTCACCCCTGCCTGCTGGAATTCCCTGAGCAACCTCTGCACTGGTGGCCTCCGATCCCACAGCTGAATCCTCCTTAAGGAGACGATCCTGGCGCTTGCTGACCTTTTTGGATGCCTGAGCCTTCTTAACAAGAACTAACCTCTGTCCTCCTTGAAGTTTGTGGATTTGTTACTTTTCAATGGCACAGAAGGGATTTGCAATTCATTTGGACACTCTTCATAACATTCTGGAGTATATGCCAATTGCTATTATAAAAACTTAAGCAGCAACTTTTCGAATTTCAAATATTTGTGTCATTCTCAAAACTTTTGGCCAGCACTGTCCAGCATTTTCAGGGGAACAAGATACATGGTATTAAGGACTGGGGTACGTAAACATTTGATCAGGGTCATTTCTGAATTTTGTGTTGTGATTATGATTTAAAGAGTAACACAGTTGTTTGACGATTAATGGCTTCAGCCAACCGCTAACCATGAGTGAAACAAAAGTGTTTGTGTAATCATTCACATTCTTTGAAAAAATGGTTAAGAAATCATAAATTCCACCAGGGTGTGTAAACTTATGAGACTGTATATTACATCAGCAACATTTAAGATTTTTTATAACGGGAACGTTTAACGGGAGACTCCTGACAGTATATTGCAGCAACCTGCATACGCTGCTGAGTGGAAGGGCCGACGTCTATAATTACACTGTTAGTTAGAGTTGTCTCAGCTTATTTCCAGACACACAATCCCCCCACAAGTATCTCAACAAACGAGAAAGACTAGAAGTGCCTGACAATTTGCAGACTTTGAGCGGGGTGATGGGGGAGCCTATGAGAAATAAGAATTGACATTTCTTTAGGGTGATAAACCAAGGGAGTAGAATGCTATCTGGTTGACGCTGCACTTTGCCTCATCGCAGCTGGCTACAGGAAATGATTAAAGCTGCTTTATTTATTACAGGATTGTAGTTTTGTTGCATATACAGTAACACATGCATTTTCCTTTCTGTGTATTTTTATAGGAAAGGGTTACAATACGCACTGTGAAGATTTGGAGTGCTGCTCCTAACCTGTTACACCCGTGGTTCTCAACCTTTTTTCATCTGGAGTGCTGCGCCTCCAGCTCCTTTGATATTGAGGAAGCTTCTTTGAACGTCTGATGGGTGGAAACGCAGTATTTTCAGACGTCCCTGTAAAGCAGAGAGGGTCCCGAGGAGACTCCCCCTCCGAGTTAACAGCCTGCAGCTGTTCTGCCTGTCAGTCGGGCAGAAAAAGAACCGGAATGTCGGATCCGTGTGCGATCCGACCTGCCGGCTTTTTTTCAACATAACTCAAGGTGGGCTCCAACATAGTTGCGGCAGACCAACCTTGATGTGCTCGGCGGGAGCGAGCACGCAGGTTGGTCTGCTACAACTATGGCCGGGAGTCTGCCCGTCTATGGGGGGCTTGAAATCTTTTGTTTACCAAATCCATATTTGGTTGAGGGACTTTCTAAACAATCAACCTGTGTTCAATTGCAGATGACCCTATACTACATTGTTGTTGGTAGATCTAAAAGATATCCTACAGAGAGATCTAAAGGTGTATGGCCAGCTTAAGGCTTTGTTTCCATTGCGTTGGGACCCCTCCGCTAAGCTTACACGGTTAGTGAGAGGTTCCAACATAGCAGATAGACTTAGGGTAAGTTTCCACATACATCGGGACCCGCTTAGCGGGCTCCCGACGTAGCAGATAGACATTGCCTGCACGGCGAATGGTCTGTCTACACATCCGCCGGTGCAAAGACTCAACCTATTCGACTACGTTGAGCCTTGCAGCAGCAGAGCAGCTAGACGGTGTGAAGACAGATCCTCTGCCGAGCAGGTAAGTGTATCTGCTACGTTGGGGTCCCCGCTAAGCGGAGAGGGTCCCGACGTATGTGGAAACAAGCCCTAACCTGCTCTGCAGAGTCTTCATTGCGCCGAGCCATTCCGCCGATGTAAGGCTGAACGTAGTCGAGTACGTTCAGACTTTGCACCGGCGGAAGTGTACACAGATCATCCGCCGGCAGGCAATGTCTGTGGGATACGTTGGAACTCCTGGTAAGCGTACACGCTTAGCGGAGGGGTCCCGACGTATAATGGAAACAAGCCCTTAGTGTGCGATATATTTCCAGCATTAGTAGTAGAGGACAGAGTAGCAGGTGGGGCGTGCTAGTCGTATTACCTATTCTACAATAATAATAATAAATAAAACAATAATAATAAAGACAGCTGTGATAACATTGTTATTGTAGAACAGACACTACAATGTTCCCTTTTATCGTACTACTATCCTGCATCGGAAGGTGTGTGACCAGCCCCCTTGGTGAAGCATGCAGCATGGTGACGGAGGAGGAGGAGGGTTTGTGAGGAGGGAAGGAGGAACACTGAGGAGTCAGCACAGCCCTCTTCTCTAGGGACAGAGCTGGCTCCTGACTGCTGCTTACACCCGGGAACAAGATGGTCCTGGAGAACATAGCCCGAGTCATCAAGGTGCAGCTTCCCGCCTATCTGAAGAGACTGCCGGTGCCTGACAGTATCGGCGGCTTCATCAGGCTCACAGGTGAGCGGGGGTGGCGGCCGTGCCTGCCCGGGCCTTGTGGAGTCTCTCACACGGTGCTCTCACTATACACACACCGCCGACTCCTCACTAAACTTCCTGCCCTAAAGGGGAAGGGGCACAGGGCGACTCGCATAACTCCCCTGCCCGTGAGGAAAGTTGCACAAATACACCTTTGTTACTTTAATGTGTACTTCCCGGCTCCTCTGCACAGGCTGTGGCTGGTTTGTGGACCCCGGATAGATGTATTACATGTAGAAATTGTCTGCATATCAGTGGCAAGAAGGTGCCACATAGAATGTATGATACTGCACAGCGCCAATGCATTGGGCAGGCGGTGTGGCACATGTGTGTGTGGCCAGCCACGTAAAGGACATGCCTTGTCCATGCAAGATACAGGGTAACCAAAGCAAGGACACAACGAATGTCTTCAGTAAAAAGCATGGTATCTGTACATTATTGGTCGCGATGCCCAATTTCAACAGTATGTTATTACATGTGGACTGACGCTAAACAAACCAGTGTGACTTCTGCAGAGTTTGTTTAGCGCAGTTTCAGTCAGTCAGTGTGTAGTTTGCATGTTAATATGAATATTTTGCATAGGGAATGAGCCCCAAACTTCATACAGCTTCTGCTTGTATGCATTCTGTGTCAGCTATTCCTGACCATGGTCACATTTACACAATGGAAACTTTGCAGCACCTAGAATAATGTAGTAACACTTAAAGGGAAAGTCTTGTTTCCTAAAAAAAAAATACATTTATTGCTATTTTAAAAGGGTGTTGGTTTTCAGAAAGTCGTTTTTGACGACATTTACATGGGCGCTTTCCAGGCTGCTGTCAGTTGGCGATTGCTTGGAAAGTGTCCGGGAGCGCCTCTCTGCGAGCACCTGCCCACTTGAGTGGGCGTTTAGAGCATCCTCCCATGACGGCTCTTTCGGGCGAAAGCCCAAAAAACACATGGCAAATAATTCATATTGCGTTCACCAGGCAGTTGCGCCAATTAGGTGTTTACCTGGCTGCTAAAAAAAACATCCATATAAACAAACCCTTACAAATTGTTGCAGCCTTATGACGTGCAGTGCTTGCTACAGAATTCTTGTATAATGGGGGTCCAGACAGATCACACCCTAAGGGCTTGTTCCCACAGGCAAAGCTGGCCGTGGGGTGGCGCGGTCCCGCCAGCCGCTAGCGGCTGTCAAAGATCACAAGTAGCTGCCGCTAGCAGCTGATTACATGTTAATGGAGCCGCTAACGGGCAAATTTAAAACAATGGCGGCGGCTGTCGCTAGCGGATAAGAACCGGGCCGCCGCATGACAAAATTCGCCTGTGGGGACAAGCCCTAAGGGTATGTTTCGACAGAGCCGATCCACATTACCTGCCTGCAGCAGCGGCTGTTCCCATGGCATTCTGCCGGCTGGAGGTTGACGTACTCCACTACGTTGACCTTCACGGCAGAACGCCGTGGGAACAGCCACTGCTGCAGGCAGGTAATGTGGGTTGGGTCCCCGTCAAGAAATGCGCTAAGTGAAGGGGAGCCAATAGCGCCCTCGAAACATACCCTTAGGCTCAAATACATGGGCTGCCTCTAAAAAGAATGGGGGGGGGGG
>CM070032.1:166671404-166702618 GCA_036250615.1 Ptychadena robeensis
TCCTATTCAGTTCAGGAGGGACATCTGGCATTCGTGCAGGAATCGGTTTGACTTGGCCCCTGAGGCGTAGCTACTGACTTCTCTCCTGTACAAACCTCTCATCCAGAGCAGTCTCAATATGGGGATTCCTAACCTCTGGAGACATCACAAATTGTATCAAATAGGCCACTTTGTCTCTACGTTCACCAGGGAGTTCCTTTCCTTTTGGGGTGTATTTTGGGGCGAGACTTGCCCCTCCAGACAAGGCAGACCGCCTTCATAGTCTGTTCCCTCAAGTACCGGACTCCTGCTGGCGTTCCCTGGAGCACTTGTTCTGGTTCTGTCCCCGTATCCGCCCCTTTTTGGGCCGGAGTCAATGCGCTTCTTATGGAGGTATTACAGACTGACGTGACTCTTGACATTTCCACCCACCTGTTAGGTCTCCCAGTGGGGGCCCTTCCCAAGTCCTGCCGTAAGCTGATGACCCATATACTCACTGCGTGATTTCTCGTAAGTCGAAGCAGACCTGCCCTCCCTCTTATAGGGAGCTCCTGGAGCAGATCCATGAGGTTCGCCTTATGGAGAAAAGAAACAAAAAAAGCTAGGTCTCCATATGTACCCTCTGCCCAACTTTGAAGCAGTTTGGACAAGGTGGGACAAGCACATACCATCAGCGCTGTGGATTCCTTCGGACGGAGAGACCCTATAATCTACCTTCCTTCGTTCTTTCTGTGCTTTTCTATACTCGTGGATATCGTTTTACCTATTTGTATTTGTTTTGGGGTATTTTCTTTTTCTGCCCCTTTTTGTATTATTATGTTATGATATTCATCTTATTGGTCCCATGGGTTTTGGAAAGGCTCCTTGTGCTGGATAGACGGCCTTATACTTAGACCCTGTTTAGTTAGTTTGGATGCTGACCTGGCCAGGCTGGCGTATCGGTTCCTCTCTGAATGGTCGTGCTCATCGTTACTCCTATACCCCTTGTTAAATGAATGTTAGTTGGTGAAGTATTTTTAGTGTTTTTCCCTTCTGTTATTTTTTGGGGGCCTTCTGTTGGTGTAAATTATTTGTTGTTTTCTTGTACTTTAATCAATAAAAATACCATTTTTCTCAACAAAAACAAAAAGATAACGAGATGTGCAGCACTGCAACTATGGATACTGGAAGCCTGTGCTAGCATTTCTCCTGGGGTGTTGCTTCCCCGCCGGGTGTGTGAAGAAGTGGAAAAAGAAAGGGTTGCATGTGGACAATCCCAACACAATGAGCAGCACATTGAACACAAGGTGGACAGAAACTTGTGTATTATAACTCATGGAAAGAATAACGTTCAGTTAACCACATTGTTTTGCTTGTGAAAATTTCCCAATAAGTTTGATTGTGGTGTCACATGGAACCTCTTTTCCATATTGAAAAAAACAAATAGTTGGGATTCCAATAAAGCTTTGGCTTCAAAATGGCCACCACCCCTCTTGATAAGTTTCTCCCTTCACATATACTAATGTGCCACAAACAGGAAGTTAATATCCCACACCATTTCCATTTTATTGAAGGCTGGTTGTATCTATAGTAAATGGCCCCACCATTTAGTTAGTGTCAGTAATAAAAGAGAATGTTTGGGTGGCAAAGGCTGTCTTTTTGCTAATGCCATCAAGTAAGTCGTAGGGTGGATGTTCATGGGGAGTCATGGACATGGCCTCAAACTAGCAGTAAGGGCTTGTTTCCATGGAAGCGTTCCCGTGCGGTTGTAACTGCACGGATGAAACCGCGAGCACGCATGGCATAGTTTTCGCGCGTTTACGTGATGTGATTTTTTTCTAAACACGCCCCTCATCCGCATCTGCTATGCCATGCGTTCTCGCGCGTTTAGAAACGCATCCAATGGTTTCCTATGGATGCCTTTCTGGGATGCGGATGCTGTTGGGACGCGGATGCGTTTCAAAACGCTGCGGCTAGCGCTCACAACCGCGTCCTAAACCGCATCCACATCCGAACACGCACAACCGCACCAGTGGAAAGTACATCACTTTTTCCACAATTTGTTTTTCCTCAGAATTCTACACACAACATGACAACGTGACAAAGGTTAACAGCCTTTGCCATGAAGAGACAGTATGGGGTGTAGTGAGAATTGAATAAATTTTGGAGTAAGACTGTAAAATAACAAAAGATGGAAAAAGTGATGCGTTGTGAATACTTACTGGATGCACTGTATAGTAAAGACATTCTGTTATGAGGCTCTACATGTTGTACAAATTTTAGGAACTGAAGTGGGAAGTGGATATACGAGGATGCTAATGGTGTGACACTATGGGGGGGAAAGTGGCCCAAGACACACAATGTTATAAACAGGCTTGAGCTACCGCATGTTATAGAAAGTTAATGTGTAACAGAAATGCTACTGTATGTAATGGTATGATGAAACACCTTGCAATAGGTATGATGCATGTGAGGAATGAGGCTTATATGTGTGCAACAATGATGCATGAGTAATGGTGTATAATAACCAAATGTAAGTCAGTTTAGGCAGATCTCAATTACGTCCTACCAAAAGTTACTAATTTACAAAAAAATACCACAACCCAAATGCACCTAAACCCCCATGCCTCAACAGCCCCTGGGGTGCGCCATTCACAACCCTACCTCACTCTTATTCACCCTAGTAGGCACTTCAGTATTCAAAAGAAGACATTCCAGTATACCCGCGATGGCGAACCTATGGCACGCAGAGGGCAGCCAGAGCCCTTTCTGTTGACACACATAGTATGTAGGGCATTCATGACTTTGTCTGTCTCTGATTGGTGGGGAGGTGATTTGGTACAGAAATCTGGATCTCAGTGGACCACCAGGGTGGTTACATTTTTCATAAAGCTTTTGGAAAAGCAGACTTAATTGGTCTGCAAGGGGGCGGGCAATCCCTCTCTATTTGAGCATGCAAGCCAGTCAATGTGTTATATTTATTTTATAATAACAATGTGGGGCTTTTACCCCCACAGTGATGCATCCGCACATACTACTCTCATTGCCCTGGTGATGTGCAGGCATGAGAACGCAGAGGTACTGCAGTCCTAAGAAGGGAGGTTTGGGGTAAAATAATTTGGGGGTTAAAGTCCTCTGGGGTTTCTGAGCTTCTTGCTTTCTCCTAATTCCTGTACTGGGGGAAAATTGTAAAGGTTTGACAGTTTTAGGGCCATTTTATACTGCTGTGCAGCTGTGGACATGTTAGCGGTAATACATCCACTAACTAACTTCCATTACCAGCAAAAAATCCGCGTTTTGCTCTGCGCTTGTGTCTCCCAAGCCTCAGTATTCAGGTTAAATTTCCCTACTGGGCACTGGACCTCCAATAGGTTTGCCATCACTGCCCTATACCATAGTATGGCACACTCTAGCCAGCTAGTATTGTGCCCAACCTGGCTACCATGCACCACCCAGTACCTTAACAACCCCTCCCACCAGCAAGTTGTGATTGACCTGTCTTTCCCCTACTTTTCAGAATGCATATGACTAAATAATGTAATCTAAATCTAAATAATGTAAAGTCCTCTTTGGACTTTTGGATCCTCTATATATGAAACATACAACTATATAAATTGCCACACTAAATAATTTTACATATCTCATCTAGAAACCTCATCTAAAAGGTACTTGTGTGTCTTGTGTACATGTGAACTAGAATTCCCAACAATGGCAGACATAACAATATAATAAAGAACATTATTTATGAGGTTGTTACAGCTGTCTGCATCTTATCTTATGGAGAATGATCAAGGGCAAACTCCATTACCTGCAATATTTCAACAAACTGACATTTCATATCATTTATCTCTAATGCTGCAGTCTCTTGGATAGTCTTCCATAGAATAGAAGTCTTTACTTCTGCTCCCCCACTCCCCAGTGGAAATTTCCATACGTAATACTCTGCGATTATAAAAATGAATGAGGAAGATGTGCCCATAGGGCTGTTAAAATGGCTCTTCTATGGAATCCTGTATACCTTGCATTAGTGCTAGTCATGCTGCATTGTGGTGCTGCACTGCAGCTTGGCTAGTGTGATATGGCCTGTAAGTTTGTTTCTGTTCATGAAGAAAAGAGGTCCAAGTTGGTAACATGAATTACAGTCCAATTTTGTTATTTCATGCCAATGTCAAAACCAGTATACATTTTAATGGCTGATACAAATAAAGTATGTAAACCTTAATGGCTTCTCTTTCTAAAAAGGGAATAATTTTGTTTGTTGAAAATGACAAAACATAAGTGTACATCATATTTCATTGAGTGAGAACCATACCAAACCTCTATGAGCCACATATACCAGGGTATTTGTGGTACAAATTCAACATTGATATTTAAACACATTCTTTTATATAATCAGTTCATGGATACACACAATTGCCAATCACCAGTATTCCCTGTTGTTACCCCCACATAGACAGTGCATAGATATAAAGCAGCCGGTCGTCATGTTTCGCCCTTTCCGGCTTTCTCAAGACCTTGAATAAAGCAATAAAGAATAAAGCAAGTTCTGTATGAGTTAATACCACTAGAGGTTACGTGGCCAACATCCCAAACAAATGTTCAATAGAATAATGGTCAGGGAAACCAGAAAACACTGGTGTCCCTCACCATTGTATATTTTCTTTACTAAGTAAAGAGGAGGGGACTTTACGGGCCACCCTAGGTTTGTTATTACCATGGGGGATTTAAATCATAAGTACCATAAATGAGATATCAAACAAAAATAAATGAAAATCGAAATAAAAAATCAAATCCATTTCAAAAAGAATAGTAATATATTCCACTTTATTCTAAGCAATTTGGTTATTTTTGGATGTCAACAGATCTCCGGGCTGAATGTGGTTGGTATAGTCATCCTGTTCATCTGTAATTAAGAATAATGTGGTCTCAAACCTCAAAGCAAGGTCTTGAGAAAGCACGCAAAGGGTGATATGCGCTGACCGCCCACTTTATATCTATGTACCCTCTATGTGGGGGTAACAACGGTACTATTTGCTGTACTGGTAAATGGTCATTGTGTGTATCCTCTATTTTTTACATTTTGTGTATTTATTGGATTTTTTATGAATTAAATGCTTTTGAATATTGATGTTGAATTTGTACCACAAATACCCTAGTATGTGTGGCTCATAGAGCTTTGGTTTTGTTGAAAATTACAATACAGGAACATAACTAAACTTATTATATATACAGTATCTTTCTTTATGTATTATAAATATTTTTTTTGGTTAGGCCTTGCCTAGTATTCCAGCAGTGGAAATCTAATGTCTCTACAGTGATTGCTAGTCCTGATGGATCACTACACAACCATCACAAAACAGTTGCTCCTGTTTCTGCCATGGGAAAATAATGGGAAATCCAAATTTTAAAGCTGAATTTAAAGAGATGAATGGCAAACTTTCCAAAGTTGGGACAGAGTCTAGTGAAAATTGTCTTAGAAGGGTATTCCCCTTACTTTGTAAATATTTCTTTCCACATCCTATTGAATCTCCTCTTTCACCTTCTATTCAAACCTGCAATAGAACACTTGCCCTTTTATCATAGAAACCCCAGACACAAATGCAATCGAATGTTATGTATTTATATTAAAATATAATACATTTTTGTGCATTCATTTAAGATACAGAGCATCATCTAAATTCCAGTATGGACTGTATCATCTTTTCCACTGTGTGATTGCACAGCTGTCCATAGAGATCATCATTTAGAGACTCCAGCCACCATCAATAATATGTGCGTTACCCGTCACATAGGCTGCCTACAAAGACAAAAGAATACATTGTATACATGAACATATAGACCAGTATCCCACAATATACTGCAACGCTGCATTTATTACTGTATTTTTGGTCAGGGTAAAATAACCCATTGGTCCGTATAACCCCAATCCCCTAAAAGTAACACTAGGTCTGCAGATATAATACCAATGGTGGAGTGTTCAGGGTCATTATATAACCTTATATATGCTAATGCCAGAGAGCGTGACAACAAGCATCTTCTATATGGTGCAAATGGGCCAAAAACAATCTCCTTTAAGGTTATCTCTTTGTTCAGGAGTGTTTTAGGAGAACTTGGTAACCTGGGTTCTGTCCAAAGCTACACTAACATATACCATTTTTGTCTGGTCAGTCCCCGCAACCAGAGACAGAAAGAGCGATGTGAACATAGGACACGTTCTGTTCAATTGAGAAGGGGGTGCAAGGAGGAAAGAGAGGCAACCCACTGGGTTTGCTGGCAAATAATGAGCTTATGCAGGTTGGCTGGTTAGCATATAGGCTAGGTAGATCTCTATATGACCGATCCTGATTGCTGTATACACACTAGATCCCAGGTGCCCATGTCATTCCCTAATATGCTAGAAGTATAATTTTATACAAGTTTTGTTTTTTAAAAATATTAACTTCTAGCTATGCCTGCTGTCATTTGTCATTATAAATTTGAAAATGTTATGTGCAGCCCTTTCGTGATGCTGAGGGCGGCACTTGTGGCCTTCCATATCAACTCAGTTGCCCACCACTGCACTAGATATTCAAGTCTCTAGGATGTGTACAGTTTTGAGCCCATGGCCACTGAAATGGTTTTTTAAATCCAGAGACTGAAGAGATCTTCACATTACACTGAAACATGCCATCTAACACTTGTATAGCCGTTTTGCCATACAAAATCCGTTACACTACTAAAAAATTTTTTTTTATTATTTTGAAAGTGTGATTAACCTAATAAAGGAGCCCAAGGGTAGATTGCCATAAATTATAGTTTTACTATGGGTTCCTGTCCTTCACATAGGAAAAAAGTTTATAAAATCAAAAATTCCTTCACAGTGTTTCCATAGACAAGTCATGAGTATTGCTTACTTCTCTGTCTGGCACTTCTAGGAGGAAGCAGGTTTTTCCTAGAAGAGTCAGTAAACCCAGACAGCTTTTTGTTCACTTTAAGGATTGACTATTACTAGTAAAATTAATAAAGTCATTGATAAGGACTTACTTCATCGGAAGCCAGATACACACAAAGATGTGCAACCTCTTCAGCAGTGCACATTCTACCAGTCTTCTGCCTTGCCAGAAAGTCCTTCAGTGCCTATTTATTACACAGACAAATCATCATACACACCAAATTATCAATATAGGTATCAGTTATATGAATAATAGCAAACCTGCTATACCTGCTCTGGGTCTGGCCTGGCTTGGATTCGTTCTCTTAAAGAAGGGGTGTCCACGGTTCCTAAACAAACACATATATATATATGGGTACAAGCTGGTGGTACAAAACACAGTGTTTTTTGGGCATGTGACATGATATGAAACCCAACTCTCAGATTGCCCGCAGTTTACGGCATGTTTAGCACTGCAATGGCATTAAAGCGCCATAATAAAGAGGATTAAAACTGCATTGTTAATAGGGAGCATTTGTTATGCATCATGTTGATGCGTACATTGACTGCCAATAACTAGAGATGGTCTAAATGAATAAAATTCGATTCTACTTAAATTTCGAGTTTCCCAATCAAATTTCGATTCGACTGCAAAATTTCTAGTCGAAATTTCTAAAGTCGAAAATTTGCATAACGCCGAAAATTCACATAAAACATGCAAAAATACGCATAAAGCCTAAATAAGGTCAAAAATTCACAAAAGGTGGAAAATTTGGATTTGCTGTATGAGCTTCAGCTATAATAGAAGAATCAGTGTACATAGTAGCAGAGCTTTACAATCAGAGCTGAGATTTAAACCCAAACCCAACAATTTGACATGTTAGAGCAAAACTTATTGTTTTCAAATGTTTCCCCAACCCTTCTCTACAACTCCAGCAATGTCCCCCAACCCTTCTCTACATCTCCAGCAATGTCCCCCCAACCCTTCTCTACAACTCCAGCAATTTTTGTGAGGATACCATTTTCAGGGGCTTTACAATAAGCTGACAAAGTTAGCTAGCACCATGCGAATTTTCGCCAATGCGAATTTTCCAATCACTCCCGCATGCGAAAATTTTAAATAACATGGCGATACTCGCACGCGAAATAGCGGCACGGCAAATCAAAAGCAAAGTTATTTTTTAAGTTGAAATTTAGATTTCAGTCGAAATATCAGGCTGATTTTCGACCTTTTCAGCGAAAAGTCGAAATGACCCCATCAAAATTAGACTATGCGAATTTTCAGCGAAAAAGTCGAAAATTCTACTTAAAAATTTGCACTGCGAATTTTTCGACCATCCCTACCAATAACAACCTAAAAGGGCAGATGAGTACATAGACTGCCAATATTGTGACCAGCATCACAAAAATGATAATGCAATGCCTCATGTTGTCATTGGCATCAAACGGCACTTCGCAGGCTATGATACAGACACATCATAGACCATTGCTTTCAATGGACAGGAACTATCCTGTGCCTTTCAAATAACTAATAACGCCTTAGTCATGATGATTTTTATTAGAAGTTGGAAGGTATTTATTATTATTATTGTGTACTTATATAGCGCCAACATATTACACAGAGCATATATATATAGTCATATCCCTAAGGTAAACTAAGGTATCTGTGGTAGTCCCAAAACAAGGGATGAGATACATATTACTGATAGAGTGGGTGATACCATTTAATTGTAGTATTTTACAGTGATTGTACATACCTGGACATATGCAGTTACACCTAATGCCTTGATCAATGAAATCTGCAGCAACTGATTTAGTCAGACCAATCACAGCAGCCTTGGATGTGCTATATACACATCTATTTACCACTCCTAGAAAAAAGAAAAATGGACAGTGTAAACATTAATACACAGACAGCAAACTTCCAAAACAGTTCTACTTGACTGCAGAGCAAGAAGAGGAGAGGCGAGGGACTTGCTCAGTCTGGGTCGTTGATTGGCTTTCATGTACGCCAATCGGCATGCTCAGCTGGAGCATTTGGCAGACAGGTGAGTGCCTATGTTCCCACTATTTACCAAAGAATGGGGGATGATTGTATAATATTTATTGTGGCATATAACATTTGAATCAAAGCTTATGTCCCCCACAGATATCATCAGAAGCTATGAGGCGCATAACCTTTGATGATATATATGACACAAAATATGCTTTACTATTCTACAATGTTCCCTGATGCTTCAATTATAATTTTAAACAAGTTTTTTTTTTTTTATAATGTCTTCTAGCAATGCCTGCTGTCATAAAAAATATGTATACAAGTCAGTATAGATTGAAAATGTTATTTGCGGCCCTTAAGTGATGCAGAGGGCCGCCCTCCATATCAACTCAGTTGCCCACCACGGCTATACCATTTACTTGGTGTTTTTGAACCCAAGTATCATTTACTTACACCTAAAATGGCAAGCTTAATAGTTTTTATATACTGAATCTGAGCCATAGTGGATATAATCGATTTCCTGTGATTTTCACAGACAAGAGCAGGTTTACTTTCAGCTTATGTAACAGACATGAAAGGGACTAGAGAAACCACAGTGAACCTCACGCTGCCTGCAGCATTGTTCAGAATGATAGGTTTGGTGGTGGGTCAGTGTTGGCATAATATGGCATAACATGCAGGGACACATAGACCTGTACAGGATAGACAATGGTGATCTGACTGGCATTAGATATCATGAAATCATTAGACCCATTGTTAGACCCTTTGCTGGTGCAGTAGGTCCTGGGTTCTTCCTGGTGCATGATAATACCTGGACTCGTGTGGCAAGAGTATGCAGGCAGGTCATAGCAGTTTAAGGAATTTATACCATTGATTGGCCTCCATTGATAGAGAGGGGATACCCCAGCATACTAGCTGTCATCTCATGAGGAGCATACCCCAACATTGCCTGTCATGTATACAAGCACATGGGGACCATACATACTACAGAGTACCATTTTGAGTTGGTGCAAAGGCATTTCAGATATGGACTAGCCTGCCGCATCAGTTCTTCAGTATACATTTCTGAAGCCCTCTGTAGTTTGATCATTTCATTAATGGTTCCGAACACATTACCAATTCCATCAGTATGGACATCCAGTATTATTTCTTTTTCCAATAGATCAGATGTGTTGTTAAAGTGTTTCTTTAATCAAATTGGATGCAGAGTTGTCCCCCTACACTGGACTCCCGATTTGGACACACCTCCCCTTCTCCTAATCTCCATACACCCGCTGCTCACCTAAACTACTGATTATACAAAATGCTAGTTGTACCTTTAATGCTGGAAGCAACAGAAGACATGTTGATAATGTTCCCAGACTTTTGTGCAATCATCTGTAAAAAAATATTTTCATTCATATATATTCATCTTATAAGACACATATTTATTGAAAACACTAAGATTTCCACCCGATCTTTTGGCCGATCAACCGATGTGCCGGCCGATGTTTGGATGTCTGAAGCTTAAATGGTCAAAACCGGCCGCCAAATCGATCTAAGCCATTACGGACAAGTCGGTAATTCTTAGATCGGTCTAATACTTTAAACAGGGGGGGGGGGGGGGGAAGCTAGTAAGCTCGCTCCCTTCATGGCTTGCGGAAGAAGAGGCTGGTAGCACACTGACAGTCTCAGTGACCTCGCAGCCTGTTCTCCTGCTGGGGTCCCTAGATGCTTGTCTGCCGGGTATCCCTGGCTGCTCGGTGGCCCTGAACGGCAGCCCAAGCAGCTAGGGGACCCGACGACAGTGCTTGGCATACCATGGGTGCCTGGGCCGCTTTTGGCCCGATTTTTTTGCCAATTGACCACTACGTGATGATGGCTCTTCACAACATGATTGATCGCCCAAAAAATCGTGTCATAATCTAAACATGTATGGGGGGCTTTAACAATACCCAACATGAAAAAAGATTGATCCTTTATGTCAACTAAGGTAAAGGCAAATATACATATGCTCTTCTGATTCATATAATTACTGCATATTCATAAGTGAATTGCTTTCACATGTATATTTAAAAAAAAAAGCATTAAAACGACCATAGGTCCACATAACAAGGAACCTGTGTAGACATACTTACAATCAAGGTAATTTTTATATCCTCAGTTTAAATGGTCACATTTTCTGTCACCAAAGGTGACCCTCATTACCCTCCTCATAAGAATTCGCAGTAGAGTTACAACTATTAGATTCAGACAAATGTGATTTGACTGATCAATGCTTATGTCATTGACTATGCCAGGTCCTAACCATTGATGACCAACCTTTGGCAGAAATGTTTTGATCATGAGATACATGCTCTTCACATTAAGGTTCATTGTAAAGTCCCAATCTGCTTCTTCACAATCTAGAATGGATCCATGGTGGACAAAGCTGTAGAGCAGATCACAAAGATAAACTTGAAGAATTCATACCCATCTCATTTACAAGCACTGTTAATGGAAGCTCCAAGAACTATGACAAAACACACAGTACACCAGCATGATCCAAGGTTGTCACCACCCGGAAGCCAGTGTAAAACAACAATAGGAGGTTGATACTGTGTGATACATAATAAATTAAATGATATAGATAGGGAATACATTATTGCTAAAATATGTTTGAATAGTTAATTGATCACAGGATCCCACAATACATCATTTGGATATTTACATTGTAGTCAAGTCAATATGATTCACCCCCAACCGGGCTTCTTTAGGACATAGACAATGAATGTTTATACTTAAGATTTTTATACTAAAAGATATTGATTGTATATGTGTTTCAAAAGAAACTAAAGTCTCAACCTAAACCTGCGACGTGCAGCCGCCATTGTGATGGCGGCAAGTTTATAAAGACCCAGAGTGGGGAGATTTGATATCCTCAGTGAGGACGTGTGCACCCTACAGTGAAGTGACTTACCAGTATACTCCTAGAAAGTCTGTAATATACCCGAGATATACGTATTTGGAGGTTGTCTACTCTGACTCACTTTATGTACAGATGGATACATCTTTACTTTGACCACAGGGTCTTGGTCTATGGACATTTATATCTAATGTTCTTACTGGAAATTACGTCACACAATACCGATCTGCGACCTATAAATAGTGCATGCAATAGCGAAAGCTTCCCCCTGAAAAAGTTATCAATGAAACACGTCTCCATTGATTGTGCTTAAGACATCCAGATTGTGACCCGTATTGCATGTAAAAGTGTCTGTATAAGGAACCATGTGATGTTAAATTTGATACAGATTATTCAAGTGACAGTCTTTTTATTAATCATGTACATCAATAATTATGTATGTCCCAGTTGTGGGAGAAATATTAGTGAGGGGATATTTTCTCCTTTCTTTAGCTTTTTTACTTTGTTTTGGGATGTTGGCCCATAAATACAATTGAGTTAAAGTCACAACCTACTTGTATTGTGTGCAAGCTGACCGCCAGAGTCGATAGGAACAATCATATCAGGCAATGGAGGGGGACATCCAAGGATCCCCTCTTTAACAGGATGGTGGGGATAGACCAAGAACAGAATAATGCTTGAATTGATAGTACAATGGCTTTAATTTTATTCTTAAGGTTCAGAATAAGTGCCAGTCCAATGCAAAAACACAGGGTTTTTAACAGATGCAGTAGCATGCTAGAGTTACGGTAAAAATACACCATATCCATAGTGCATAGTGTGAAATGGCCCTCAATTGTGTTCCCCTTTTTGGAACACAATTCCCTTTTTTGCACACACCAATCATGCAGATATATGCATCATATATACACACCAATTATGCAGAAATATTAATCATTGCCATGGAGAAACACACAGACACTCATATTATATGCACTCTCTATTACTGTCTGCAACTAGTTCCCCCATGGCTGTCTTCTTGTTTGTCCATCTCTCAGGCTTGTCTGATTGGCTGGCAGTGGTAGGGGAGGGTGGGTAGAGTGTGTACACTCCCTATAGAAATATAACTGACAGCAGGGTGAGCCAATATGCAGCTGAGTTCTGCAGCTCTCTCTCCTCTATGTCTAATGAGAGGTTATCCTAATGGAAGAATAGTTGGGAGTGCCACTTTCTCCCCGTGTCAGGGTACTTTTTATTTGTGTTGTTGAATGGCTTCAGAGGGGCACCCTAATTATACAGTGACATTGTTTTGCATGAATACCCTCAATTAGCACTAGGTGGTAGACACCTCTTCCTCAAGCAATACAATTTCAACTTATCTGTCTGGTGATAATTTGAATCATACAATGCCAATAAAGGATTCACTTTCACTGTGGGAATAATATGGCTAGACAGCACTTAGTGTTATACAATGATATATTTTGACATACATTTGTTATTGCACCAATAAAATAATAAAAAAAAGAAATGTAAATCAACTCACATGTACATGTATGTTTGCATATTAAAATCACTTTATACTGTTGTATACTCTTAATAGAATGTCTGTTATAATTCTGGATGTTTATGTATATATGCACTTTTTTATAGATTGTCTTTCCTCAACAATAAAATAATATTCCATTATCTGTTATGCATGACTGGTGTCAAGAGTGCAGTGGGGGTCTCTTGTGCGCTTTGGGTTCTGGGGAGTTGTGACATGGGGGATTGCTGTCCCCCCATGTGGGCGTGATGGGACTTCTAAGTCTAATGGCCAGACTCCCAGTAACGCTCCGATGCAATGTTCTGATCCCGGGGATGGGGCACCCAACCTCCATGTTATGGGGATAAGCCTTATAGGACTGTACCCCGGACAGGATGAGGTTATGTCTGTGACGTCCTTAAAGCCCAGAGAGCAGGTGTCACAACGGGCCGTGGGTGTGACCAGGTGTGCATGGCTAATCCCTAGTTATGGATCACAAGCTCCAACCTGTCTAGGACACATCCACCTACATCGGATCCATGTCGGGGTGGGGGGAGAGGGTGGGGGAGCCATGTCATCCGTGTCACTTCAACTGGTTGCCGGAATTTCAACAGCGCCCGAGCGTGTGGCTGCCTGGTGGGATGGCCCCTTCCCTCTCACCTGGATCCCAGGATGGATAAAAGTTGGGGAGTGGATGGAGGCACCTAGCAGCTGAAGGACATTTCTGATCAGCTACCATGTTATGAACAGAACCTATTGAACCAGACTGAGGTTCAGATCAGTATTAGAGGTATTACTTTTCAACATCTAATATTCCAATAACTTTTTTAGCCATTTTAGTCTTCAATTTGAGCTTCTATATATCCTTACAGCATAATTGGATACATAATTGGATCTGATGAACCACTTTAAGGCTATGTTTCCATGGTGCTATCGTATCCGTTGGGTCCTCCTGCGCCAAGCGCATTCCTGTGGTGGGGACCCGACAGAGCTGATTCACATTAACTGTCTGCAGCAGCAGCTGTTCTCATGGTGTTCTGCCGATCCACCAGCCGGAGGTTGACGCACTGCATTACATTGACCTTCCGGTTGAGATGAACCCAGTTTGTTCAGAGTTTGTTTCAAAAACAAACTCTGTTTGTGTGGTTATATTTTTTATATTGAAAAGATGAATAGGTATCACTCTAAGATATACCTCCCTATTCCCTGCTTTTTATGATCCTATTAATTCTATACAGGAAGGCTACCTTTTTTTTCCTGGTGTCCTCCTGGTGTCCTTTCTCCCCCCCATTAGGATCCATCCTGTTGGGTGCCCCCCTCCATTGCCTGATGTGATTTGTCTTAAGGTAGCCATACATGGGTCGATCTGTGTTAAATCGTGATTGATCGGATTGGGAAACGATGGAACACCACCTTGTAAATCTAATTAAAACCAACATGTCGGTTCAATGTCCGATCCGTTTTTTAGTCGATTCCGATTTTGTTTGGTCGATCGTTCAGGGTGGGCAGAACCCGATTGAACCCCAATCGATCTCATGAACGCACGTGGTCATCGATCGGTCAAAAATCAACCCGTGTATGGGAGCCTTTATTGGCTCTGCCGGTCGGCTTGCACACATATACAATCAATATCTTTATTGCTCGTATAAAAGGTTTCATTTTACTCCTCAGATTCATTATCTTTGTCCTGAAGAAGCCCGATTGGGGGCGAAACATGTTGACTTAACAGTAATGTAAATTGGTCTTTTGAACAGTCCCTTGATTTTGTTTCAGAACACACTTATTATACACTTGTTATCTGAACCTTTGCATTATAGACCAAGGTGGTCTTAGATCCTTTTGGGTTTCAAAGCTGCCTTCTCAACCTCACTATAAGATTGTAGTTAATAATAACAGAGCCATGCCCAGGGTACCAGAGTGCTATCGTGTCCCATTTCTATGTAAGTGAGATGGAAAGTTTGAGTCATAGCACAGGCAGTAGTGACAATACTATAAACCTGCAATGACACTAATCTAACATAAGAAAAATGTTTATTATTACTTACCCAGCTACATTAAAAAGAACATCAATACGATCAATTTCCTGAGATAGTTTTTCAATTTGCTCCTTTTTAGTCACATCCAACACCCGTGTCTGTATACCTAAAGAAAGCATGAAACCAATCAAATAGCATCGAGATAAGACTTGAGCTGTAAACTTTGCTGGTACCAATGAGGGTGGCCTGTAGACCTTGTGAATGTTTACACATACAGTATACATTTTAACTGGCTCAGAATTTATCTTAAGAATGTAAGTGGGCCCCAAAAAGGCCATCTCAGCATTCCACTGATATAGAGACAGTATTTTATTATTTTCAGTAACAATTAAACCATGAGCAGAAAATAACCTTTATAGGACTCCAACTCCTTCAACTTCTCTCCATTGACGTCCGTTGCAATCACCTGGGCACCTTCTTTAGCAAATGCCTTAGGTAATAAGAAAATAAGTTATTGCAGTGATCACCCAGATATGACCTTGGAAAAGCAGCATTCACATGATAGGTGGGCTGAACAAAACCTTTACAGAGCAGAGGTGTACAAGCCGACACTCCCAGTTACTACAGACAGTGGCGAAGGTTGGTGTCACCTGGTGCCAGAAACCCATGGTGGCACCCCATATATATGTGGCAATGTGTGTATGTATATATATGTGTGTGTGGGTGTGTGTATAAGGCAGCAGTGTATTATTTACCTTTGCTCAGCTCCTGACACAGTGCAAGCATGAATCTCTCCCCATGACTGGGGATGCACAGATATGAGATGCTGCAGGAACAAAAAGAAGTCTGGAACTTGGGATTTAAGACTATTCCATTCACAAGGGGAAGGGTGGGGGCAAGACTGTGCTGCCCCACTAACATTGCAGCTGTTGAGGAAGACTGCAATCCTTTAGCTCTTGCATACAAAAACAAAAAAAAAAATCAATCCTCTGGGAGTACCACCTGGTGCGGCCCACACCTCCATATCTTCATAGTGATGCTGCTGACTACAGACTGCCTTGTGGCAGACACCAAACAAGTCACTATTTGAAAGGAGAGCAGAGCAGTGAAAGGTCTTGATAAAGTGGAGCTTCAACAAAGGAAATGTTTGAACTACTGCAAAAATCTGCAAAGAATACACAAGACACACCAAGATTCAAGTACAAATACAAGGACTTCTTGTAGTACACTGTATATGGCTCATATCTGGCAAATCAATCCATGAAACGGCCAGAAAAAAAAGAAACCTGTTCAGCTGTGTGCTGACCCAACTTTGACCCTGAAAACAAATGCCACATAGCATGGAAGTGTTCCATCAAAGGTCTACCTAGAAATGAATGATCAGTGGTGACAGGTGGTGTGGTCTTCTATGATGCTTTGAACACATTCATCCCAAAGGCAAAGCACCAACTGAAGGCCCAAGCCACAAGGTAAAAAATATCTACTGATCCTGCCAGAAACGCTTCCAATTTCTAGTAGTTTACAACACTGTATTTTGAACCTCAGCGAGGGCAGGCACACAAATGTACACTCAGTGCCGAACAAGTGAACAGTGAAGAAGGATCAGCACCTGTACTTGTGAATGAAGACAAAACGTGCAGGGGTAGTGGGGGGACAGACTACATAAAAATAAATAAATAAGTGCCAAACGAATACACACAGGGCAGGCCTAGTGGCCGGCTATAAAAATTCTCCTGTTCCGGCCAAAAGGCCGCCCCCAGGGAGTAGGTGCTAAAATGTTGTGCTGTAGGTGAACAGTGTCTAAACGTGCCATAAAGGATGCTCCCCCACCAGTGATTTATGGCACCCCTGGATCCCAACCGCACTGAATGCCGAGGTTTAACCTCGACTCTCCGACCCGTCACAAATGCAGCAGAGCTGCCTTACTAGGAGTCATAGTGGGCGGCACTGACACACATCCTCAACCCGGGAAAGAGCCGCAATGACCCAAATTGAAGACCGGGGAGGACATGGCTTCCCAACACCACCAATTACACCTCATGGTGGTGGGCTAAGATGTGGCATAATCCTCACCACCACCCCGCACACAGGCCAAGCTGGATCCAGAAATGCAGGAGTTACCCCCATACATTCTCTTCACCAAATGAGGAAACCTGGAACCTCCTAGGTAAAGAGGTAATACAAGGAATCCCCATAGGCAACTGATTAGAACTGATAAGCAGCCACATAATGACTTGTCATTCCGAAGCAGCATTATCAGTTCTCTTTTGGTTGACATCACATCTCCACAATTCATCCTTGATTACATTCTCAGCCTATTTCAGAAAGTTAGGATGACTGAATTTCTGGCAGGATCATCAGGTATTATTCTGTATTTGTAGCGTTATTTAACAACAGTGCTTGCATTGAAGAGCTTTGCTGAGCATGTTGAAGAACTAGAATTCCTGTATGTAGGAGAGTTGAACAAATAAACAGGAGGAGAACAAAGCTAAGAAAACACACTGTGAAAGTCATACTCACAATGGCAGCCGCCCGCCCAATGCCCTGTGCTGCTGCTGACAATATGATGACTTTTCCATCTAAGCGCCCCATCGCTCCTAAGAGGAAGGAGAAGTTAGCCTTTAGAGAAATACACAGCAGAACTAGAAAGATGTTACAGACTTATAACCCCCCTAGCATTGGAGACATACCCACGAAGGGCATGGAAAAATAGACTGTGTGCGATTGCCCGTACCGTGTGGCAGCCATGAGCGCTAGGGAGGTTGATATCCATTGCTATCAGGCTCAACTATAGAGTTATTTACCAATCCCAAAGGGTTTGGTATGGGAGGACAGTTCTGGTCCTTCCAGAGATCTGTGTGCTGCAGTTTGCATAGGAGACAGGAGTGAAGCTGAAGGAGGACATTGTAGGAGACAGGAGAGATTGAGACTGAAGTGGTGATGAAGGGGTTCAGTGTGCAGGTGATATGGGGGTGACATGGATTTGGGGGGCACACAGGTAGGCTGAGGATGAGGTTAGGTTGAGGTTATAAAATATATATATATAAAAATATTACATCCTCTGCTGCCAGTCCCAGCAATGTCTCCTCTACACTTCCTCCACAATCACCTCACAGATGACACTTTCATGTCAGGGAAGGTTTTTATTCATCCAGATCATGGTATATGGAGGATGAGGACAGACATGACTGGGTTACTGGGTGTAATATAAAATAATATCTTATTACCTCCTCTGCTGCCAGTCCCAGCAATGTCTCCGCTACACTTCCTCCACAATCACCTCACAGATGACACTTTCATGTCAGGGAAGGTTCTCATTCATCCAGATCATGAATGGAACTCCTAGACAGAGAAGGGGAGAGAAGGGAGGGGGAGGATTTTCTGCTGACAGAGGAGAGAGCACACTGGACACAGGAGCTGCACAGTGAATCACTGTGATAGTGATGTCACAGAGAAGAGGCAGAGCAGAGGATTATGGGGCTCCACACACAGCTTTAAGGGTCCACTGCACATCTAAATCCATGTAAAGAAGATTTTACCAATAAAAAGCACATTCAAAGTGAGCAAAGCACTGAGGTGGAATGCTCTAATGAGAGAAGATATTATTTTACTAGTAATAATTAGCTCACATTGCAGAGAACAGTTAGGACATGTGTCCCCTGCTCTTTGTCCCCTGGATTGTGATTTGCGGGCGACTTGCTCTAGAAATTTGCCTAACAAAAAGGGGCTGAAATGCGGAGAAAAGGACGCAGCGGACACAAGACCTAAGCCTAGAAAGTATGTAATAAAACAAAGTTTTATTTTTAAGGGGCAACATGGTGAGTGTAGGCCAGGGGTGGGCAAACTAAGGCCCGGGGCCCAGGTTCCAACCTTTAGCTTTTTTCCGGCCCTGTGTCACCTGGTTGAAAAGGTGCTCCTCTCTGGTTGTTCTCTGCATTGAATGCACATAATGCCTAGAGGTGTCCAAGCATTGCGGGGGAACGATGCAGTGGTGTGTTCATGACACCGTGGGCGCATCATCATGGCAACAATGTCAGTGATGCCGGGACACCTATGGTGGGTTCGCCATTACAGGCTCTGGGTCCGGCCCCTTTATCAAATTTAAAAAGCTAATGGCCCATGAGTCAAAAAGTTTGCCCACCCCTGGTATAGGCAGATTAAACTTCAGCTTTAAACTATGAACTTTGTATTTACCTGCTATTATTACAGGGGGCGTAACAATGGCTTTCCTTATGTTTGCAGGGTATTATTGTGATACATACAATCACATCACACACATCTAGCACTAATTAGGTTTCCTCTATACTAGTGCCCATAACTCTTCATTGACACTACAACTAAATCTAGTGACTACTATCATCCGATTCATTTTGGACACTTTGGTACATTAGACTACAATGCAGAATTTGCTGCAGCTAGAGTGTAGAATGATCAAACAATATCACCTATTCCTTCCAGCATTGCAATCCATCGGCTGCAGCACACACATACCTCGATCAGCTTTGCTTCGATAGGATCAATGGCTCCGATCTTTGGACTGACAGCAGGTCAGGTGACGGTAGAGGAAGTCCACGTGACCACAGCGTGCGGTAACAGGCCGCCAGGGGGAGTCTGTCATGGTGTGTGCTGCCACCTAGTGTTCATCCGGATTATTGCAGATTTCTGCTTCACTCATAAGCCTTGGGAAAGCAAGTTACCAACTTCTTGTGTAGTTGTGTGATGTGATACACTCACAGGCCACTTCATTAGATGTACATGTTTAGCTCTTAATATATTTAATCTCTTAATATATCTAATCAGCAATCAATGCCTTTAGGTATGTACACACAATCAAGACAGCATGATAAATCTGGCATGCAGTGTAAATATATTTGGCCTGCAAGGCTGTTTTAAAAATTTTACTTAAGAAATTAATGGCACAGATGTGTTTTTTATTTTACATTTGATGTCACATGTAGTCTAGAGCCCCCCACACACAGACCCATTTTCCGTTCGATCGACTAATGATCAATCAGCGTGCTCGTTCGTGGTGATCGGACAGGAATCAAAAGAAAAACCTCTTTCTTCCAGCGGGATCGATTGAACTTGTTATCAATATAAAAGACACCTGTCCACAACCTCACACACTCCAAACTCCACTATGGCTGAGACCAAAGAGCTGTTGAAGGACACCAGAAACAAAATTGTAGACCTGCATCGGGCTGTGAACACTAAATCTGCAGTGGGGCTTGTCCCCACAGACGAAGCTGGCCACTGGGCGGGGTGGTCCCGCGTTTCAAATCTTTGTATGGTCTGTTTTTCTTTAGAAAGTTTTAGTTTTTAAATATTCCAGAAATCTAAATGGCCATTCAGATGCAAGCTGGTTGTCTTTCTTAAGCCCCCCATACACCTTTAGATGACTCCATACAATTTCCATTAGATCTACCAACAACTATGTAGTGCCGGGTCCTCCCTGATAGAATACATAGGGATTGGAAGGTGTAGAAAGCTCCTCATATCACATATCACATAGAACAAAAGTTGTTTGTACAGAAATTGTATGGAAAGATTGTAAGTTGTATGGGGGGGCCTAAAAAACAGAGAAGAGGCTGGGTCTACACATTTTTTCCCCCTGCGTTAGCAGTGCAGATGCTCCGGCTTTCCCCTATGGGAAACTCTATGCTGGCACATCATTACCTGTATTGGGGTACATCTCAGCAAACAAGACACATCCACAACGTGTTGTGGGTCTGTAGGCGTCAGGTAACATGAACATGTAGACAAAACGTGCCCAAAGAGAGGGCAGGCACCATGGACATGTCCATAACACCACCGCAGTTTTTGTGTAGACCTTGCCTAAATTAGCCATAGGTATTTATTAGGCTATGTTTCCACTAGAGCAATCAGCTGCTATCACCCGCGTTTTTAATTGTGGCATGGTGACTGTGGCCAATCGCTCCCATTAAAGTCAATGGGCATCGCGATTTTGAACACCACCCTTATGTGTTTTTGATCGCGGCCTGTGGGCGGTCGCTCACGCCTATTGACATGAATGGACACGTTCAAAAATGCTTCTCAATGAATTTAGACCTGATTTTTTTTTTTAACACATCCCCAGTCATCTTTATGGGTGCGATCAGGGAAGATCGGCCAAAACCGGGCCTGATCGCGCCCGTGAAAATTTGCGCCTAATCTCTACCCACGATTAGGATCGCTCTAGTTGAAACATAGCCTTAGTGTCATTGTATTAATAAAGAGCATGCACGTGTTTGCAGTGTTCCTCATAGGTGGGGACATTTCTACGCAGAATACATGCATCATATTCATCCTTCACAATAACAAAGTATTTGCACATATATTTATATTAATGAATTACATGCCCATCTCGTATGTATGGAAAGCCTCATGGCCCACCTAAACGACCATCAACTTACACATCCAACTGGAAGATCTGGCTGTTCCTAAAGCTAGCCATACATGTGTCGACTCGTGAGCGATCGTTCGCCCATCTGATCGATTCCGGTGAAGCCACAGGCGTCCATCGATCGCCCAATCAAGTCTGTGCCTACCACCTTAGGCCACCGATTCCTGGACGATTCTGTTCCCGATCGATCGCTTCACAAATGTCAACTCCCCTTGATGTGTGCTGAATCGGATCAGAAAACACCAACAGGTTGGTTCTCTGGCCGATCCGATTTGGGGGCCAAGTCGATCGGTTGGGGTCGATCGGTCAAGGTGGGCTGCACTCGATTCCTCATCGATCGATCGGCGTGCACGCGCCTGGTGATTGATCGGCCAGGAATCGTGTGGGAAGTCGACCCGTGTATGGCCACCTTAAGAGTCAACTATCTTTAACGAGATACTCTACGCACTCTATATATAGGTGCACTTTGTCTCCCTCTCCACACTTCTCCCCAATCCGATTCCCAGCTCTGGGTGTAACACCAGAAAATTATTCCTCAGGCACTCTTATCAAGTATTCGCTATTATCATGCCAAGTCATACAGCCTCTGCTTCCCTAGTATAATTTATCTTTGTATTTATTTTGTATGTCCATGTTTTTTTTTTTTAAATACAGCTTTTGTTGCATTAAAAAAGTAGTAGTGAAAATACCTGAGCATTGGCGCTGTCCAGATCCATCTCACATTGCAGCTTCACAGGGCTTACAGTAACTCAAATAGATTTCTTGTACTGGACACTGGGTCAAAAAACTCCTACCATAGCCACCAATTTTAATGAGACAGACAAATAGGAACAAGGACAAAGTAGGGTACTGTAAATGGTTAAATAATATGGAATAAAACAAAAGAACAGACAAGATACTCACATTAACCTCCTGAGCGTTTCGCCGAGGCTTAGATTTCTGTACCAAAATATATTATTGAATATGTTTATCATTGAAAAATGTAGGCCTGAAACTGACCAAAATATATCCAAACACGGGTCTAGTTGACGTTTTGAATATATAAAGTTTCAAATGCTTAAATATTTAAAAAAAAATCACATTTAATGATCAAATTTAATAGAAAAGACAAAAATCTGCTCAAACTAGAATTCATTTTCTAAATAAACCAAGACTGACAGGCGGTCTGATACACCGCGCCGGGAACAATGTCGCGCGCTGGCACATTTGCTGGCGGATTACCTGCAGCTTGCCCGTGGCTTAGGACTCGCTCCTGCCGCATTGGTGGGATCGCACCCTGTTGATTTAGCTGAGCCAAAATGCAGAAAAAGTGCGCCCATACTGCATTAATACATGCAGCACGAGCGCTGTTTTTCCGCGTCTTGGTGTCTCTGGCGGCAATGTGCGGTGCCGCAATGAAGACGTGGCATTCCACAGCTTCAGATCATCACCGCGGACGTGCCGCTCAAATAGCGCAGAGTGGACACTGTGCCATTCATTCAAATGGGAAGTGTACCCTGCGTCTTTTTCCCCGCGGTGGACGTACATCCACCGCGGGGGAAAAGACGCAGTGGACTTACAACAGTTGACTTTGAAGTTAAAAATAAAGGAAAAAAGCATACAATCAACAACTCATCATAAGCAAATAAATGTTTTTTATGTTTTTTTCATTTTGAATTGAATTGGAGGCAAAAAAATTGTTTCAATTAATGTCAGAATGAAAGAAGAACCATAAAGAGCAAAAAAATTTTGAACTTCCCGTCCCTCCCCCTCCCGAAGACGTCATCACACACCGGCCAGCGGGATCTGAAGATCAGACAGCGGGGGACAAGGTCAGAAGAGCAGCAAGTCTCCTGGGCTGCCTGAAAACCATCTGCATTCAGATTTCAGCAACTTTATTTAGCCCGAGTTAACTTAGGCTGAACACCCAGAAGGTTAAAGGAGGTTTACAAGGATTGATCTCTTAGGGCAATGTGTTTTCCAGGATGACCTCACTTCCTGGTTAGGGAAGAGCCTCTACTTGAAACGCGTCCCATTGTTCCTGTTGAGCCCTCCAGCATCTGTAAGTAGGAAGTGATCTCATACCTAACCAGGAAGTGAGGTCAGCCTGGAAAGCACATGGCCCTGAGAGATCAATGATTGTAAACCTCCTTTAATGTGCGTATCTTGTCTTTTGTTTTATTTCATATTATTTAACCATTTCCAGTACCTGTTGTACATCTCTGTCCTTGTTCCTATTTGTCTGTTACAGGGGGCCACACTCCTCCATTTTGAGAGCTGCACACCTACACACAACTTAAACACCCACCCCTCATACTGACGCTATTGCACTCTGTGATCCTTGCTCAGGCCCCATACACCCACTGAGGGCCCTTCTGGCCACTGATATCACTATAGCTGTGTAATCACTGCTTAAAGGTAAGGTGCGTAACTATTTATTATCTTTCTTAATGAGACAGAACACATTGATGTGGGGGAATGAGAGATTCTTACCTACCACCAAATCTGTATCAGTTGCTTGATGCCATTATATCAATATTGACCAAATAACCAGGAAAAAGAACCCATAGGCTCTGGTTGAAGATGTAGCATAAAAATCTCTGTATAAACAATGATACAATGCTATGTGATTTTTTTTCTCATACATATACATAAAATAAGGCCTCATGGGCAGTGTTGGTCAATCTATGGGCACATTAAAAAACTAAACGTGTGAACAAGCTGAAGGGACCACACCAGCTTTGCAAGAGAACCTCTCTACAAAGCAAAAAAGAAATGATGGGTGTTATGCCATTGGACCCGTCAGACACTTAATAATAACCATTGAGACACACTTCATTTACAACACGGCTCACTACCTCAGCCAGTGTCCGTGTGTCCATTAAACACAGCCTTTTGACGGGATTACGATTTATGCTCTTGGTCTGCCTCATCTGTCGGATTTAAGAACACATTGCTCTAGGGATATTTGGTTAGCTAATGGTTTATATACACAGCACTGAGAGGATTGTAGTCCCCCAAGCATACACTCCCACTAGTTGTGACTGTCAGGCGATGTAAAATTACATTTATCGGGGAATCTACTAGTGCCCATGGGTGCTAAACATTAGGGAGTCAACTGTATTCTGTTCAGTCATACATTGACGGTCAGTTCTTGCAAGCCTAAGCAGCCGTGAAAAGTTTCCATAAAGCTGGCCATACACCTTCAGATTTCTCTGTCAGATTTCCTTCAGATCAGATCTACCAACAACCATGTAGTATAGTGTCCTCCCTGATAGAATACATAGTGATTGGAAGGTGTAGAAAAGGTCCTCATATTACATGGTTTTGGTAAAACAAAATCTGATCTGAAGGAAATCTGACAGAGAAATCTGAAGGTGTATGGCCAGCTTAACACTGTATGGTTGAAAAGAGGGTACACATTTACGAGTAAGGGTCTCCACAGCCCTGTGTGATCAGTCGGGATCCCCGCATTCAGCGCAGTGCTTAACACACTTAAGCTGGCCGTCGTATCCTCTGTTCAGACATCTGCTGATGCAGGGGTTAACATACTTCACTTTGTTAACCCCTGCATCGGCGGATCAGCTCAGTGCCATGAGAACACAGCATATGCCGAGCAGGTAAAGTCTATGTGATCTGTCAGGACCCCTCACCAAGCATTGCGCTTAGCGTAGGGAGTCCTGACGGATCAAACAACGCAGCGGAGACATAGCCTTAATATCAGCTAGTTCTTTGCAGCACAGCTAACAAAAGACTTTAATCCTCCTAAGGCCATATTCCCACTTAGGCCATTATTCGCCTGAGGCGGCGATTTTCAATCCCATCAATGAGGACAAGCCCATTGAAAGATTAGGCGAAGTGGGAACATAGCCTAAGACACTAGCAAATACAGACATGCTACAGGTAAATCGAAAACCTATATGTAAACTTAAGCCCCCCCCCCCATACACCTTTAGATCACTCCATACAATTTCCATTAGATCTAGCACAACTATGTAGTGCCAGGTCCTCCCTGATACATAGTGATTGCAAGGCTTAGAAAGCTCCTCATATAACATGGTTTTGGTAGAAGAAAACTTAATTGTACAGAAATTGTATGGTAAGATTGTAAGGTGTATGGTGGGATTTAGGAAGTAGAGGCCTTAAACATACCACAATGAATAGAGCTTTCATTAGGCAGAAGTAAAACACAGACTCTTCCATTTCTTACATTCCATCACATTATAAGGTTTACTTGTACCACAGTAACTTTTATTTTGTATACTGAATATTCCAGAGCAGAAAACCAAAAACCCACACAAACCGAAAAAAAAAGGCAAAAGTTGCACTTTATTAAGTTATGACATGTATACCAGGACAGACAAGGGGCAACATACAAACATGAAAACACATTTAAAAGGAACGCGACATGTTATTTACTGCAAATCGTTAAAAGCTAAAATAGTTTTCTAATTTCTTAATATATCCTAAACCCTGACTTAACAAGTATTCAGCATTGACGGGAACACCAAGGGCACATCCAAAATGTCTAGTTTAAACAAGTACACTTAAGTGACAAGTGTCGTGCAGGCAATACTGGAAGTGATCACAGTTCATTGCAGCTGTGCAAAGTCTTTTAGGAGGTTTTACATTCGTTGGTATTCTTATTTTTATCCGCTTGATCCCACCAGTTATTCATTTCATTCGTTGCAGTAGTAACGCCGTTGTACAGATCATCATCTGCATCTGAAGAACAAAAAGAAAGGTTCAGATGGAGACCTCACAATACTCAATAATTATAAAATAATGACTTCTCAGAGGGAGAAAAGGTGTGGAATGGTTCATATACAACACACAAGTTCATATACAGAACAGGAACCCTGGAAACTTGCCTGCCAAGCTGAAGGTTGTAAACATAAGTCCGGCGTCTCTTATGCTGGAAAAAGGTGGCGCCCCTCCAGTTACACAGAGGTCTATGGCGCCGCATATCCCCAGCCCCTTCGCGATCGGGGGCAGACCTGGAAGCATCGGCATACATGCCGATGCTCCAGTCCGCCGTAGGAATCCGGCGCTACCTAGAGCGTGGCTCTAGTTAACTGGGGCTGAGTTTCATGATGCATTAAACTCAGCACGAGTTAATTCAGGCTAAACTCTCAGAAGGTTAAATACACAGATGTGGCAGGAGACATCAGGATCCTGTTTGAGCGACACTAATGACACTTTGAGGGGAGCAGGACTAGAAGGTAGCCATAGGCTGAGTTTCCACTTAAGCGGAAGCCCGCGGCGCGGCTGCCGCCGCTAAGGACCGCCGCCGCTAAGAACCGCATCTCATGCGGTTTCTAGCGGCGGCCATTCATCCCTATGGCCGCGGTCAGTGCTGGGCGGCCGCGGAATTGCGCGGACAGGGGACCAGCGCCATTGAAGTAAATGGGCGCGGATGCAGCCGCGTCGCGGGCTTCCGCTTCTAGTGGAAACAAGCCCATAGACTCCTCGATTTGCCTGCAATTCTCGATTCAATCATTCCCGGCCATTGATCATTTGGGGGTCGATTTTGACAGGAGGCGATTGCCAAAAAGGTCTATTCCTCAAAAATGATCAATCAGAATGTCTGCAGCACAGGGAGCTATGGTTCAATCTCACAGGAAGTGATTGTGGGTCTCCACCAACGTACCTCGTTTGACAAACAATTGACCCAAAAAACCTGGTATGCTGGATCAAGGTTCAATCCGATTGTTGGATGATTTAAATTTTTTAGGTCAATCTTTCAGGGTGGGCAGCACTTGATTCATGGCTGATCGATGAGAACACCCATGACGATCGATCGGGCAAAAATCAATCCATATTTGGTTTCCTTAAGAGCACCACAGAGCAATTAAGGACTTCTATAGAAAGCCAAGTTAAAAGCTACAGTGCAAGTGTAAAATGTGTTTTTGTTTCTAAACATTTTGGAAGCATTTAGGCCAATGCTTGGAGGGTGATCCCACTGTAAGAACCTTAAAGGTTGATCACATCCTCTCATGTCTTTACCATCACTTAATAAGTTGACCTGTGGGTACCCTTTTCCTTTCTTCTTGCATAAGGCATGCAGACCTATTTAAATAAGTTGTACACTGTTCAATGTGATGTGTTCTCAATGTTAATATAAGGGGGAAAAAATAAATAAATGTTGACAGTTTAAAGCTGGCCATACGAAAGTCTATTTAACTGTTCGATTAAGCAGTAAAATAGTAATCCAAAACTATCAAATTCAATACATTTTGGACCAAATATCAGGAGAAATTGGTCAGGATGTAGAATGTGTTAGTATCTGATGAGTTGGCTTTTGATCTATTTTTGTATGATCTGACTGTGACCATGCACAGGTCAAGTGGTGGCAAAAAAAAAAGGGAGGGAATACTTTTCTGCAAAGAGTATGAGCAACTTGTGTAAGAAGAATGTGTAAGAAACTCTAAAATACAAGTTGCCTTGGCTTATTTATAGAACCGTCGCAAATTTTTTTTATAGAAAAATATATTTAATAGTACGGTGATTCATGTAAAATCTTTTCCAATACCAGAAAAGATGTCACGCTACCATATTGTACACATACACATTTTGATGTAAGGGGGTTGTTGGTATTTTCCGGGTGGGTTATTAAATATAGATGAGTGTAAAGAGAAATTAGCGGCTGCATTATTTTTTTATTAACTTTTTTGCTATTGTACCTATTTTATATGCTCATTAGATTTTATAAGGCAACTTGTAACTTAGAGGCAAGGCACTTATCCTTAATATTCATAATGTGGAACATCAGAAAATGTGGACAAACGTGCTTCAAAACTAGAACAAAAATAACACCAAAGCGTGAAGAACAGTGTAAGACGTTCATATCAAGACCAGACTGTCTGATATTATACAAACCAATTATATGTTCTGTGTGTTCCATACTTAAATGAACCCAGTAGCAAGTCCTCTATCTTTAAAAAAAAAAAATATATATATATATATATCATTTTTGTCATTGCAGTGTGACCCGTTTACTATTTTTTCTTCAAATAAGTAAGGAATAGAAATAGTAAACTATATGAGTCCTTGTCTACAAAAAAAAAATGAATTAATATATATGTCACTGTCAGAACCATTTCAAGTTCTGATGTAAAATGGTTAAGAGGCCAATACTTCTACCCCTAAAAAAATATTTTACTTAAATTACCTACAATCATTGCTATAGGGGACTTTGTAAGTAAACTGTACAGGAGCATCAATTTCACTTGTCTTATTTCAGAACCATTCTCCATGTCATTAACATTAGTATGCATTAAATGTCCGGTCTTGATATAAAGAACACAGTGATAACATTAAGATTCAGTTACCTGCTTCTACACATGGGTTACTATTTGAAGATGGGTTAGTATCTAGAGAGTTAATATTTGAAGGAGGCGGATGAGGATCTGTTAAGAAAGACTCAAAATTTACATTTTACCTGGAGCCGGGTAAAACATTTTTCTTTTAATATACTGTAAATCTATTGTGAACAACTTTGTATCCTTATGTTCTAAAGTACATACTAAATGAATCATGAGTATCAAACTCCAATCTGCCTCCAAAGCAATCGCATTTGACAAATCCAATACGTATATATCGTGCTGCACACCATCACTATTTGACTATTCCTAGAAATAAAGTTTTATGTAGATAACCTACTTGCATTTAACTCTAGCACCATGAATTCCCTTTCCTCTGAAAAATACATTACCCATGTTATTACACAATCATAGCTGGTACTCCTATTGTATTACTTCTCAGAGTAGTTACTGGAGACACAGCAGACCTTAGTACAGGTCTTAGGCAAGGGCTGCACTATGCGCTGGGATCCACTGATGTCCGCACAAACATCCATTGTGATCATGTGGACATGGATCGCGTCTTGAACTAACAGATTGGGAGCTCTGATGGGCTGCAGTCAATGGGCGGCTTATGCCTTGCGCATGTGGAGCCCTAGCCTTAGTCCCCTGGAAAACAAAGGATCAACTCAAATCCCTTCACTTTTGGGCATTACATTTATTACCCAACAAGAGCAAGTGAATTATGCAGGCGAATTAATTCATCCTAAAAATAAATAGCTTCTACAGATTACTTAGAATTGCTCTAACCAATAACTGTTGTTCCCATCAATGTAGGCCATTATTCTAGAAGCAAAGTAAGAGCAGCAGTGTACTCAGAAGTAATGTATACAATTATACAAAGGCTCATAGAACAAGGTCAGCCAGATAAAGTATATCAAACGCCAATACATGAGAAGTAAACCCAAAGTTAAGCAAACTCAAAACAAGGGCTCTATCTACAAACTACCCAACACTCCTCCAAGAATAGGTGCTCAAAGGCTGGAAACTGCTGCCTTTTTATTTTATCATCCAAAACATAAGACTATAAGAAAAAATAGTAATGTGACATTATTACCTGGTAAAGTGCCAAGAGTGGAGTTGTCAAAAAACTTGGGTGGACAATAAGGCAAAGACTTGGAGCGCTCATCAAAGAATTTATCTTTAGGAGAGTTCACAGATTCCGGCAAACTTTGCTTTTTGCATGGCGATTCATTAAAATTACTGAACAACGGTCCTTCAGTTTTGAATGGGGACATGGCACGCTTTCTGTTTAGAGAGGAGGCAGGAACACTGTGCCTTAACGTTTTGTTTGGAGACATTACTTGAGGTTTGGCCACATGAGTTTTGCTTGGGGATATTACTTGAGGTTTGGGCAAGTGTCCCTTGCTTGGAGAAATAGCACGTCTTCTGTGCATTCCAGTCCTTCCAGGTGAATATATGTGGCTGGGCGGAATGTCAGATTTACGTGGTGAGACTGTGGCTTGTCTGTACGCCTCGTTGCCGCTTTGTGATGACGTGTCACTTATGGAGCTAAACAAATGCAAAGGCGTTTCCAAACTTTTATCTTTTAATTTGGTTTCCTCCTCCTGAATGGATGTGCTCCTTAAAAAAAATAAACAAAGACCATTACGTTTTAATTATGCAGGGTAACCAATGTACAAAATGCTGATACCACCATTCATAGAAAGTTTCTATTAAACTGGTAACCAGGTCACTTTTTACCTTGATAAATGGAGTTTTTTCTTGAAGTGAGTGTTTTCCCTTTTTAAAGCAGCATTTTCTGACTGAAGCATAAGCATGGCTGTACTCTGCACAATACCACTACCACCACCACAGGTCAATGGATAAGGTACGGAACCATCCTTCCCAGAACAAACTGCGGAAAGAGCCAACAGTCATCAAAAAGTCTCAACAAATACATTTCCATTCAGCTGATACACCCCAAAACCTGGAATAATCATACATACTAGTAGTGTCTGTATCTTTTTGTGATCTTCTAAGTTGTTCTTTCAACTTCCTTAAGCATTCTTCCTTGTATTCAACACAAGACTTTAAAGAAGCTATTCTGTATGGAGAACAAAAATAAAATAAATGTAATTCTGCCATGTGGTTAAGTTAAAAGTATGCATTCTTCACGATTAACCTCCTGGGTGGTTTGCACATTTCCTGCCCTCCCTTAGACCCAGAACACACCCCCTGTATAAATGGTGAAGATGTGCTCTAAATAGGCAATGCCCCCTCCATAACATGGAGGATCCATTGCA
>CM070032.1:166713716-166727506 GCA_036250615.1 Ptychadena robeensis
TCTAGTGCCATTCATGAAAACATAGATTCCTGGTGGTAGGTCCGCTTTAAGTATTTTTTTGTAATGTAACACAGAATTCACATCATAGTTGCTCTGGATTAGACTTCATGGCTGTCCGTCCAGGAGAAAATCAACAATACAGCAAATCTGTACAATTTATCAGCTTGGAAACACCTGGAGAAAGATGGTGTTGCCTTCTGCTCATTTAACCACTAGTTCCAATAGTTGTAATGTAAATGTGCCTCCAGATTCTAGATATGCATGTTACAAGGGAACCTGCGTCTACCCAGTTTTAGGTATCAACCAAATGATTAATGATTTCCACTAATTGAAGAATCCAAGTTCACTCTTTTTAATGTACACATAATGAATACGATCCAAAAAGTTCTTACCATATCAGCATTCTTTTCTAGAGCTTTTTTGAGCTGGTCCCTCTCCAATATTAGACTTTCTTGCAAAGCCTTTAACTCATCCCATTCCTGGGTGACTATATCCAATTTCTGTTGAAGATGAAGAAGGTTATTTTCACTGTCAAGTTTCTCAATTCTAAGAGTTTCAAGTTGTGTTTCCGTTTTCTTCAAATCTTTAACAGCTTGTTCAAGCTCTTTCTTGAATATGTGCTGGGTTTGCTCAAGCTCATCATTATCAGGATTTATTCTATGCTCAATTTCATGCTTTAGTTGCAGCACCTGCATATAGAAATTTTTAGGAGAGAAATAAAATCAGAACAACTTTCAAATGTCTTCATAAACAAATCCATAGTTAAATAAAGTTTAGTTAACCATTTTAAGTTAAATCAATATTATTGTTTTTGTTACATTACACAAGCCTTCTTTAAAACAGAAGGTATTTACATGCCCCATTCCATTACAAATCCCTAAAGTTAAACCATAAATCCTCATTTCAGAACAGTGGGTGGAGCCATGCAAATCTTTACTTTACACCCCATCAGCCAAGAGCACATCCAGAACTACTGGGGTACAGTGCAGATATAGCCTTATGGTACAGGGTCATTTATTCCAAACTGCATACAGCGGTTTTAGGGTTGATGGCCATCATCAGTGCATGTTATTGTTTTTGTTCCCTCAAAATATCTAACGGGCCCCACCCCACAAAAAAAAAACTTTTAAACATTAACCAATAAAAGAAAATTACCATTTCTTCATTCTCCTTTAGATTATTTTTAAGTTCATTTATTTCAGCAATTAATCTTTCTTGTTGGACCATTAGATCATCTCGGTCCTGTAGAGTGGCATTCAGTTTTTGTTGCAGTTCAAAAAGTTCTTCTTCCGTTTGATGTTTCTCTTTCTGCAGACAATCCAGATTTGTCTGCGCTTCTTTCATCATATTTGTTAGGGTTTTCACCTCACAACTAAGGCTATCTTTATCTTCTTCAAGTTTGTTTTTCATTTTAATTAGTTGTTCATATTCAGAACTCTTTTGCAGCAGCTGCTCTTGCAAACCAAGATCCTAAACAAGGTAAGGGAAAATAAATGGTTTATATTGAATAAAAAAACAAAAACAAAAACTAAAAAAATAAAATAAAAACACTAACCGCGAACCCCCCCCCCCAACATTCTGCTTTCTGTTCCCTTTAACACTCACTATTCAGCTCAACACTCATTTTCAGGGAGAGCACAGACCTGCAATCATTATTAAGTTATTTTTATTTCAGTAAAACTGAAAATGGAGAATGGTAGGGAAATGTTTTTGTAGTATCTATACATTATCCCTCATTAAAATAGAATATTAAACTACATATTTCCTTACACCTAGTAAACAGAATTGAGAATGGACATTAAAATAATTGAAATAAAAGCAAATAGATAGGTCATAATTTTCCTCTAAATTTCACAGATTAATCTTTGTTATCTTTTTAGATCAGCACTACCCTGAAAAAATTCTAAGGACGCTTAAAATTTTTTGGGCGCTTCAGTAATTCTATTTGACATGTCTCAATTTAGGTTTGAAGTTGCTGCGGTAGCTGTTGGTCAAAAAGTGCATGTATGTGTATAGTGAAACCTTTAGTTATTCTGCATTAGGCTATGCTCCCCACTTCCCCACTAAAAATGAGCTGGCATTTTTAAATCGCCTACACTACTTTCAATAGACTTGTACCCATTGATAGGATTTTAAATTGCCTAAGTGGGAACATATCCTTAGATGGTTGGTGGACAAGCCTCATGTGCATTATACTACCCAGCGCTTCCCAAGTCCCCTTAAACTAAAAAAGGACAAAAAAGTTTTTTTAAAAAAAATTACCATTTTATTATTTTCCATTAGATTGCTTTTAAGCTGGTCTATATCTGCAATGGACCTTTCTTGTGCAACCTTTAGATCTCTTTCCTGAACAGCAGAATTCAGTTTTTGTTGCAGATCAAGAAGGTGCTCTTCCATCTGCTGTTTTTCATTCTGCAGAGACTCAAGCATGCTCTGTGCATCAGTCAAGCTATTTGTTAGGTTCTCTACCACAGAGCTAAGGTCGTTTTGGTCTTCCTCAAGTTTGTTTTTCATCTGAAGAACATGTTCATATTCAGAAACCTTTTGCAGCAGTTGCTCTTGCAAACCAAGAACCTAATAAGTAACAAAAGGTACATAATTAGGGTCTATAACTAAAAAACAAATGTTGTATTTTTTTTTTCTTGAACAGAAGACTTGTAAGCAAACCTCCTAAACAACTCAAAGCTTCCCCCATTAACCCCCAGAGACCCAAATATAGAAAAGAGAAAAAAAATATTTTATGACTTCGTTGTATGACTTCATGGCCAGATAAACAGGCCTATTAACACATTCAACAAACCAATAGTGTGGCAGAACTGAACAATAGGACCCATTAGTAATGTACATGAGGTTTTATAAAAAGAAGAAAATGGAGAGGGTTTATTTTTGTAGCCTTCAGGCCCCCTGCACACGTACCGAGCGGGGGCCGACACAGCTGACAGCATCGGCCGGCACCTTTTGTGTGCTGGCCGTTAGCTTCAATGAAGATGCCGGTCTCCATTTAAATAAACGGCATCAGCCAGAGAATATCAGACATGTCCGTTCTCTGGCCGGCCGAACTGTGGGGTGACAGGGAACTGTCGCCCCATGTGGGCACACCCGATTGGCGGACAATTTTGGGCCATGGCTCGGTGCATTTATGGCAGGCTTTAATATAATGTTGTAATATTACAACACTGGGTCTTTGGGGGTTAAAAGTTGACAAAGATAGGCTCTGATCTCTTTCAGTAATCTTTTTCACAGATCTGTAAATAATGTACCTGATCATCTTCTATTGGCAATAAGTCAGTGCTGGTATCTTTGTCCTGTACAGAGACACTGTCAGAAATCTGCATATGCTGTTGCAAATCTTGACACCCTTGAAGCTCCTCCTGTGTTGAAGACTGCAGAGACAAAATAAAATACAAATGTACTCGAAATGTAATGCAGTTATCTGCTTAGATCTTAGGTAAAGGTGCTTATCCAAAATTACATACCTAAAATGTTGTGGGACATGGAATCAGCAAAATTATTTCTCATTGGTATGAAATGAAATGCAACTTTGGTGTCAATGTCATAGTTTTGTCAAATATGCAACAACTGTGCCATGGCAATGGTTTTCTGCAACTGTAGCCAATGTTTGTCAAGTGATAACTACTTGCATAGCTGGACAGCACAGAAAAGAAAAAAAAACCTATGGACATTTACCATATTTCTTGGACTATGAGATAAACGGTGCAAATATGTAAACAATGAATAAATAAAAATAACTTGTTTATTGTCAAGTGGCAAACATCTTGGAACATGACATAGCTGTGCAATAGCTGTATGAATCTGGGCTTTTTAGTTAGCACGAGTTGCGTGTTTAAATTCTGCATTGTAATAAAACAATGTAGCACAAACTCCTCTCAAATGTAAAAAGGTACTCATGGGTAAGTAAAATGTCTCTCCATGAGTTGGTCAGAGGATTCAGAGAATGGGTACTGATAGTGTATAGACACATGCTAAAGTTTCAGCCCTGATGCTCTGCCGTAAAATGAGACCTCCCGTCCTGGCATTGGCCTTTTGGCTAGGCCAGAGGGAGTCAAACAAAGCTCTGCCCCCTGGCACATGCTGTATAATACCTCCCTAGCCTTCTGTCTGTACTGTGCCGTTTTTAGCGGTTTAACTCCAGACAAGCGTCGTCATGAATGCTAGGGAGGTTAATGGTATATTAGGAATATAATGTCTAACAATTGTTTTCGAATTTTCTCTACAAAACAATGGGGCGAGTATTCTAGTGCAAAAAATATGGCATACATAATAAAGCATATGCAGCAAAGAGTGCTCCAGCTCTGGGGAGCTGTTCTGTTCTAGTACTGACAATAAAAGCACAAAGGTTAAACTATGTTTGAACAACCTCTTGTTTTTTTGCACACAAGTGTATTGAATAAGCTGAAAAGATTAGTTTTGCGATTTATATCACATTAATTAGCTGGACTTATATTGAAGCTATTGCGTTTCTGAACAGATATAATTTGCTAAACCAAATTAAAAATTGGTAAGTGATTTACAAGGTATAATTTATTATACAGACAATATATTTGGATATGGTTAGACACACCTATAACCTATATTGGTTTTGCATTCCCATAGCCTTTTAGGATAGGAGAATAAAAAAAATGTTGGCAGGTCCCAATTTGTCACCTTGTTAGCGGAAGCCAACAAATGCTTTTACCACTTCAGCTTACAGAATTTAGGACTACATCCAAGTAACCTTACAATAGAAAACTGGCCTGTGCAGAAGCAATAATAATTAGAACATCTGACAAAATCCCCAGCTGAAGGGAAATGTCAGATCCTGGGTGAGTGCAAGTCTGAAAGTCCTATGTGTGATTGCCTCTATATGAATAGTGACGTACCGAGCTTAATGCAGTTTCTAATGTTTCTTTCAGGCTGGCATTTTCACTCAGTACCATCTGCAGCTTCTCTTGCAGCTCATCTCTGTAACAAGCCATCTTCTCCAGCTCTTCCTGGAGAGCACACACTTTATCTGAAAACTCTTGTTTCTCTTGCTGTGGATCTTCTTTCAGTATTTCAGATTCCGAAATATGCTTCTCTGTGTTATTTAATTCCATTAAGTTCTCAGCAGCTACCCTTGCTTCTTGTTCCTTTAGTGCCAATTGCTGACTAGTATTTTCCAGTTGTTCCTTTAGATTCTTAATTACACTTGTGAGATCCTCTGTATGTTTGTTTTGCACCGCTTCCTAAAGAAATCAATCAGAAATAAAGAGAATCTAAAAACACTGCCATTTTCTTTACTGCCATTTCTAACATACAAGAATTTAAACTGAACTATACATGCAAATTGCATACTTACATCTTCTGTGTGCCTTTGCACAGCTGCTGCCAGCTGGAGATTTTCTTCTTTTAGGGAATCTATTAAGTGCTGATGATGTTCTATCTCATCAAGTAGATGATCAAATCTTTCTTTTAGAAGAGTTCGTTCAGTTTCTGCTTCTTCTAACTTGGCTGAAATGCTCATTTCCTCCTCTAAGGACACTACTGAGAGAACTTGTACTTCCTTGTTGTGTGTCTCTTTATACTTATAAAAGAAAATACAATACAAGAATTTAGATTAAAAACTACACAGGTATAAGAAATAAAAAAGTATTGTAAACAAGAACTTACTTGGAATCCATCATTGGTGGCAGAGTGCAATTCTTCAAGGCTTCTCTTTTGTTCTGTCAGAAGTCTGAATTCTTCCCTTAGCTGGTCTCTCTCAGACTCAATGGCACAGAGTTGTTCCTTCAAGTGTAAAACCTTAAAGTACAAAATAAATTGGGCTACACCAGATTCATTTTCTTTTGTAGAAGAGACCTACTTTGTATTACTTAATTTGACAACACTTTAGTCATGTCCTCATTCCTAGTGAGTAAATCAAAATCATTGGAGGAATCAAATTGTAACAAGAACACAGACAATAGTTGACTGAAAATCCAGTAGCAGTGGAAACATTTATATATGGCATACACAAACATACTCATCTATACATTTGCAACATGTTCTAACAAGACACTAATGTTTCTTCACACGTAATCTGACCAGCCCTAAATGATATAAAAACCTAAAATAAACAGAAAACCATGTCATGAATTTTGGAGACAGTTGCACATTGTTAGGCAACTGCAACCCAATAAGCTTATATAGTTTAGTCAACTACAGAAGGAACAGATGTTATTGTTCAGCTCTGGCTTACACAGTGGTAGTAAGAGAGGCCTCTATGTCAATGATTCATGTCTCTGCATGAGTGTTGTGTGTGCGTCTCTGTGTGAATGATGAATGTCTAGGTATGATTGGTGTGAAAACCAAACAAAGTTGTATTGCAAATAAAGTTTGAGGGCCATTTGGCACTAGTACACGATACTGCAAACACAGCTAGTGTGAAATGACCCTCAATCTGAACCTGTGTAGTTTGAATGGGGGGCGGGGGGCTTGATGATGTTCCTAAGCTCCAGAACCATTGGTGTAGGGGATGCTGAAGGCATGGTTTAGACCAACACTTTACTGTAGTGTCCAAAAAAACTGAACATTTTACTTACGTCAACTCCCAGTTCTTTCTCCAAATTGTTGGTTTGACCAGTACTGCTTTGATCAGCTTGTTGCTTTAATGAATCCAATAGCCTGGACTTTTCTTTCAGCTCATCTAGAGCATTTCGCAGCTCCTCTTGAGTCTCTATCGACTAAGAAACAAAATCACATTATTAAAAAGATTGTAAAAATACTTTATGTTCAGCATTATAATTCCGGAATACTTGCCATTTCAATGTTGTCATTTAAGTCAAGCTTCAGCTGATCTCTTTCATCTGTTATAGCTTTAAGTGCTTCAAGCAGCTTTTCCTTTTCTTCCAGGTGTTGTCCAGTTACATCTTCATGGGAAAGCTTGGACAAGCGGTTTATTTCTTTTTCAAGCTGTTTAAGTAAACAAGTCATTGTGTATAGTGAAAGCAAAAACTATATACATTTTTAAGCACTTAATGGCTTTAGAATTATAAATAATTTCCTAACAAATGTTTTATTGGTATATACCTCATAAACTTGCTTGGCTGTTTTTTGCAATTCATTTTGAAGGTCATCCATTTCTTTTAGAAGATTGTTCTTTGTGTTCTCAAGCTCATCCCTCTGCCCAGTGACAGATTGGAGGTCTTCTTCAATGGCATGAAGTTTCTGAAACAGTTCATTCTTTTCTATTTCCACAGTGGAGAAAGCCAGCTCAGCAGCTTTGATTCTTTCATGGAGATCCTCCATTTGACTGTCTGCTTCAAGTTCCATTTTGTTTTTGATAATGGTCTCAGAATTTTCATTATCCGGCTGGATTTTTTTTTATAGCACATATGCAAAAAAGCATAATAAAAACAAAAAAGATTATCCATAATTTCTGAAGCACATGTCACACCATTTGTATTAACAAAAATTAGGAATAAATATTAAGAAAAACTGCTAGCAGGCTGGGTTTATTGGTCCTCAAAAGCAAAACATAATTGAATTTTACTGTGTTTTAAAAGCTAAGATATGTCAAGATGAATGTATTTTGAACCTAGAGTAACCAATTTCTGATTGAATACTCCTCTTGGCACCCCCACTACCATCACCTGTATTACACAAAGTTCTTTTGGATTTTGACATATCAGGTAATCTATGCGAGTGCCTACTAACCTTTCCACCTAGTTGCAACACACAGACCATTTTCATGCAGCCTTTAGTCCAGGATGACCTGTGTTGCAGTCAAGTCATTAACAAAAAACACTACAATGCAGGACCTGTAGCAACCCACCTTCTAATGAGCAAGCAAAGCATTAGGTGGCTATTTCCACTAGACTTAGACTTATATTTGCATAACGGGAATGAGTTGCTCATTACCATGGGACAGTATTTGCAAAAAGCATGCTTGCTCCATAACATTTAATCCACCAATCATATAGCTTTTTGCCTGATTTTAAAATTGGGCAGGACAGAGCGAGCAGTAAAGAATAAAGCAACCAAAGATAGGGAGATCACATCATAGATGGACACTTATTTAAAAACTACCCAAGAATGAAATGTATTTATACTGAAATATATTTATATTTAACAATAACAATCTACATCATAACCTGATCAGATAAATATTACTTCCATCATAATGGTATGACAATTTGCTAGAGTTTACCTCTGGGGCAGGCCCATAACTTTCTGCTTGCACAGAAAAGCGTTCATCATATTCTGAAATCTGTTTTCTTAGATCAGCCACAAGTTGTTTCTGACACTTCAGCTCCTCTTGGGTTGTTCTCAGTTCATCCTGTGTTTCAATTGACTGAATACAACATATAGAAACAAGAATTTCTGTTAATGTAAATGAAAGATGAACAGCAACCACTGCTGCCAACACACATTTCACAATGCAAACTTTAGCTTTGTTTCTATAAAAAGGAACCCTTTAGGTTACCCTGCTGATTGGCAAGATCATATAATTTATACTTTTGCATAAGCATAATAGGCAACAGTAAAAAAGGTCTAAAATTTAGCCAGGACTTTATGGAATGTTTACATTGTGTAATCTCTAATCGTTTGTTGTGATTAAACAGTACTTACAAAATAAAGCAAATGTGTCAAAATGAAGTTTTGCATATAGGATTAAAAAACTATAAAGGTAACTTATGTACAATAATGATAGGATAATAGATTGCTAAACAATTTTTGCATACCATTTCAATGTTGTCATTCAGATCTTGTTTAAGGATATTCTTTTCAGCAGTAAGCTCTTCCAATTTAGAATTAAGATCCTCTCTCTGATTAGAGAGCAAAAGCATCTCCTCTTGGAGCTGTTGAAGTTTCTCTTCTAAATTTTCAGGATGCACGATACCCAATGAAGGTTGCATGTTACTCAATCTCTCTTGAAGCTGTTCCATTTCACCCATCAGCTGAAGATTCTTTTGTGCCAAATCCTGATTTTCTCTGAACAGCTCTGAATGCCTCTCTTCTTGTTGGCGAAGAGTTTCAACTAGAGATGACAGCTACAAATATATACAATTTACAGCAGATAAAAATAAGAATTCTGGAATGTCAAATCAATAGCAAGAAGTCCTAACTAAATATGGCAAATGTAGAGTTGTCAAAAAAGTGTAAAATAAACAAAGTTGGCATGCATTTCCACAACTTTTGCCTTAAAGTGGACCTACCACCAGGAATCTATGTTTTTATGAATGACACTAGAAGTGCCAATAATAGGGAGGAATGCAGTAAAAAAAAAAAAAAAAAAAAAAAAAAAAAAAAAAAAAAAATAAACGTTCCTGTAATGAGCAATTTAACAAGATTACCACACAGCTCCCCTCACTTCCTGGTTCGCTGAAGGCAACACATGGAACACAATATCGTGGTTGGCCACTGGGGGGCGTTCAGTGATCTATGGGAATTTTCAAAGCAGATCACTGAGAATTTAAAGCTTCCTGTGACGTCCTGCACGATTTCTGCCGACAATGAACCAGGAAGTGAGAGCTGCTGGATTATATTCTTAAATTTCTCATTACAGGTACGTTTTTGGGTTTTTTCACTGCATTCCTCCCTATTATTGGCACTTCTAGTGCCATTCATGAAAACAGATTCCTGGTGATCCGCTTTAAGATCTAAAAGGTGCTTGTACCGTGAGACTTTAGTTTCATCGATAGTTACTTTATTACATATTGCACTGTGCAGTCAATAATACACACACACCCTCTATATAAAGTGGTATTCAGCTGTATATAGGTGTGTGCAGGGAAGCTGTCAAAGGCTGCCCACAGCCGCCACACACAGTGGAGACAAAGGCAGCCTCTGCAACCTCGCTTTAAAATGCAGGTACTTTTTCTTACACCACTGAAAACCACACAGCGGAGGGTTCATCTCCACTGAGTACGTCCGCTGGGCAGCCTCAGACAGTTTCTCTGCCACCTCGAACTCTAGCAAGTGGGAGTCCCAGACTAGGCAAAGCATGAAGCAGCTAGACTATCCAGGCCACCTGGGACTCTTACTTGGCAACCAGTGTCAAGACTTTCTCTCCATAAGACAGAATTTTAATGATCTTACTGGTTCTGCTTTGTTACAACCTTTAACCTCTTGGGCGTTACATGCTTTTCATGCCGATGCCCGGGTCAAGACTCGGGCCGCAAAAGCTCCATGAGCCTGTAAGCTCTGCAGAAACGCTGCAGGCTCATGGAGAGCCAGCAATTGCGACGTCCGGCATCCCTGGCTTTAGCTGTAACGCCCAGGAGGTTAAGATCCACTTGTCAACATACTTTCATTAGTAATTTGACCTAAAACGTTTGCTTGAAGTTACATATACAGTTTAAAAAGGGATAAAATTATTAATGAAAGATAATTTTTTATCCACACATGTGTTACACTAGATAAACTGGTATATTTAAATTATCTAATATCTTCTACCTATCTGATATCAGAACAAGAAACCCAAAGTTGTAATCAGAAGTATGACACCCTTAATCCAGCTTGATTGGCTGTGATTAGATTCATTTCATAAGATGGCAATGGTAGGGTCAAATCCCTCTGGGTGTTATGCCTGCATCCCCACCCCGTCTTTCGGGTGTTGATGACAGAATGACGGCAGATCTGTTGATACGGAGGGACACTGCGGGTTCTCACTTGACAGGCGAGTATGCCCGAGGTTATTTAGTGGTGAGCATTTTTAGTAAATATACTCGATGAAATAGCTCAGGATAACCGCCCAGGAGGTTAGACACAACAGATAGGAACTATAACCTAATAAGGCAAAATAGGTTTTAAGTTGTGTTAACTATAAAGTAGGAAAAAAACCTACATTGCTCACTTGCTCCTGGAGACCATCAATTTCCACCATAGAAGACTTAAGCATTTCTTCTAGGCTGCTAATATTTGATGTGCGTTCCTGTGAAATCAAATAAACAAGGAGCTAAGTGTCATTGAAACAAATTTCTAAAAGAGAGCAAACAAACCTTTATAATTTTCTTACCTGTTGAGCTTGAACAAGTTCTTCCCTTTCATCTTGTGCTCTGGACAGCTATGTGTAAAACAAATACATAGAATCAGAAACACTCATGTTGGTTATACAGAATGCATGAATTACTTCATTACTTCACACCTCATTACCATATTCCCTCATCAAACATCCTAAAGGGCGTTATGCAGCAAAGGTCTTTGCTCCTCAACACTTTTCCCTTATGTTTCTGACCTTGCAAAATCCAGCCTTCCTCTCTAGGGTCAGTTGTAAACTATTTAGCATTGCGGTGACTAAAAGATACTTTACAGCAGTTGGGTTCAGGCAGAAGCTCACAGAATATTAGAAGTTTTCCCTAACCTTAAGTGCTCTCCAACTCTGTGATGTCTACCAATTTGTAGATTGAGGTTTTCCCCTGGTACAGTGTGTCAAGAATATGCGCTCACAGAAATGTACTTATATATATGTATAGAGTGTCAGCTCATAAAATTAATTTAAAATCTGCATACATTGAATGAACTTTGTACTCAACCTGGAGCACCCACCCTTTCTATATGGCCGACAAATATAGAGGTATGATTGCATTCAAGCTCAAATTCAGCCTACTGTACATGATGGGTCAACACTAACTCCATTCCCCCATACCTTTTACTTTTAGTCCTCATTGATCTCCTTACCATCTTTTATGTTTTTTTCTATACATAACATTCTATTGAAGTCTAATGCACTTCCAAATAAAAAAAATCCTTTCAGGCATATTTTACAGGAAACTTGAGAACCTTTCATACTGTTACCACAGGTTTGAGGATGTTGTTTTGAATGGTCTAATTGCTATGGTATTCTTTATACCAACCTTCTCTATGGTATGTATGTATGTATGTATGTATGTATGTATGTCTCACCTTTAGTTCTAATAATTCTATAGACTGTTTCAGATCATTTATTTCCTTCAGTAGAGATTCAACTTGACTATCTTTTTTCTTAATTTCTTCATCAGTGAGAGAGCATGTTGTCTGTAGGTCCTCATACAGTATTTTAAGTTTGGCGTATTGCTGCTCAGCATGTTGAAAGTTCTCCTGTGTGGTTGCCATCTCTTCCATTAGTGTTTCAGTCTGTTTGCATTGCTGTTGGATTGTACTGTTCTGATCACTTATTGTAAACATAGATTGCTCTTTTTCCTTTTGTAAAGCAAGGATTTCTTCTGAAGCTTTCTGTACCTAATAATCAATGATAACAATATGAGTAACTAATCACAGTACAGAGAGACTAAAAGTAAAACACAAAATACATCCAAGTAAACAGGTACCATACTTTAGGTTAAATCCCATATCACACATTTGACACAGAAAAATAGATTTTTTGGGTTTAAACAAATCAAATTTGTTTCCCTATTAACTATTCGCTTGTTTTTAAGCTAGGCAAGAAAACAAATCTTCAGTGCAAATTTAATAGTACACATTGGATCTTTAAATGACCCATTAATTTCAGTAAAACAAACTGAGTATTTACAGCCTAGGTGCCCAACCAGTGGCTCGGGGGCCGCATGCGGCCCTTTGGGCATTGTTTGGCGGCCCCCCTTGGTCCTCCACATTTGGTCCCCAAAACCTAACTGTTAATGCATAGGGCATAGCAACTCACCTGTGAAGTGGTCACAAGCTGACCCAGCTTTCCTAATCAACTTTGGCGCTCCTACATCAGTAAAATGGTCAATGTTTATAAGGGAAACCAGGGGCAGAAGGGGGTGGGTGCTGTCAGGTTTTTTCTGGTCCACTGCCTGCTGTGGTGGGAGGGTGTGGATCGATGTTGTGTGCGGCCCTTTAGTGATGCAGAGGGCTGCACTTGTGGCCCTCCATATCAACTCAGTTGCCCACCACTGATTTACAGCAATAATTAATCTTTAGAAACTGTGGAACAGTGGGAAACATATGAATTTCTTCAAATTCACCCAACAAGACTTGTCTATAAAGTATATGCAAAAGGGATAGAAAATAAATACATTTATCTACAGAGAGATAGACTGTATATAAGCCAAGGTATCTAATTTTATCTACACAAACTTTTCGACTCAAGTATGAGCCTAGGGTGGGAAATGCAGCAGCTAGTGGAGATAGTGGAGTTTTCAAAATTAATTTCTACCATCTCTAGTAAAAATGATTAATGTCCACAAGATGGCAAATTTACATCTCACCAACCAAGTTTAGCATGGGAATATCACAGATACCTGTCCAGGGTTTTTTGGTATTGTAAGTGGGACCCTTATTTTGACCATGACTCAAGTAAAAGTCATGGGGGGCTTTTTCAGCACATTTTTTGTGCTGAAAAACTCAACTTATACTCTTTTTTTGGCTACTGTCCCTATTGGTCTCCAGATTTTGACCATCCTTAGGCTACACTTGTCCTAAAACCCTGTTTAGCGCAGGGATTTTAGCAGTGTAATGGGCTATGGCAGGGCTGTCTAAACACACCGTCACAACCCCCAGTCTGTCTGTGCAAGCCAAGTCTGTCCAGAACAGAGGCTTGGCGTAAGACACCTCCATTGCCCAGGCAGGTTAGTCATAAGTCAGCCTATTGATTTAAAAGCAACCACGATACCTGGCCCTAAACAGACCTGGGGGGAGGCTTGTGCATTGGATGCACGGACGAGCTACACTTTTTTTTTACAAAATAGTAGTATTCCAAAAACAAACTATTTTTTTTTTTATATGGATAGTCCATCTCAACAGACTTCAGAATCATCTGGCTATTATATAGCTCTTATATATAGTCACTATATAATTTGGGCATTATTGCAATATTTCAAACACTTGACCCTCAAAAAAAAAAAAAA
>CM070032.1:166729283-166741049 GCA_036250615.1 Ptychadena robeensis
AAAAAAAAAAAAAAAAAAAAAAACACCACCCACAATAAGCATTGCAGCCCACCACAACCGAACCGAAAGGCAGAATATTAATCGACCCATCAAACACTACATAATTATTTAAAAAGTTATGATATTCCAGTAAATAATTTGTAAGCATTGAGTCTAGCTTAATAACAATAAAGTTTGAAATTGTACTACAAAAACCTCACCTCTAGTTCTTGGTTGTACAACTCTGCATTCTCTACTACCTTCTTTAAACTGGTAATTTCATGGATTAGTTGTGCCTGGAAAGCAATTAGCAATAGTGCAAGGAGCATTAGCAAGCATGGTTGTTGATTAGAAAGCCATCACCAAAGAAACAAAAACAAACAGGAACCTTCACACATTTCGGTTGAATTAAGAACAGGATTCCAGCAACCCAAAATTTCATGAGCATACAGAAATGTCAAATTTTTCCATATCACAACATACACACAGACTTATTCCACTTAGATACTAAACATAAAGTTCACTTGTGTGGCTCAAAGAAAGCACACACAAAAAACATGGGCTGACCCCTTTCTGAGAGGGAGCGGTTTGCCGATTCTAGATCTGAGACCTTGAATTAGCAACCTGGAATAAACATTAAGAAGCCCCATTTTTTAAGCCACAATTGAAAAAAAAAAATACATGAGGCTAGCAATAATTGCTAACACAAACCTAATCTTCCTTTAAAAAGCTGTGCAGCTCTCAATACTTGTCATCTTGTAGAACTTGTGTAACAAATGTACCTTCAGTGAATCTTTACAGTTTAGTACCCAAATTAAAAGTTTGTGTGTAAACATGCAGGTAGAAAGTGAAAATGAAACTCATGCAACACAGAAAAGTTTAATCATGCAACTCAGAATCACAAAAGTGACTATTAACACGAAGAATAATCTACTACTTAAAAATACCCTCAGGCCGAGTATACACTGAGGAAAACTGCAGTGCAGCCACCCCCTGTAATCCCCTATGGGGAAGGACGCGCCAGTCTATTCTGCCGCGTTATGCACCAAGGACACAGGCAGCGCCCACTGGTAAACAATGGGCGCGGTGTGTGACGCGTAAAATCCGCACCCCATGGGCGGTCTTGCCAATACATAAGAATAGGATGTGGTATTGCCTGCAGATCAATACCGCATCCTAAACAGCGCCCAAACCGCCGTGCCCATAACGCCACCCGCGGTTGCAAGGGCGCTGTAGTGTAGACTCAGCCTTACAGCCAAGCATGCTTAAGAATACTGCACAACAAATCAATTAATTAAAATAAACATGAATTTTTTGGTGTCCACATACTTAATGAGCGGATGTGCCAAGTGAAGTCAATATTACAGGAGCTACCCATGCTTACTGTGCATTCTGCAGATGGAACACAGCGATGGTATGCTGAGCATACACAGTAAGCATGTGAACCAATGTGTTGTATAAAAGTGAACTGCACAGCACAGGTACAATTGAAAAGTTGTTCAGAATGCAAGCAGCATCACAGAGCCATCCATAAACAAGTTATGCTACTTGTTTTAGAGGGCTCAGGTGATGCTACTTCCATTCTGAAAAACTAAAGCGGTTGCGACAAGCCCAGCTTATCCAGTGCAGACCTGCACTGGCTCAGTTTGAACAAATTTCAGCCAGCATATAATATTGCAAGCGAATGATAATAATTTCATACATCTCATACATTCTATAATGGTAACTTGATTAGACCAATAAGATGCAAATTTAACTGGTAAAGTGGATATAAACTCATCAATGCCAGAGTAGCCCCCCCCCCCTACCTATAGGTCTATTTATAAAATAGTAAACTGTCAAGCTAGCAAAAGGTGAGAACCTGCCAAAAAGGACATCTCCACACATACTGGAGCAAGTTGCTGAGGACATCCACTACATACTGTATGGTTTAATGGAGTCACAGTTGCAAATGTCATGCATATTAATTTTAAAATAATAATACTTTGGTTTAGATGTCATTTGAACATGTATCTCCAGGTGACATAGCATGTATATACAAAGTTTGTTTATCACATTCATGCAAAACAAAAATATAGTTTTTAGCCAACACTTCCATATAGTTAGAACACTGAGGCACTGCTGTGTATGATTTACCTCATGTTCCTTTTGGGTTTCTTTCTCCAATAATTCAAACTCATTTGTTTCATTTCTCTCCTGAATATATTTTTCCATCACAGCAATCTCTTGCTTCAAGCTTTCATTCTCCACTACAACACTATCAAAGTTTTCCCGCAAATTGCAGAGTTCATTAAGAGCCGTTTCCTAAGGACAAAAAAGGTGGATTCATTTAAATCACCAACAACAACTTAGAAAAAGCACAAGACCATGTGGCCACTTACTTTCTCTGACATTAGAGCTTCACAAATTTGAAGACTTTCCACAAAGTCATTTTGTTGATTCTAGAAAAAATAAAATACAAAAACATCAAAGAACAATAAAATAAGTGTACATGCAAGTGTACTATTTGCTACCCATGAAGAGAAAGCTTGCATTGATCTAAGATGTGAATTGGGTTTTAATAAAGCACTCCAAGTTTGAAGAAAAAGAAAATGTATCCCCCTCCCCAAAAAAACAAACCACATACAGAACACACTTTAGAAATGAAAACATACTTTGCCCAATCTACAACCCTCCCTTTGCATTCTGCATAAAGGGCACCTATCAGTGAGGGCAAAAAGTATGTCCGGCACTGCACAAGGATTCCATTCAGTGTAACTAAACACTGAACGCCTGTTTGTGTGCCCATCCAAAAAACACTAGATTTTCTATGATCTGAGGTTGGAGGAACATCAAGAAAAGATTTTGAGTAAAGGTTTCAAGTATATATCTGTTCCATATTTCTTTTGAAAGTGTGTTTGCCTTCAGCATTCTGATAAGAGGGGGGTGGGTCGAAACCGGTAGCTGATTTGACACTTTGATATATTAAAACCATGTGCTGAAGAGGTGAGGTGACTATTTTATATGAAACACAGAAGACAAGATGTTGTTTTATAATGCTCTCCGGATGTTTCTTATGTCTGCTAAAGGGCCATTTCACACTATATGCTTTGCGTTTTAAAAACACAAGCGTTTTTATATTGCATGCGTTTTCACATAGACAACCAATGTAACCATTCACACTGCATTCGTTGCGTTTTTAAATACGCACTGCTGTATGTGTATAGTGTGAAGTGGTCCAAAAAAAGAAATATGTATATAAAAAAAAGGACTCGATACAAATCTAGTGGATTATGTGGGCATTGACCTAATGTTTTTCTTGTGATACAGGGCAAACATATTCATGCACGCACCAACACTTTATTTGGATAATTTGCAAGGCCCCCCATACACATTTTTCATTCAATTAACTTAATTCAATAATTTTTTTGTGTTGATTAATTAAAAAAAAAATCTATGGCAGCCCACATGGTTAGATCGACCCAAAACCAGGGTGGATAAAAATCAATGATTTAAATCGGATTTTTTTGATTTAAATAGAATTTTAAAAAAATACTGTGCTTTTTGAGGAAATATATTACCACCCAAAAGGTTATTCCATGATGAAATAAAGATTAGCTTTTAATGATTTAGAATAAGGCTGTGTATGTTAAATTTTTGGGTAAATAAATTCCATTGATCCATTCACAATGTCAGGCTCTACCAGAGGTGTTTGTAAGATTTTATAATCAATAAAACTACACTCTCCGATGTACAGTGGCCAACATCCAAAAAACAATAGACAGAAGTTGATAATGGCATCAACACATCACCCCAAATTTCCCCTGGAATAGACAAGGCCGAGTAGACTAAGGGGCACTGAAAATGTAAAAGCAATACATTTATTATACACCGTGCAAAAGATGAAGTAATAACCATCTTATCAATCAGAAACAATGCGCAATGTTGCGGATGTACACATTGCGCCATTTGGACTATTTTAATTGTCTAAGCACGTGTATAGACGTGTACATCCGCAACATTCTGCATTGTTTCTGATTGATAGGATAGAGTCATTACTTAATTTCTTGCACTTTTTAGAATACATGTATTGCTTTTGTGTCCCCTCAACCATGTCTATTCCAGGGGAAATGTTGGGTGATGTGCTTATGCCATCCTCAACTTCTGCCTGTTTCCGTGAGATTATTGGGCAGTTTCTCTTCCTACAAGATATCACAGATGCTTGGTTTACTTTTGCAGTTCTAAAAACTAAGTGCAACAGAGAAGTTCTCCAAATATGAATGATTAGCCTAAACTGGGGATAAAAAAGACTAATATGAAAAGTTTTTATTCTAAAAATCTTTATCTACTTGTATTTTTAAGTTATACCAAGAATGATTGATTTAAAATCGACCCTGACAGACTAATGATTTAAATCGGTTTGATTTAAATCAAATACACCCTGCCTAAAACCATTAAAATTTTCGATCAAAAAATGATCTGACATGCTGCAAAATTGTAATAGTTTGTACTAAAATTGAACCTAATTCAATTACGCTTTCAGAATTTTTTTTTCTTTATCAAATATCTTTACTACAGTTTGCATAGATTACAATCACTGATTTCCCTGACCCCCCAAAAATTGATCTTTAAAGTTGATTGACAGGAAAATCTTTACGTGTATGGGGGGGGGGGGGCCTTAAGACAATGTTCCAAATCCCTGAGGCAGTCCAATGAATGGGAAAAACACATTGGAAAGAAATTTGAAGCAAATATAAGACTATTCTCAATTCCAAGACTGACCCTGGTGATAACAATTTCAAGAAAATCTTATGTAATTATTGAATGTAAAGTAAACTGGACCTACTTTTATGTCCTACAGACTTTCTTTATCATGGAGACGTTTTATAAATTATTTAAATGTATGTATTGTTAGAAGATTTAGATTAAAATTGTGAACCTCATTCCTCTGACTGGAATTCCCCCATTGTACTTTACAAGTCCATAGGGGTTGGCCACCCCCTTTTGGGGTTAGTCCCCCCCAACAAAAATTTGGTATTGCCATCAGCATTCAGTAACATTTACCATTCCAGTGTAGAATGTAGCAGGCAAACCAACAGTAGTTTAGCAAAAACTACAAAAAAAAAAAAAGTTTAAATCTCGTCAGGACATAGTGTTGTCAACCATTTTTTTATAGAATACAATGCTGCAAAATCCTTTCTTGCTCATGATTGGTATGCATTGTGGGTCACAAAAAATTATGATCCAATAGATTATGCGTCAGCCATCTAATATGAAAACAACTTTTTAATAGGCTTAGTACTCACGCCAGCTTCCAAATCTGCTATCTTCTGCTCAAGCATCTGTATTTGTTCTTTACATAAATCATGGTTGTCACTTGAAATGTGTTCTACACAATCCTCCTGCACCTGGACTGTCTGACTGCTCTGATGAGAACTATTCTCTTTAACCTGGCTTAATTCAAGGTTGTTTGTATCCAAAACTTCTGGCTCACAAGATGCTTCAAATCCAACCCGCACTTCATTCTCACTCTGTATTTGTTGTAGCTGATCTTTCAGAGTGGTTATTTCCAGTTCATGGGTTTGTAGAAGCACTTCTTTCTCCTCTTCTTTGGCTTCAAGTTGTTGTTTTAAATTTAAAGTCTCTTTTTCAAATAATTCCCTTCTCTCTACCTCCATTTCATAATCTTTAGCCATTGTATTTAGTCGATTCTCCAACTCCGCAAGTTTCTGCTCCAGTTCTTCACATTTTGGGGAAGAGAAATCCTTAAACAGAGCACTGTAAAAAAACAAAAATAAGAGTCCTGTGAATATATATAACCACTGGAAACAAAGGAGGATGAAGGGTCTAAAGAGATGCTTACATTTATTTTATATAAATAATAGGTTCGGAAAAACACCTTGCTCTCAAAGGCAGACAAAGCTTTCCTTACCGACAGCAGCACACTGATAACGCATGCTATGTGAAATCTAGACAAACTATCTTTTAGACTAAAAGTTTCTATACCTACTGTCATTTTGTCACCCAAGATGTGTTTTTTCAGCAAGCGACACAGTACACTATATGCAGGGGTGCACATAACTTTTTTAGTGAGCTCCTCAAATGAGTACCAGGAGATGGTGTTTGGTACTCACCCCATATGTATGTGGTCTTCCTCACTGTCCCATGTCACATTGGGTCACAGTACAAGAGAATGCTTGGGCTTATGAATAAATATTACATACCCGCTATTAGGCTGTGCATCAGAATGCAAATCAATCATTGAATGGTGTAACGAGGTCTTCTCTCTGAAAGTGACTCTACTTCCATTTTCCCAGTCTGGACAGAAATCTTCAAATACACGGGACGCATCATCAAAATCTGAAAATTCTGTGCAAATAGCTGTAGTAAAGAAAAATATGATCCATCACATTTACAGTGGGGGTACGAGACAGGTCATCTGCAACAGGGCCAATACAATTAAATGTGAATTTAATATATTTTGGATACTTACAGTCATCATTCTCATTAATTCTTTGCAAGTCAGACAATTTTGCTCTTTTAGGTAAGTTAGCACTTATTTTAGATCCAGCATTAAAAGGATTGACACCCGAAGCAAAAAGAGTACTTTGGATTTTTTCAGCAGCCCATGTAACTCTTCTTTTTCTCCTAGACTAGAAAGTTGGGAAAATACAGATTAGATCCAAAAGCAATACAACTAAAGAATGATACAAAGTTGGCAAGCTGCCATCATTCTAGTAGCGTGCACATAGAAAGTGGATATAAATCCCTTAAGTAAACAGTTTTATTTCATGCCTAACTTGCGGCCTCACAACTCAGAAATAACATCTCTACATTGTGAAGGGAGGGTGGAGTCAACCACAGCCCAGAGAAGGGATCTAGAAAGTTTTAGTCCAGCACCCCCAAGACTCTAGGGCCTGCCTTAAGATGGCTTGAGTGATGTACTGGGGCAGGGTGCTGCAAGTGCAGTCAGTTCTTTTAACTTGCCAAAAATGTCCTGCATTGCACAGAGAAAACCAGATCTGATCGGACATATATGTCAGGAAATAGTGTAGCTACACCTGAAAGTGAGAACAATATATTTGGCATACATATATAAACTACAAGAGTGGCTAAAAAGAATATCCAAGCTGTTAATTTTGTCTTTTAAAAAACACAACTGGTGTTTACTTTGTTTGATTCTTACACATATAAGTAACTGCTACCAATGGCCTCTTACCGGTTGGTCTTCCTGGGACAAATCTTGGGATACAGCAGTATCAACAACAATATTTTTCAGATTTGATATTCGATCTTGTTTTTCCTTTTGAAGTTGTTGTATTACTGCTAGTAGTTGGGAGTGTTCTTCATTGGCCATTGCATTTGCTTTTGACACAGAGGACGCCTGCAGACATGTATATTTGTTATTTTACAACATGGTTATGGGAAATATGTAAATGTAATTTTTTCAGATTTACTTACCTCCAAGACTTCCAACTGCTTCTTTAAATCCATTATTTCATTTCTGTATCTCTTTAGCAATGCTTTGTCATCCAGCACCTCATTGACATGGGGCTTATTTTTAACGTTTTTCGCAGCACTTGCAAACTAAAAGTAAAAATCAAACATTCTAATGAAGGTTTATACAGAAAGGAGATGAAAAACCACCCAAAGATGAAAACCTTCCTTTCAATACAAAACATAAAAAAATTTCTTATATAGTATGGTTTAAATGTGATCTTATACCATGTAAAAGTGCTAATTGTGTGCATCAATAATCCTCCCTGTGTTTCAGTGGTCGTGGACAGGTATGCACTATGGCATATTCATAATGTGGTCTTGTCCTAACTCTGGATACAGGTTCACCATATGACGCTGCAGCTTGTTGCTTAGGGGATTGGCGGACACCATTTGTGTGCTGGACATTACTTTGGATGGGCACACTGGCATGGTAATGTGAACGGAATTTACAGACATGTCAGTTTCCTGTTCGATCCGACTTGCGGTGCAATCCTGGCCGATCTGTCCAGGAGGGTGCACCCAATTCGTACCATCTATGTTACCTTTAGTCCCTTTAAGATTTTATCCCAATAGAACAGACAATCTCTTCGGCAAAGTTCCATTTTTCTGTTCGGCTCTATTGCAAGTGAAAACATTCTGGCTGGGGTAAGGCTTTATGGAGATAAATGTGCATGATATGCCTACCAAGAACAACTGATGCAATAAGTACAAACAACTTTCCATCTATGATCAAAGGATTTATTTAGGACAAAATATATACAATGTATTTTATTACCTGGAGTGTGCTCAATGTTTCATCAAATGAAACCGGTGTGATAGTACAGATTATTACTGTCTTTGTATTTCCACCCAGAGAATTCTGAAGAATCCTTGTTAATTTGCTGTCTCTGTAGTTGATAAATAATCTAAAGAAAGGAAAAACGCGATATTTTTGGTACGTGATTGAATATTTTGTTATTGTTATTTGTAATTTTTCATATGGTACATACCCAGACTGGTCATCACTAAGTTTCTTAATGACTTGCCCAAGGATAAACAAACTGCGGTTAATGTTACATCCTTCCTTTAACCGAACGCCTGAAAAATACATGAAATACATGTGTAGCACAAGTAGCTTAGGCGCACATCTAAGCAACAACAATTTTAAGTACAAATACATTACCTTCTGCACCAGTTTGACTCGCTCTTTCACTGCCAGCCAAATCCACAAGATTCTGTGAAAAACAGTATATGAACATCAGGGCAAGTGCTTTAGAAAAGAAACACCAGTTTTGGGGGTTTGGATTGGTGAGCATTTCACAAATTTTTTAGATGTTCAGAAAAGCTCAGGAGTCTATATTTTAAAAGAATCTTCATGTAATTAGGTTAAAAAGTGAGTCAAAAGAGCAAAAGACACTGTGGTCATTTTAAATACTGTGAAATGGCTTTGCAAAGAAACCATAAAAACAGAGTATACAAAAAACTAAATTTACTGGAGATTGGCATGGAAATCTTCTTGCCCTCAGTTAGTCATTGGAAAATTAAGGACATCATAAGATCAGTTAGGTTGCCAGTAGTAGGACATTAGTAAAACTAAACATAATTCAGTTGATAAGTAAACTGTGTGCTTGCCATTTAAGAGCACAAATGGCTTTAGTGTTTCATTCCAAAAAACAATTCCAATGCTGTAAGAACTTTTCAAAAATCAAATGGCACAGTTGTACCACAACTTACCAGGTGAGATACCATAACGGCTCCATCGTTGTTCTCAGAATTGCTTGCGTCATTGCTTTCTCGACTTTCAACAATCTACACCAAGTGGAAAAATTATAGACATACTTTGAAAGTTTATTTTTATTCATAATCTGCAACTTCTTGTCTTCTTGCAACTTCTTAATGTCACCATTATTTCTATAACAATATATCAATTATCTGTATTCCCCCACCCCCCAAAAATAAAAAAAATAAAAGTTAAAACATAACGTAAAGAACTCACCATTCTAAAAATCGTATGAGATCGGCTACTGTGTTCATTCATTTTGGTCTCCCCATAGTGTCTGTTCTCTACAAAACACACATTTCTCAGATAAAGTGCAAACTAAAGCAACAATTTTACTATGCTATGTTGGTAAAGTTCAGAAAAAAAAGTATGGTAGGGTGACTTTTCTTGCCAATTACATCCTATTGCCAGTAATGAACATAACCAAGAGAAGTATGCTCTAAAACAAACTAGATTGTGAGCCACAATGGTTTTTTAAATTTAACAGAGGGGCAGAACAAAGAATGTGCCAAGTCCTCCCAGCCTGGGTGGGAAATTTAAACAGATTACATAAATACATTTTGAATAATAAAAAACGTAATAAATCATACTGCAATAGATTTCAAAATGGCTTTGTATAGTTACTTTAAACATTATATTGTAAATGTCGACCTCTAGAGGGTGAAGGATTGTTATCCTCCTCTATGCGTGATCTTCACTTATTGCAGGGAACAATAAGGCAGCTAGTGCATCTTGAAACCAAGGTGACAAAGGGCCAGATCAAAAGACTAAATGAACCAGATATGGCCTGTGGACCTTTAGCTGGCCCTGGTCTGCTCTGAGGCTAAGGCACCACTACAGAGGACATAAAAACACATGCAGAAAGCATTTTTTTTAGTCCTTAAGACAGTCAATGGGCTAAAACCTACTGCAAAACTGCGGCCGATCCACATCCATTGATTTCAAGTGGAGCCTTGCCCTAAAAGGACCATTAGCATCAAAGCAGGTCAATAAAAAATACAAGAGGTAAAATATTTTCTTGCTATCTAAATCTTCATTAACCTTCTGGGTGTTCAGCCCGAGTTAACTTGGGCTAAATAAAGTTGCTGAAAAGGATCAGCAGGCTAAAACCTGCAGCCAGATGGCTTGCAGGCAGCCGAGAGGCTTGCTGCTCTTCTCCATGTCCCCTGCTGTCTGATCGTCAGATCCTGGTGTTTGAGAGAACACATTGCCGCCAGAGACACCTCAGAACACTGGAGGTGTCCCAAAACCTGGAAAAACAGCGCCCGTACTGCATGTTTGAACGCAGTACGGGCACAGTTTTTCTGCATTTTGGCTCAGCTAAATCAATAGGGTGCACTCCCCCCAATGCGGCAGGAGCGAGCCCTAAGCCACGGGCACGCAGCAGGTAAATGTGGCAGCGCGCGACATTGTTACCTGCGCGGTGTATCAGACTGCATTGCAAGTATTGGTTAATTTTAAATTAATTAATTCTAGTTTGAGCAGATTTTTGTGTTTTCTATTTAATTTGATTTTTCAAAAATATTTAAGCGTTTGAAGCTTTATATACTTTAGGATGTCTACTAGACCTGTGTTTGGACATATTGTGGTAAGATGCAGGCCTACAACATTTTTGTTTTGATAAAATTAGTGTAGCGCTTTTGGTACAGAAATCTGGACCTCGGCGAAACGCTCAGGAGGTTAAAAGAAAAAAAGTCCATTCCAGATACAGTAGTCTCTAGTAAACAGAAAAAAGCCAGCTATAAAAGCCTGAGCGTACACTCACAAGTCAGAAGGCCCTTAAAGCTACTGCTTCCGCAGCACCTGCACAGTGTGCTAGCCCATGTTATATTTAAGGACCAATGCCTGAAAAGTAACCTTGTAATGCATCATTTACTGTGTAAATGAGCCCTAATACATTGTATGAAAAAAGTTCTGATGCAACCCAATGTCAACATCCAGAGAATGAGGCATGATTTGTCCATAGTTTATATTCATATCCAAGTATAATAGTCCAGACTTTATAGTGAAAAGCAAAATACATTTTTTCAAACAGCCAACAGCTGTAGCTTTGGTCAGTAGGTGAGCTAGAAAACACATGAAGAAGTCTCTTACTTTCACCCTTCTTGATCCATTGTAGAACATGTTCAGGATTCATTACGAGCTCTTCAGTCAAGTCAGCAACATACACATTTCTCTTTAAATACAAAAGAAACAAAATCATACTATTACAATTCTCTTTCCATTTCATACATATACAAGTAAACTGCTGGCAGTAATTTTTACCAAGAGTTAGCAGATTATAAATGATCAACACTATTCACTGACACGTACATAATACAACATAATTGAATGAATGGTTTGTACCATAAAAAAAAGAAAAGGCTTTACAGAACACAATTTTTGTTTTATATCATCTAGATTAAAACTAAGGCTGTCTCCACTGTGTCGAAATCCCCATGTTTGGCATGGTGGAGAAGCTGCCCATATAATGTGTTGCATCTGTATACACCAGTATAAACTCAAAGCATCACAAAGGCGTTATGTCGCAGCCATTAAAATAATTGACC
>CM070032.1:166756524-166770403 GCA_036250615.1 Ptychadena robeensis
AACACAACCAGGTTCTCACTGAACCCAAAAAACTCATTAATAATCAAGCCTGAATATTTTTGGAAGTTATTTTTAGTTTTGTTTTTTATTTGTAAGCTAGTTTTCGGTAGGGGGATAGCTGTGTGTGCAGGTGACGATGATGTGCATTATTATTAGGCAACTTAATCAAAAACAAATTTATTACCCGTTCCAGTTCAATGATTTATTTTTACCAGGAAACCAATATAGACATCTAACATCACAAATTACATTCTGACAATTCACAAACAAAACAAAAACAAAGCAGTGACAATATAGCCACCATTTTTTTGCCAAGGACACTCAAAAGCCTGCATCCATGGAATTCTGTCATGTTTTTATATCTTTCACCATCAACATTGCGTGCAGCAGCACCCCCCTCCCAGACCACTGTCCCGAAGGTGTACTAGTGTTTCCCTCCTTGTACATTCACGACATTTGATGAGGGATCACAGGTTCTCAATGGTTCAGATCAGGTGAAACACTGATGCCATGTCATTAGTTTTTTCTTCTTTTATACCTTGTCTTGCCAGCCAACTCTGTGGAGTACTTGACGCGTGTGATGGAGCTTGTCCTGCATGAAAATCTGTTTTTCCTTGAAGGATGCAACTTCTTCCTGTAACCACTGGCTTTGAAGAGGTGTCTTCCATAACTGGCATTGGACTGGGAGTTGAGCTGACTCCATCCTCCACCCGAAAAGGCCCCACTAGCTCATCTTTGGATGATCCAGCCCCGAAACCAGTACTCCACCTCCCCCTTGCTGGCGTCTGTTCGGACTTGGAGTCCTCTCTGCCCTTAGCATCAGCCACGTGCCCATCCATCTGGCCATCAGACTCATCCTTCATTTCATCATTCCCTACAACCTTAGAAAAAATCAGTCTTAAGATATTTCTTGGCCCATCTTTGACGTTCAGCTTGTGTGTCTGTTTGGTGTGGTCGTCTTTCAGCCTTTCTGTCTCTGAGTATTGCACACCGTGCTTTGTTTGGCACTCCAGTGAGTTGCAGCTCTGAATATGGCCAAACTGTGGCAAGTGGCATCTTGGCAGCTGCACCTGTGACTTTTCTCAGTTTCATGGGCAGTGTTATGGTGCGCCTTTGTTCCACAAGCTTCTTGCTTGCGACCCTGTTGCTTTGTTGAATGAAACGCTTGAGTGTTTCGATGATCCGCTTCAGAAGCTTTGTCAACTTTTAAGTTGCTGCATCCTCCCTCTTCCAGATATCCACGATTTTTGACTTTTCTAAAGCCTGTCAAGTCCTTTCTTTTGACCCATTTTGCCACAGAAAAGAAGTTTGCCTAATCTTATGCACACCTATATAGGTGTTGATGTCATTAAGACCACACCCCTTCTCATTACAGAGATTCAACACAGCAAGCAATATCCGGGAGTGCTGCTCCTCCCTCCTCCTTTGTTAAATAAAGTGTCTTAAGATGTATGTATGGACGCGTTTTTATAATCGTGCCGCCGTGTCTACAGCCGATCGCTCCCATTAAAAATCATTATTTAGATTCCATTTAAGCGATCGCGCACGGACGAGATATAGGGAACCCAATCCCTATTCACTGGGGAAGCGATTCATTAAAACGCGTCCATCTGTGACCGATCGCTCTAATGGAAACAAGCCCTTAATAGTCGCGCTGTATACATGGAATCCTCTGCCTATACTGTAATTCTGTAGCACTACCTCACATCGCTATAAACTGTGGAGCACATTTCTGCCATTCCCCTTCCCTGGTCTCCAGCAAGATGGCGCTGCTGTGTTATGGATACTAACAATACACGCAGCTTTTTCCTCTTGCGTCCCCATACAGGGACAGCGCTAGTGATTACTAGTCACTTCCTCATATGTGTATATTGTTATTTCCTCATGTGTGATACACTGTACAGGGATGGGTGGAAGGTGAATGTTATAGCAATGCTGCTTCTGTACATTCTCCTCAGTATCTCCGTGCCCGCGCTCCCTCTGTCACAGCCGTCTAATGACACCCTCCTCCGCTTCCGGGAGACATTCGGCTCCAAGTACCCGGCTTCTGGGAGGATTGTAGAAGAACGATACAAAGTGTTCCTGGTATTTATACAATTGCTTCCTCGGGGGTATTGAGGGGAATGTGCCATGACTGTGTATGGTCAGTGTGGTATGCTGAGTGTCCAGTAGGGGGCAGTGTGACTCCATGTAGTGTATATTCATCTAATGAGGCAGTGTATAATAGTATCAGCACCGGGCATACAGGAGAATGGGACATTCTGGGTCAGGTGACCCCTGTGATGGACCTCCTATCTCTATTCTGGTGACAGCTGGGGGCCCAAAATGATTCCACCTCTCCTGTGCATGGGCTGACCGGCCGAGTTTGCAGCATGCACAGGTTAAACATGTCTATCATATCAGCATAGATACAGTATATGAGTGTATGCTGGAGGATATCTCTTTTTGTTTAAACTCATCCTTGATGATCCTCCAATGACAGCTACTGTCATGTGACAGTGGTGAGATTCTGATCAGCCAACCAGAGCCGATCAATTGGATCAGCTAATTAAGTGGAACATATGCTTGTCCATGAGTTGTCTTGCAGAAGAAGTTTTTCTAGAGGAACTTGCCATCCCTCTCATGATGGAAAGGGAGCTGGTCTACACCCAACAGCTACCTTGTAATGGGGAGTATTGGTTATGTGTTTGGCAACGTGAGGCTAGGAACCAAGGTATAGGTAGCCATACACAAGCAGATTTTTGCCAGATTTTTTGGCCAATTGACCACCGTGCACTTTACGGACAATCTTTCGGCAGGCACTCGGCTGAAAATCGGGGGCACCCACCTGGCAAGATCGACGAGGAATCTCCCACATGTCGGATCACATGGTGATCCGACATGTTGGTAAATACCCAGCTGATCACATTACTTTGAAAGAGACGGCAGTCCCCATCCAAAGCAATGTCTTGCCGGATTATCACGCTGCACACTGTGTTTGTTTCATTCCAAATGCATTGTGGTGGTGTATACAGCCAAAAATTTTAGAATTGTGTTGATGTCCCAATATTTACGACTGACTAAAGATTGTATGCCTTGTGAAAAAAGAATATTCTAAGGGGTATACTATCTTCATTTAATGGAAACCTCAGTCACAAAATGTAACTACATAGAAAGTACCGTATTTATCGGACTATAAGATGCATCTGGCCATAAGACGCACCCAGTTTTTAAAGCAGGAACACCAGGAAAAAATATTTCATATATATAAGTGTTCACATCAATTGTAACCTAAACAGTGTAGCACAAGCATAGTGCAGTGGTTCCCAAGCTTTCACATGCAATGTGAAATGAATGCAATATCCGATTCAGCCAGTAGATGTCACTAGCAGCAGTACACACACAGCACATCACGTCACATCTTCACTGATCGGGAGGAGGGGGCAGGGTGCTGCCCAGTCCTCTGCTCTCCCTCTCCTCTCTGGCTGTGTGTGTCCGTGGAAGCTGCAGTGATTGCAGTTTCCTCAGACACGGAGAGAGAGATGGGTGACAGTTCATCAATCTCTCTCTCTTCATTGCTTATGCCAGCAGGGCTCTGGGCTCTGTTGGCATAAGCAATTATACAGCTGTGGGCGGATCTCACATCTGACAGCTCCTCGGCTAATCTCCCTGTCGGGGGGCCAAAGCGCAACCACGGGCACTCGGCCGCGGGGGTCTCGCATTTGGACCATAAGACGCAGGCACCCCCCCCCATTTTTGGAGAGAAAAGGTGCATCTTATGGTCCGAAAAATACGGTAATCTTTGCAATCATCTACATAGAAAGTAATCCCATCTATCGAGGGAAAAACGGACAGTGAATGGCTAGCTTAAGTCGTGAGCCTCTTCTGACTGACAATGAACCACAACTGTAGGGCAGACGTGAGGTAACCATTGTTGAAGGGATATTAAGTGGGCAGTCAAGGGTGATTAAAGGTAGCCAATAACGGTTCAATATGGTTACCAAATAATTGATGCATGATCGATTGAACAGGAATCGATTCCAGCCCAACTGGTATGATCGACCACATGTGATTGATATTGAACAGAAAAGTGATCGGACATGTTGGTAAATTTATCTGACGCCTTTTCTAGACATTTAGATCAATTTGTATTCGATTGTACTATGGCTCATGCACATCAAAACACTGTTTGGTGGCACAATTGATCTTAAATCATGCAAGATGATCGAATTGCAAAATAATTGTCTTGTATGGCTACCTTAACAGAAAAAATGCCCTATCAATTTGACACGTTGCACACGTTGCACGGTGTGTTGTGGCTAAATGGACAAGTGTAAATTTAGCCTTAGTTATCCAGCAAGGAGAAATACATGATCCATTCGATCAGTTTAATAATTAGAACTGTTCTGATTGGCTGATCCTGTTTTTGCTTAAACAATATCCAAAAATGACATACGGGCAAATGACCCTTACCAGCGGATCAGGTAACATCAACCCAATCAACTGATCAAATTAATCATGTGCTGCTCCATTGCTTTATTTGCATGAGTATGTTTCCTGGGAGAACTTACCATCCCTATTCACCACTAATGATGTACTGGGTGCTGCTACATTTTAATGTAGCCTGAAGCTGATACATATTCTGGCTATGTACTAGGCCCTATGGAAGCCTATGGCACATGTGCCCAAGATGGCACACAGAGCCCTCTCGGTTGGCACGCATAGACAGACTGGGTATCGGGTGTCTGCAGTCTGTCTCTGATTGGTGTGGAGGGGAGGTTATTGTTTTCAGCTCGGGTAATATGGTATTCTGCAGCTGGACTCCGGCTGGTTAAATGTAAACAGACAGACAGCGGCTTCTTGTGACCATACTGATAATTTACCAGGAAATCTGATATATTAGCCAACTTCCGTTTTGTTTTATTGTCTTGTTGACTGTTAATGTTACAGAGAACTTTAATAAAAGTTTTATTGACAGACATTTGTGTTTCCTAACTTGTCTGTGATCTGTGATGACGTCATCACAACTTGTTGGCTCAACTTTGACAGCATCAGAAAAAGTACAGCTACGGTCTAGAAATTGTCCATTAATAAAGATACAACAATGACTGTCATGGTGGTGAAGACGCCGCACGTTCCTCTCAAGTCCTGTGGGGTTTATAAGGGTCCTTGTTTTTTCCTCATCCCTGTATCCTGTAAAATTTAGCGCCATTTTACACTGCTGTGTCACTGCTGTAGGGTTTTTATCCAGTATCGGACGTGCTAGTAGTAACCCCATTATTCAGGTTAAATTGAAGTATCAGCACTTTGAGACATTAAAGTGGGTTATGTGTCTCTGTTTGGGCACCCGGCCTCAAAAAGGTTTGGCATCACTGTACTAGGCAAACATATTTCTTGTGCTGAAACGTTTCTATCATCTTCCAACAAAAAATCACACAGGTTCATGATGTCAGGTTGCATTGAAAAGTTCTGATGACACAATCATTTCCTGGTTAGGAACAATAAATGGATCAGTATACACGTGGATATAAACCGTATCACCATGGTGTCATAGACTGGGTGGAATAGTAATGAAATATTGAACTGATTGGATATTTAACAACTAAACTTTTTGAAATCCAGCTTTTCCATGCAAGACTGAACATATCCACATGATGGCAATCTAATCCTCTGACCTAATCCTTGGCTCAGCGGACTTAGTTAGGGTTTGCAGTGTAAGAAACCTTTATATACTTTATGAGCCTATATATGTGGCAGTTCCATTTATTATCTTTTTTCATTTGGTGATTTTACCTTCCTGACCAAGCATAACAATTCTCTGATAACCTATTGTATCATAAGAACATATATACGACAGGACTACAGTATCACACCCTTCTCACTTTCTCCATAACATGAAGGAGCAGTGTAACTTAAACAGTGTAGCACAAGCATAGAGCAGTGGTTCCCAAGCTTTCCTTGCATGCCCCTGTTTTCTATTTAGGAACATTATTGAGCCACCCTCCCTATTCAAACACAGGTTAAGAATGAGGATCAGCGCCCCCTGGAATACCTTCGCACCCCCCCCAGTTTGGGAACCACTGGCATAGAGTATGTAAAATCTAAGAATTGTATAAGATATTAATATTATTGTTAATTATGAATGTTTTACTTATCAAACACTAGTGATGAGCGGCATAAGCAATATTCAAATTCGCGATATTTTGCGAAAAATTCTACTTTTATTCGATTCGGCATTCGCAATTTCAAATAACCGCAATGCTTTCCCATTGTCATTGCCTTCAAAATGAAAGGTAACATGCTATGTTTATTTTCGCATTGCAAATATATATTGGCAGTGCATGTCGGTAAAGCTTCCCAGTGCATAATATCGCAAAGATTGCAAATATCCGCTGCCATATTTGCGAAATTCTTGAATAGCCAATATTTGGAGAATATATTTGCAATTTGAATATTAAAAATCAAACATAAAAAATACACTTTCAACGCCCTAGAGTAGATGGAACATCATATGTATTGCTTTTCTTCCTATGTCAGTTATGAGAAGACTTGTAGTTGCATGTATAGATAGCACTGTAGTGCAATCTAAATGTGTATACATGGAGGCAGATGGATGTATCTGCTGCCCTGCCATAAATTTAGATGACTCCTACAAGCATAGGGCAGCATTAGTGTGTATACATGTAAAATTGTAAAAATTTTACAGGATACAGGAATGAGGAGAAAGCAAGGAGCTCAGAACCCCCACAGGACTTGAGAGAAACTTTCGACATCCTCACCATGGCAGTGTCATTGCTATATCCTAATTAACAGCTAGATTCTACTCAGTTAACACAGTTAAGGAACACATGTGTCCATCAATAAACCCATATTTATTAAAGTTTTCAGTAACATTTACAGTTAACAACACAATAAAAGAAAAGTAGGGTAATACCTCAATAATTTACCAATTCCTGGTAAATTATCAGTATAGCCACAAGATGGCACTGTTGTCTAATTTCATTTCACCAGCTGAAGTCTGGCTCGGGTATACAACGTTACTTTTGCTGAAAAAAAAATCCCCACCCCTTTACTCCCATCCCCAGCAATTAGAGACAGACACTTCCGACAGGCTGAAACACAGCCTGTCTACGCATGCCACTCAAATCAGCTGTGCGTGCCATCCTGGGCACGTGTGCCATAGATTCGCCATCACTGCTCTATTGTCTCTGTGATGTGATGGTAGGCAGTAGTTTATGTAACACCTCCAAACTGGCAAAAGCAAAACTGTGTTTTTCTTTTTTGATACCTTAACCAGGTCCTGTACATGATTATCTACTTCTCTGTTTCAGGAAAGGTTGGAGCGACAAAAATATCTGAATAGCTTTGCTCATGGTGATGAAGATGCGTTTTATGGGATTAACCAGTTTTCTGATTTGTCATCTGAGGAGTTTTCACGTAAGTTCCCAGTGCAGTCCTATAAAATGATTGACATATTTTATTTCTGTATTGTTCAAATATATACAGTGGCTTGCAACTATTCCCCCTTGAACTTTTCCACATTTTGTCACATTATAGCCACAAACATGAATCAATTTTATTGGAATTCCATGTGAAAGACCAATACAAAGAGGTGTACACGTGAGAAGTGGAATGAAAATTATACATGATTCCAAATTTTTTTTTACAAATAAATAACTGCAAAGTGGAGTTTGCATAATTATTCAGCCCCCTTTGGTCTGAGTGGAGTCAGTTGCCCATAGATATTGCCTGATGAGTGCTAATGACTAAATAGAGTGCACCTGTGTGTAATCTAATGTCAGTACAAATACAGCTGCTCTCTGACGGCCTCAGAGGTCATCTAAGACAATATTGGGAGCAACAACACCATGAAGTCTAAAGAACACACCAGACAGTTCAGGGATAAAGTTATTGAGAAATGTAAAGCAGGCTTAGGCTACAAAAAGATTTCCAAAGCCTTGAACATCCCACGGAGCACTGTTCAAGCGATAATTCAGAAATGGAAGGAGTATGGCACAACTGTAAACCTACCAGGACAAGGCTGTCCACCTAAACTCACATGCAGAACAGGGAGAGCACTGATCAGAAATGCAGTCAAGAGGCCCATGGTGACTCTGGACGAGCTGCAGAGATCTACAGCTCAGGTGGGGGAATCTGTCCATAGGACAACTTTTAGGGCTTGTTTCCACTAGCACGGAACTGAGCGGTTAGGTGCGGTTCTAACCGCGCGGTTCGGTGCGGTTTCGTCCGCCCACAACCGCATACATTGGAAATGCATGTGGCAGTTTCCATGTATGCGGTTGTGCGCGGTTGCGATCGGGCGCGGACGCGGTTTTGAACGCAGCATACCGAGTTTTTAATCGCATGCTGCGGCGATCCGCGCCAAACCGCGCACATTGACATGAATGGGCGCGGATTGGAGTGGTTGTGCAGAGAACAGGGCGCGGATTTTGTCCACATCCATTGTTTCCCTATGGGTGCAGTTGGGCGCGGTCGGGAGCGGTCGGGCGTGGTCAGGAGGACTGGAGGACAGAAAGACACTGAGAACCACTCCCCCCTACTTCCTGAGAAAAAGAAAGTAAAATAAAGTTGTTGGAGAAGCCTTGAGGTGAAACAGACTTGCAGCAATTGTAAGTACTCGTTTATTTGTACATTTAGGCCCCCCATGTACCCCCAAATAGGAATAGAACAGTGATTACTGTAGATGGGCAGTTCTTTGGCCATGCTGTTTTAGTACAATTCTGTGTTAGCATGTGTTTATTAATAGAATAATAATTCTGTCAGTACTGTGATCATCATGTATGTGATCAGAATAGGATAGTGTTTATATGTATAGCATATTGTGCTCCGCCGCGATTACCCGTGGCACGGTAATGAAAAAACCGTGCAAGGGCTGAAACGCTCAGGAGGTTAAACATGCCATGAAAGCCCATCTCTCCAGTGTATGTGCATCTTCATCTCTCTCCTAAAGATCACAGTTGAGGAGGATGTATCCTTTTCACCTCCTGTGTCATTATATTTCTTTTTTGTATGCCAGTTTGTCTTTTCTACCCCAGTTTTATTGTACAGAACTTTTTGACTGTGTAGTATGTTGGTGCTTTAAATATATATATATATATATATATATATGTTAATAATAAGGTATACATATTTTTTGTGTTCTTATGTTAGATACTTACTTGAAGAGCTACCCTGCTATGAAAGAGGATTATATTGTACATAATGGAACCTTTTCAAGAAAAAATGACTTGCCTTTACGTTTTGACTGGAGAGACAAAAACCTTGTGACATCCGTGAAAAATCAGTTAGATGTAAGTTAGAATCCTAATTTTTTTTCTCCAGTGAACAGGTATTTGTTGTTTTCTGAGGTTTTTATAAATAGGCATCACTGTTCCTTTTTTGTGAGCATAAATATAAAGTAAAAAGCCTGTTAATATTTTTCCTACCACTAAAGTAATTTGGTATTATGTCTATCTGACTAAACTCTAATAGTTTTGTGTCTTGTTTGTCAGTGTGGCGCCTGCTGGGCTTTCAGCATAGTTGACACTGTGGAGTCAGCCTATGCAATCAAAGGACATCCACTCGTGGAGTTGAGTGTACAGCAGGTCATTGACTGTTCCTACATGGACAATGGCTGCAATGGTGGATCCACGCTCAGTGCCCTGAAATGGTTATATCAGGTTGTTTGATTTTCCTTTCTCCTATAATGATACAATTGTGTCTCTTCACAGAAGAGCTTCAGACACTAATGCAGAGGTCACAGAAACTGATTCTCAGTTAGGCAGATATTTATGTTGTGGGTTGGAATATTAAAATTGATATATGTTAGAATTATAATGGAGATATTTTGCTATGAGAATTAAGGCTGGGTTTACACTATACCAGCCCAGCAAATGGGGGGCGTTATGGACACATTGGCATGTCCAAAGTGCCCACTGTTTGGGTGCTTTTTCAGGGTGTATAGGCCCGTGGTATAGCCTCTGCTGTCTCTACAGCTCAGCCGATGCTTTGCATGGAGACCCGTCGTTTCCATGCAAAGCAACAGACATCGACCGTATTTAACTGTCATGACGATATCCCTGTTTTCAAGCGGGATTGATTGATCATCCCGCTCAAAAACTGGGATGGCCGCATATGATATGGGCCGGATAGATGTCCATGAGCACACACGGCGCTCAAAGCGGCCATCAATCTGGCCCATATCTACATGTGTGTACCCTGTTTAAGTGTATAATGCGAGTCTCAAAAAACAGATTTGTATTAGCCTGAAGAAGAGCTCTGAGACATCCCAAAAGCTTGATTTTTCAATTAATTAAATTATCTAATAAACTCCGAACTTTCTGTTTTTACTTTTATATAATTGTACTAAATGTGTTGCCATTTCTATTCTTTATTTAAAAAGTATTTTCATGTTTTAAGTCTCATGCTAAGTTGGTGAAATCTTCGGAGTACCCCTTCAAATCACGTACTGGTTCATGCCATTACTTCCCTACCACGGAATTTGGGGTGTCTATTAAAGGATATAAAGCTTATGACTTAAGGTAAACTCTATTCCTGCCATCATAACTGTCGTATATATTGTATTTTTGTTGGTAGTAGTTTTGATCGTATTGAAGTATGTATTTTGAGTAATGTGTTTAGTACTTTAACATTTTACCATGTTTTAGTTTACAGCATTATGTGTAATATGTTGGTGCCAGCTGGCATCTCTCCCATCCAGTCTGACTGTGTGAAAGCTGGACTCACACTGCCAGCTTTTCACAGAGACAGCTGGTCAATGAGTTGTCAGCCGTCCATTCGGCTGGATAACACAGAGCATAGGAGAGATCTGACTGTGGCATATCTTTCCTCCGGCTGTGTTTTAACTGTTTGTGAGCTGCTTTAGCCCAACTCACACACAGTTCAAATGCAGATGGAAGAGCTGCTATCTGCACTGTATTGGGAGTTGGGTACAAGCTGTCCACCTCACACACAGCTCTGCCAGTCAGGGCTAGAGGCAGGGAAGCTGCCTACTACTCCTATTTTCCTGGTTGGTGCATGGAGCTCTGGCCAACAAAGTACAAGAAACCGAAAGAATTTTCGGCCATCGAACGCTCCGAAATATAGGGTGCACCCTATATATTTGAGCGTATTATAGCCTGACAAACATGGTACTTGTTATTAATTGTTGTCATAAAGTGAGAATTATATGAATAATAAATCATATTTGTGTTTGTAGTGTAAGACAATGGGTTACATATATTGAATTATTTGATATGTATTTATAATTGATATATTAAACCAAGTACAAAACGTATCCGTCATATATTTATGTAATCGATAAGGTTAGCAGTGTTTAAAAACATTGAATGATGGAGGTGATAAGAGACATCAGTTATCCTATAGTTCTGCATAATACGTTCGTTTATTTCAAGTCAATGTCCTGAGCTTTATTAATGTAAAAACACAAACGAACATATACACATTACTTATCTACATGTAGTCATCTGGGCAAACAGATCCCTAAAGACAAAAAGCATATACTTGTATTTTTAGTATCCGATCTGCCCTTTTTTCTGCACTTCTGGTGCCGATAATAGAAAGCAGATAAGGATGGAATAGCTCTGCTATTTTCTTTTGCCTTTATGAATATTATAATTTCAAATTCCTATTCATTTTCTCTCCCTGTTGTCAAGTTACTTGTTAGTGTTAAGGTGCCCATACACGGGTCGATACACGTTCGATCGGCCACAGTCGATCGCAGGTCGATCAAATGGTGAATTGATGTACTTTGTACATTGATTCCCGTTCGCTTAATTAATCGGGATATGGAGGGCTTTAGAAGGTTTTAGGTGTGAATGGGGAGCAGCTGTGTAGAATTTGGTTATATTTATGGTACTGATCACTGGAAATTCACCATGGCTCCTCTGGGAACTCTTGTTGCTGTACATTAAGTTGGCCTAGGCTATAAGATTACTAAAACCTTGAAGCTGAGCTGCAGCAAGGTGGCCAAGACCATGCAGGACAAGTTCCACACAGCACAAGCCTGCTCATTGTCTACTAAAGAAGTTCACATGCTGCTGGTTGTCGTTTCAAAATAAACATACCATATTTTTCACAAAATTGTGGGGGGAAAATGGGTATGTCTTATATTGCGGATGTGCAACCACCTGCATCCATATTCAGCCACTGGTGGTCGTGCATTCAGATTGTAAGATGCACTCTTTTTATGTGGGGGAGAAGTAGTCTGAAAAATATGGATTTTGCATTCCCCGCAGTGGCTAAGCACTTTTTTTTCAACAATTTAACAATTTCGATGTTTTCGAGTTAATTGCAAAGCCCCTGAACATGGTATCATCACCAAACCTGCTGGAGATGAAGTGAAGGGTTGGGAGTATACTAGTATACTACAAAAAAAAGTATTGCTCTGACACAAATAGTTTTTGTATAAATTAAGTTCAAAATCAAGTCATAATTTTGAATTAAATTTATGCAAAAGCTTTTTTTTACAAATGTTCCCACAACAACCCTTCTCTACATCTCCAGCTATTTAGGTGCTGATACCATTTTCAGAGGCTTTGCAATCAGCTCACAAAGGCAGCTAGTCGAAAAATTCGACCATCTCTACTAAGAAAACTTGTTTCCACTAAATCGATCGGCCGCGGATGGTCGTGCTTTTAATCACTTTGCTGCAGGCGATCGCTTCCCCCCACCGCGCATTTGGAAATTGACAACTGAGTTTCAATGGGAGCGATCGGCTCTAGATTAAAAATGTGCCCATCCGCGGCCAATTGCTCTAGAAACAAGCCCTATTGAGTTATTTATATTTAGATAAAAAGGTTTATAAATCCCATTAGACTTATTTTAATATCTTACAATACCAGCCTCCTTTGAAAAGGATAACATAGTAATTGGAGTAACTTGTAAATAAACAATGGATTTATTATTTTTGAGTTTGAATTTGTAACCATTGAACAAATAATCATGATAATAATAAGAATAAATGTAATGTTGTGTTCGTTGTTGCTGCGATGGGATGATAACTATGATTTTCTCACCACTTGTGATGATTTAGTTGTGTATGTTTGGATGAATCTGCTTGTTTTATAGTCATTTCGAACATGGGATGATGAAATTGCTAATACAAAATGGACCATTAGCGGTTATTGTTGACGCACTTAGCTGGCAGGATTATCTTGGCGGCATAATTCAGCATCACTGTTCCAGCGGCCATTCTGACCATGCTGTTCTTGTAGTTGGCTATGATAAATCAGGTAAGAAGACATTGATATTCTAGGTGGCCTCTGGTGGGTATGATTTGTTGTGATTTTATCTCGCACATTTGATAGGATAGTACATCTTTCTGGAAAACAGTGTTATATATTTACATACAAAGGGAAGTATAGAAAGAGCATAAAAAAAAACATTGAAACACAGTCATTAAAGTATATAAAAGTGCCGGAATTGTTTTATCAATGAATTCATAATTCCAACATGCTTGATGCTGACCTCCTCTTAATATGAGGGTGCAGATTTGCAAATTAAGTCAAATTGAATACATAAAATGCATAAGACTACAATAAATAGGAAGATACTTACAGTTTTAAAATGTATTGGAAGATTTTAAACTTCACCATTCTAACACCCCAAAGCAGGGACAGCCAGCATGGGAAACAATTTACTTGGGGGGGGGGTACAAGTGGATAGGGGGTGATGCAGACAGTCCATGCACAACCTAGGCCACTCACCTGCAACACAACGGATGTATATCGAAGCCATCCAATTCCTCATGTTAGTTATATTTAGCAAAAAGCCAAAGACTATTTAGTATGTGAGTGAGTGTGTATGTGGGTACTTATGTATAAATTACCGTATATTCCGGCGTATAAGACGACTGGGTGTATAAGACGACCCCCAACTT
>CM070032.1:166770503-166811142 GCA_036250615.1 Ptychadena robeensis
GTAGTAGTAACCTAACCCAATTTTTGGGGTTACATATTTTAAACTTGCTATGTATGCTTGCCCATACCTTTTATCTTCATAAACCCAATGGTAATAGATAATATGAAACTAGATTGTGACTCTAAAGTTGTACTGAAGTGATGTGTAGTTGCTTTGTAAAAATGGCTAAATTATAAAAGTGCCAAAAGTAATAAAATAAATCAATATGAGACAATAGTTGGTGAAAGAAAAAAATTAATAAACATGCTGCTTTCACCAAAGGCAAGGAAGTCTTCTACCAAACCAAAAAATAAGAAACACTTGTGTGAATGAATCTACCCCAGAAATGAACCTTGTATCTGATATGTTTAGTTGACAAAATAACCTTATTAACAACAAAACATTACAGGTAGATACATAAGATATTTGTGTAGATGGGATAGTAAAAAAATATGTTTACATATTTTGCCCATTCCTTTTATAGATAAATGTCAAAAATGTTTGCAGGTGTCCCTGCTTTAATGGGAAATAATCACTGATATGCACCCATATATCCCCCGCCGTTGTCACAGGGACACGTGGCCACGTCACCAACTGCAAAGACGCAATCATGCCATCAGTAGTAAAAACACAATCATGTAGTATATATGGCAGCTACAGTGGAAAGAATATATTGATCTTCCCTATGCAGCCCCTCTGGAAAACCTTCATCTACCAGGCCCAATAATCCCTCCTCCCCATGAAGGGAAAAGGAATGACGGGTAACCCAAGCAGGGAACACCAGCCCAGATGGAGTCGAGCCCATAATTTTTCATACCCCTGCCAAATTGTGACTTTTATTCAACCAGCAAGTTATTTTGTGATGGTAAATGACATAGGTGTCTCCCAAATGGTAATAAGACATTTTTGTGGAAAAAAAGTGTCATGTCCAAAATGATTCATACCTTTCACAAACTGTCACAGTCTCTGGGAAAATCCCAATTTCTATATTATTCCAAATAGTCCAAGCTGTTATAAAGCATCCTAATTACCCTGATTAAATGGGAACAGCTGTTTTATTCAACTCAACAGGTGAAAAACAACAGCTCTCTGCAGTTGGTTTGTGGACAGTCATAGCTAAGACAAAGGAGCTCAGTGAGGACCTGTGGCTGCGCATTGTGGCTGCTCACAAGTCAAGAAAGGGCTACAAGGCTATATCTAATGTAATCTAAATGTTTTCAAGTTCAAGTGGCTACAGTGCAAAATATTATTAAAAAGTACAAGATGTTCCCCACTGTGAAAGATCTCAAAGGACGTGGTTGGAAGCAAAAAGTGACACCTGTGCTGGCCAGGAGGATAGTGAGAGAGGTGAAAAAGTATCCAAGAATCACCACCAAGGCAAATCTGGTCTCTGCTGGTGGCAATGTCTCAAGGCAGACAATCCAGCAGACACTGCACACTGCTGGGTTCCATGTGCAGACGAAGGAGGACGCCACATCCCCAGATAAGGCACACAAAATCTCAATAATTTTGGACATTTTTTTTCAAGTTGAGAAATTCTTTTTTTTCCACAAAAATGCCTCTTGTACATCGTCCTATTATCTTTTTGGAGACACCTACAGTATGTCATTTCCAGTCAAAAAATACCTTGCTGGTTGAATAAAAGAAACTTTAAGTCAAAATATCTCAGGGATACGAATAATTATGGGCTCGCCTTTAAATACAATTTAAAGAAACATTAATAATAAAAACTTTTGCTGCAGTTTTCACAATTTTAACCAAAAAAAGATATTAAACTAAATGAAATTTGTGTTTAAAACACACAATGTAACACTGACTTTTGGCAGAGAAACTCCTTTGGGACACTTTTTTTTCATAACATAAAATTTTTTACAAAATGTATAACATTTTATACAAATCTATTTCTTACCTTAATTTTTTGTTTGTTTTGTGCATATGTGATTTCTGACCTGTCTAAGATATTATTGATTATCTTTTTTTTAGGTGATATTCCTTACTGGATTGTGAAAAACTCCTGGGGCACATCCTGGGGTATAGATGGGTATGTGCATATAAAAATGGGAAACAATGTATGTGGTAAGTTTCAGTGTATATTCTGATGATCTTTTCACTATTGTATTATCTGCAGTTATAGCACTTGTATTGCAGTTATTTTTAAATAAACACTTCCCAGCAGCTTACATTCATCTTTGCTTGTATCTGCATTCACTGTGCTGCCCACTACTACAACCCTTGCTGTGAAGGCTTATGGCTATGCAGCTTCTTTCACCGCACATTGATGGATGTGTTACAGAATGCAAAAATTCCATGCCAGAAGCTGAGTGGCTGGGAAAATGTGCAGCATTTACTGTATGATTACCAGTAGGGTAGAGGAGTATAAAATCTTAAAGCGGACCTACCACCTCAGTATCTGCCAATAATAGGGCAGATCCAAGGTTTAAAAAATATATATACTTACCTGGTGAAATCTGCAAAAATTTGCCAGCACCCCTCCTGTAACTTGCGGCCAGCCAGCCAGATCTGAATCCAGTAATGCTGGAGGGGCGGAGCATCGCTGGATTCAGATCTTGAGTCATTCTCCTCCATCTTACATGCTGGAATGTCGGCACTGGAGTGAGGAAGAGGGGAAGGTAAGTATGGGATTTTTCTTCTACAACAGGGATTGCTTTTTGTTGTTTTTATTTGTAGAGTTTAAAACTGCTTTTAGGTGGGGATCAGTCATTACAATGACAGTTCTCCTTTACCTGGTAAACATTCGTTGTAGATATTGCAATTCAAGCTAAGCTTAGATAGCTTTAACTCTATAAGGGTTCTGATTTACTAGATAGTAATAGTAAAACAAAAAATTCTTAAATTAGTTACGCAGAACTAGTTACAAATAGCAAAGAAACACAAGGCTAAAAAGACAACATCTGTGGAGGTTATCATTTATGCAGGTTATGGCCCAAGTAGTAATAGTTTCTTAAATTAAATTGCATTGTAATGTTGAAGATGATTCTATGTTTCACAATGGCCTCTTCATTTCTAATAAGTGCTGGGCACATACAGTTATATCCACAAATGTATTTTACATATAATGTCAAGACGGGTAATTGTCCAGACAAATAAGGAGATGTAAAATGTCACAATTCGAAAAACATAATCCATTTACAGACAACTTGTTTAGGGATCAGGTTTTATGTCTTTCAAAGACAAAATTACTTGTTCTCACTAAAGAGTTGATCTTTTGATTTTCAGGAGAGTGATGGTCTCTTCCAAAAGTTAAAAGTTCATTAACACTACTTGCTCAGAATGTTTATTTCCAAAAAAATCTGACACCAGAACAAAAGTTCCAGAAATCTCTATAGTTTCTTTACTTTTTGTAATGCGACTAGACTCCCAATAAGTACTTACTCCAGATATCCTTTTAATAGGTTTTATTTGTTAATCCAGGAATGAGCCAAATGTCATTTTAAAGTACAATACAGATAGATAAGGCAGGAGACTTGGGTCAGGACAATCTGAAATCTGGGCAAGCAGATTTTAAGCAAATCAGGAATCAGGCCGCGTTGCTGTTGCTAACAAGACAATTAAGTAGGGCAGGTAAACCAAACACATGAGCATACCCAACCACACAGTTATACAGAGACTATAACAGGCAATGGTGTGCAAGACGGATCCTCATTAAATGGGCAGATTGCTCAATCACATTGTGCCACCTGGCACTATAGGATTGGTGAACAATTGACTGTTGAATCTAATGCTGCTCAAAATGAAAATGTCACACAGACAGTCAACTGTCCTACTCCTGAGGGGGTACAACTGGAGCTCATGTTAGCTTGTGTCTCTTGCAGCAGGGTCCCTGGACTGTTCTGTTCTGCACACGTCCACATGGGTGCCGAGGACTTGTGCAGCACTGTATCTGAAAACAGTGTTTTGCCAAACATTCGTTTTCCTGGACCGGATCCATCTGCCAGAGTTGGGAGATTTTCTTTTAGCTTTGCAGAGATGGCCTTTCCCACGTTACTTGCTGAATCCGTGGCTGCCCTGGGACTGCCTGGAATCCCATTGGTCATCGCCATGCTTGTTCGTAACAGCTCTACTTCTTTCAGTGAACACAGTGCAGTCATTTTAGCTTTTGTAGTTATTTTAAAGTTTAATTTGATTCAGTTGTAAAATATATTGGAATTGAAATAATATAATATTGGAATTTTGTGACTTGTGTCTAACTGTGGGGGTACTGCAGCATGGCAACATATGTCACTGCAAAGCTAGTTCATTAAAGGTATACATTGAGAGTGATGAGGATTGCAGAACCAAGGAGCCGAACACTATATTTCATACATTACTGCATTGCACCAGAGCATGCATATTGCTTGTTGCTGCAGTGTGTTACCTTACAACTTGAATGAATATACAAAATCTCCCTCTGCTAGTATGTAAACTTTGGCAAATATTATGATTGTTTTTACATATTATGTAAAAATAAATTGCCACTTTTATTTTTTTAGGTATTGCTGACTTTGTAGTCTTTCCAGTGATGTGACTTGGATAAGGTATGTATATGCTTAAAAATTAAAAACGTTTCTAAAGGACTGATTACCATAATAGTGACCATTGCATAACAATTTTTGTGTGATGTCGAAATTATTATTTTTTTTATTTAGCACCAACAAAGAGGGCCAACTTGCATTTGGAAGATCAGTATCCAAAAATAATGTACTTCAAGCATGGAAAACTGGTTTCCCTTCATCTCATTTTGGACCATGCAATGAAGACACATTAGCAGTTTGGACACCTTGTTTGGTGAGGTCTTCTGGTGTTTATTTCCCAATTATTCCATTTTATTTTTTTTCTCTATCTGTGCATGTCCTTAAAATGCTAGGGAATAAAAAATGTATGTGGAAACGTTCATTGTCGATCAATGGACAAATCATACTGACATAACTGACGTGCCCGGGCAAATTAGTTATATGTGAGCTCATTGATTCAAGGGGGTCATGTTATCGGTCCTAAACAGAGGGGGGTTGCACTGACATCAGTGCATCCAAGCACAGTGTATCCCTAGCCTAAGAATGGTTAAGCAGAGCACGCAGGCTGCACACAAACACCACCCCATGTAGATGAAAGATGGGGGCAAGCTTTCCTAAATAGTGGAGAAGATTTTCCCACAGGGAAATCCAGAAAGGGGTCAATGCTGGTCCGCTGGTTGCCTCTAAGATCTAGGATGCTTGTCAACAACCGTTAAAGTTGATTGAGTGGAAGCCTACTACTCTAGATGCCTAGATCGTTCCTGTCCCCCCATACCCTCTTTGCCCTGGGGTGCCCTTAATCTCACCATGCCTGGGAATTTACACCTGGCAGATGTGGGTCCATTTGTTTTGTACTTCTATTAATAGGTTTCGGTACTGTGAACTTTTTGTGCCATTGCTATTCTATAATTTTTGGGTCTAATAATGCTAGGGTTGATAGGGAATTACAAATTAAATATATACAACACAAATATGTTTTTCTTGCTTTTACACAGAGCATTTCTGTGTTTTTGTAAATGACAGGTCTTCTATCCTTAGGGCTTGTTTGCACGGGCGGTGGTTAACTGCCCAATATATGAGCAATCAGCGCAACCGTCTGGCGGACACAACATAAAGCGCCCGCCAATTTTCGGCCTTTCACTTGAAAGACATGTCATTGGGTCGTTCTCAAAACAACACGCCGAGGCCAGCACAAGTTTGCAGGCGCTCTGTACAGGTCGTTTCTTGGGCTGCCGCAAGCGACCGTGTAATTCTAGCCTTACACTTTCAGAACAAAGCTCGTCTTTTCTTTCTTTATGACTGTTCATGTTCTGTACGACTAAGTGCAACAGTTAGATTTTTGTGGCCAGTGAAGATCCCAGAGCTCATATCTTTTATCTTATCTATTTTTTTTATTATGTGCACAATACTGTACTTACTATGTATATAGCTTATGTATATATTTTTTATTTCCAGAATAAAGTTCATACATAAAATGAACAATGACATTGGAACAATGTATTTGATATACTGTATATATAGTTACATAAAAAGACATTCCAATAATCACAAAATGTATTCGAAATGATAAAGTGCTATGTACTGATTTTGTATAAATAAAGTATTTTAAGTTACAACAAATGTGTTTATATTTAAATATGTTTTTTTTTTTTACAAATACCTTTGTGTCTTAATCATCAGAAAGACATTGTTAATTACAAAATATATAATAATGCGTATATGGTTTTAAAATATATATCATAATGTAGTTTATTAATACTGAATATAGAGTTTTTACATTCAAATATCTACATAGCTCTAGAAATACTTTTGTGGCATCATAGAAGAATGTTGTTGAAGGTATATATTTTGTTTGCTTCTTCATTACATATTGTAAGGGTGAATTGTTTCAAATGTATAGCCTTGCCAATCCAGATATTTTAATTCATAAAGGTATGATATATACATCATGCTGTGATGTTCTCAGTAGGTGTGATTGCTGTTGAATCATGTTGTTGTAATTAGTCTTTTCAGTCTGAATCCTCACTGCTGAAGTAGGAACTGTCACAACATTCTGCAGTGTACAGAAATTTGTGTATACTTGGGTTCAGACGGGGTACCCAGTGTCTCGGCACCAAAAATGTTGACAGATTGAACAGATCTACAAAAACTTTATATCGGTCACTGTTGGGTAAAAAAAAAAAAGATTTATGTCTCGTTAAAATTCCTCAAAGTTCCTTAAGTTCATGCTGTAATGATATTTTATCTAGGAGTGGAGCTGGTAGACTCATTCTTCATATAAAATGACTAAAGCCCACCACACACCTTTCAATGACTCACATTGTGCTATTTTCTTTTTATATCTACCAACAACTGTGTAGTATAGTGGCCTCCTTTATAGAATACATAGTGTTTGGAAGGTTTAGAAAGGTCCTCATATTAGATGGTGATGGTAGAACAAAAGTAGATTGTAAAGACATTGAATGGTAAGATTGTAAGCTCTATAGTGACTTTAAGGTCGGTTGTCAACTATTTAAGGATGTATTTCCTTCTCATCAGAAATAATAATGAAAAATTTTCATATGGCAACAACCTTAACCCCCCTAGCAGTTGTGATGAGCCCAGTTCGTCCAGAATTCGTTCGGCAAGCCCGCGGTGATTCTCTATCAATTCTATTAATAGGGAGGTTAAGTTTAGCTTAAACGTAATGAAAATTTTTTAAAAGATACATCTCTTTATCCCATTTAGTTACATGCTTTAGAGCATAAAAGTGTGACATCTAGTTTAATATTGGTTTGCGCTTCATAAACATGTTGCTTTACTTATTGGCAGTTTGTATGTACTATTGTTCCTAAGCATATCTATGACTTTAAACCTTTTATTAGTGTGTTCAGCAATCCTAGATATATAATTTATATCATTAATACTGCTTTCTTACCTCACAGTTGATCGTAGGTAGTGGTAACCTGATGAACCACCTGTGCCCGCTTTGCTGCCAATCATTCGATGCACCATGCACACATGATTATCTAGGGAGAAAAGGAGAAAAGTACAGAGATTTGTATGGAAGAGTGGGACAGTTACTTTGCCCACAGTGATCACTCCTGCAGCCTAAACAGTGATATTGTTTGGCTCAATGGCATTGTGTGGGAATATCAGCCAGAAATATGTCACAATTTGGCCATAATAGACATATTTAACATCTTAGAAGGTTACAAAGTCACAATGTGTTCAACAATGATTGAATCCCAAGGGATGTCTCTGTCCAAATGACAATGGCCAACAGAACAAATCAGTGTAGAGTAAATATCCCCATCCGGGAGAGAGATGACATGACAACCTGACAGGGGAACTACATTCCATTCTGTTTATATCTATTATAATCCCCATTGTAATGCACACACATAACATAAGGATGATAGTAGAATATTCTGACTTAACATATTTTGAAAACACACAGATGAGATCTAACTTCTGAAAATGAAAAATACTTACATCTCCATTTGGTCATCAGTACATCAATATCCATTAGGGAGGTGAGCAATTGGAATGGGACCTGGAAGCGTGGTTCCTCCCTAGCGTGACGGCATACAGTAATAATCATTTTTATGTTACTGAATATAATTTTTCAGCATATAAATATGTTGTTTGTTTACCATACCTGTAGAAATAGATCATTAAAGCTCCCTTAAGGGCTTTGTATGACAGCCTTCTTTCACCTGTTTAAAAATATCACACATTTACAATCAATAACGTGCTTATACTATATGATACTTAAATACTTTGAATATAGCAGAAATCTTATTCAGTGATGGGATACCCAAAATGGCGAGTATCTACTCAGATTACTTTGTCATCAGTTTAACCAGTGAGAAAAGTGTAGCTGATTGTAGGTTAGTTTTACTGCATACTGCTGTACTTCCATGGGGGGATCTCAAATCTGTGCTCCGCTGATGTACTCATTTACAACTGTGCAGAAAGCCCAAATTTTTCTGAATTAAAGGGTTAATCTTACTGGTTTCGGGTGTCAAGGATAGGGGTTGGGGGGGTTAAGGTTAGGGGTTCCAAGGGTTTCGGGATCGGTTAGGTTAACTTTAACCCCCAAAACCCCTAAACTTAACTGCCCAACCCCTATAGTCAGGCTCACCCTTATAGTCAGGCACCACTCCCCCTAACCTTATTTCCACCCAAACCCCTAACCTTGATACCCTGTTATTCCAAAAAATTAGGGCTATATGCACATGCGAAATTGTAAACATAGAAAAATATCACAGATTAGAAAAATATCTTAGAACACCAGAAGCAAGGGCTGCCAGCCAGTATCTTGCCATCTAGCTCTGCCTGTGTGAAAGCTGGACAGCCCTCCTATAACGCAGAGGAGAGATCTGTCTGTGAGCAGAACTTTCTTCCGACTCTGTTAACTGTTTGTGAGCTGGGAGATGCTTTTGTTGAGGATTTTTTGCTATATGTGAACCTCATCTACATTTTGCTTTTCTATATGTTTTTATATTGTGGTCATATGTTTAGTAGTCATTTGTATTAAATAAATAAAAAAGCAGCACTTCTACCTTTACTAAGAAGATGTTCATGTCGCTTTTCATCAAATAAAGCAGTAAAGACTTCTTTTTGCTTCTGCAGTTCTGCTAGTTGTTCCTCTTTTTCCTCTGAATCTGGTTTTGCCTGAATAAATGAAGCAAATATTCATTCTAATAATTCATTAACAGCCAAACCTCTTTCTTTTTTTTGTTTCAACTAAAAAAATTACCTGATGAATGTGCCTACGACAAACGGGCTTCATTCTCCGGTAAACATGACTGATACACACTCGTACTTGAATATCAATGCCATGTTTTTTAAAGAAGTAATTAATGATGAGCAGATGTTTTAGAAACTTAATTTGGAAATTGGTGTACACTGAAGGACTATTGTATGGAAAAAGAAAGTGTCATAAATATGGCTGTCTAAGGATACCTTTACTTGTTGGTGCTCTTCTTCTAATCCTTGGAATATATTGGCCTGTAGTTTTCCCCAAAAATTGAATCCAGCTTCTTCCAGTCCAGGTGTACGTTCCAGCCAAGCCTTAAATAAAATGGTGAATAATATATAATGATGATTCCTGTCTACCTATACATTTTAGATATACAACAGTTAGAATGGCCTTCTCTTCCGTTAATTATTTGTATATCTGAAATTGAACTTTTCATATACTAATGGTATCTATCCAGTCATATATTCTACTTTGTTAAGTGATGTAGCGAGATATAAAAGACTTGTACCATAAAGATTAAAAAAAAAAAAAAGAAGAAAAGTGTAGTAATCCTCAGTAAACAATCAATGATCCCTAAACTGATATTGTAAAAGGTGACTGCATGTGGCTGTTTCATGACTACCCTGTGTCCTGCTTTATTGAAGAAGACAAGTGGACTTCAAAAACATGTCTAGATCCAATGGCATACCTCCAACAAACTCAACAACGTGGGGTCTTCCTCTGATCCAAGCAGCATTTCATTTTCCTTTCCTTTGAAGTTATCACGGTAGTGCCGTCTGTTATAGGGAACCCTTAAAATTTCTGGAACTCCAATTTTATTTTCAAGTAGTCGAAACTGCAAACTTTGAAAGCCAGAGGCAGGGGATAGGTATTCCCTTTGGATTAAAATAAGATTAAAGTAAGTGTTCCTATCCAAGAACAAGAATCAGACTATGAACTCAGGTAACATATCATCTTTACATAAAAAAACAAAAAGAGTGAGTCTACCTGAAGTCAAAAAAGTCCATCGCTGTCATGGTTTCTAGAACTGAGAACTGTTCTACCAGTAGTTTCAGGATCATTGAAATCCGATGTATACGCGTGACAACTTTCAGCATGTTTCTTTCATCCCTTACCTAGTCAAGATCATAAAATAAATGTAAATGAACCTCACAGAAAAAGATTAGGAAAAGAAAGTTTCCCATCAAAAACGTCTGTTACTATTTATATAGAAAATGGACCAATTATGCAGGCACCCGAAGTTAGGAATCAATTCTCTAGGTATCTCCTATGGGACACTTTGTAAACCAGATGTGCCTTATCAGTTCAGGACATTTAAAGTTATTGAAATATAGTTTTTTATTGGTCAAGTGTCTCAAGACAATGTTGGCAAAAAAACAACTTTACAGCAAGAACAGCATACAGCATTATCTCTTCTTACCCTTTTCTCCCTAACTAAACTCCCTGGTCCACAACACAATGTATCCATTTGCAAGCATTGTTTTATTAATTATTAATATTATTATTATCAAAAGATGTCCATCTACACAAGAGTGCCTTCCAACTTTTTAAACGGGGCCAGTTCACAGTCCATCAGGATGCCAGGGGGCCAAACTATAGTTTGAAAAAAAAAAAGCCATGATCAAATTCCCATTTACACTGCACTCCTTATTTTTTGTCCAACATATCCTATAAGAAGGATGGGAAGTGTGATTTTGCTTATGTATGCTTTCACTGACTTGAAATTTATTGCTGAGAATACCCCCCCCCCATACACCTTCAGATTCCTCCATACAACTTTCATGAGACCTACCAACAACTATGTAGTATAGTGACCTCCCTGATAGAATACATAGTGATTGGAAGGTGTAGAAATGTCCTCCTATTACAAGGTTTTGGTAGAAGAAAAGTTGGTTGTACAGAAGTTGCATGGTAATTGTATGTGGTGTATGGGGGGCTTTAGCCTCCAATTTTTCACCCCTAACTTCAACCTGTCATCGTTATATTAATGTCCCCCTGTGGTTGTCTAATGGACATAAACTGTATATGCAATAAAAAGTGAAACCAATAATTATGGTATGCTAAAAAGTTATCCGGTAGTGTATACATGATACAGTCAAGTTTTTTATTAGCTACTTAAAGTTTTAAAGTGTAAAGTTTTAAACCTTACTTCAATTATTGGTCCCTTATCATCATACTGTGTTTCCCCGAAAAAAAGACAGTGTCTTATAAAATTTTTGCTCCCAAAGATGCCCTACATCTTATTTTCGGGGATGTCTTATTTTTACACAAAGAAGAATACGGCACTGGGGTATCAGGGTGGGGGGATCAATTAAAATGACGCAGGAGGGATCAGAGGGGGGAATTAAAATGACACAGAAGACTAATTTTTGTAACCCCTTCTGATGCTCCTGCCCAGAGTTACAGTACGGTATCTTCAGGGTGCCTTGTTTACAGCGTGAGGCAGAAATGTAAGGGTGCCTATTTTGGGGACACGGGGTAGTATATCACAGCTCAGGCTTTCTCCACAGAATAAGGTATTTAATGAAACTGGAATGTATTTGAAAACATCATTATTACGTTGATGGCGGGAGAAGAATGAAGCACAGAAAATGGTGAAACAAAGCAGATTTTGTGTATTCACCTTCTGTGGATGATAAGCAGAGAGCGGGGTATACTGTAGTCATAAAAAATAAACAATGCAGCCACTACATCTACATCAATTGCAAGGCACTTTTGTGATATTTCCACTTACATGCCCATTCTGAAAGATTTCTCGGACAGAGTCCAATTCCCAGAGAATTTGCTTAAACCAAAGTTCATAAGCTGCAATAAAATGAATACTTTGATTTTAGTTTGAAAAACATAATAAAAATAATAAATTAAGAAAATGTACTTTAACCTCCCTAGCGCACTGCTGAGGTCCAGATTTCTGTACCAAAAGTGCACCAAATGTACATTTTTCTTTAGGTCGTACGCCGTAACTTCCCCAAAACAATATGTCCGACAAGGGCTAAGAGACATCCTGACATAAATAATGTTTGAAAACAAACAATATGTAAAATAAAAAGCTTTTTTTAACATAAAAATCAATGAAAAAAAAACCACACACAAAAATGACGGACACAAAAAACCTAATGCTGCTATGTACTAAATATCGCCAAACATAAAAAGTCTCTGCGGCCCCATATGTTCCCATTTGCACTTAACCCTCCCTAACCTGGTGCCTAGAAAAACAACCAGGGTTAGAGAGGGTACGCAAAATGGGCACCATCTGGCCATCAGGGACTGTATTCGGCGATATTATAACTCCATAGGAGGAGTTGAAAGACAGTTGTTTCTACATAGAAAACACTGCTTACATGCTGGTTTACTGTTCATATCTCCCGCCCCCCGCCCCTCCAACCGAGTGACGTCACACGTCACTCGGCCTGAGCGGGGGGGGGGGCGGGGGCGGAGAGAGGAAACACAGGCCAGCCGAGCAGACAGTCGCCAGCCATGTCACCAGGGGACAGCGGAGTATGTTCTCCCCCACAGCCATGATTCCTACTGACGCCGCACACCGCCAGTGCCGATAGTACCAAGTTGGAGCGCTGAACGAGGTGCTGCCGTCCAAAAACGCTAGGGTGGGTAAATATTTTTTCGTTAGGGATTTTTGCTCTTGCCATGTCATGATTGCCAGTGGAAGGGGAGAGGTCGAATGTTGTAAATTGAACAGCTGGCTTTGTGAGTTAATTGCAGAGCCCCATAACAGGCACCTCATCAAATAAATATGACCTGGAGGTATGGAGAAGGGGGGTGTAGAAGTTACGAAATGAAGTATTGTTCCAGCACAATGCAGGATTGCATACATATTTTTTGAAGTAGAATACTTTAAAACATTTGAAGTTTGGAAGTAAAACTGTTCAACATAAAGTAAGATAAACAATCAAGTAGAACTTAAAGAATTTTGACTTTAACTACTTTAAACCTATTAATGCAAAATATACAACATCACTATAAAAACAAAGTTTATGCCACACAAACCCCTCCCTAAATCCCCAGCACCTTTTGGTGATGAGAATCAGAGGCTTTGCAATAAACTTTAAAATTTACTAGATTTGCAACTAGTTTCACGCAAATTTTTTTAAAATTTTTAAACCTCTTCACCACATGTTAAGGTCAGAAAAAATCTGGCATTATACACCAAGGCATATGGGATCCAAATGGAAAAATAGCTCTCGTTAACATGTGGGCTAAATCACACCTGCTTTAGAAACGGTTTGTACACGATCATTGGATGAACATTTTGAAAAACTCCATGATAAATCTCAACGTGAAACAAAACAACTTATATGTGTGGTTTATCTCTTGTCCTGTTGTATGTAGACAACCAGGAGCTTTTGGGACTACTCAGTCACTGGTAGACGTTGATTTCACCTCCCCCACTTTACATTAATTTACAATTATACAGTGCTGCTGGAAAGTATGTGAACCCCTCATGTGGGTAGATGTTTGCTTCTGTTTGTTTAAACCATGATTTTCTCATTCTAATCATCACCAGTGTTTATTCATGAAATGTCAGATATATGTTCATCAATTGCAGTACTTGTTAGAATTGGTACTACAAATTGGTTTGAAGTCGACCAGTAAAAGACGCAGTGAACAACATTTGGGTGCTTAATCAATCATTTAAGCAGACCAATGAAAAGAGACAATCCTTGGAAAATGTTTTGGCCTGCACTAATTAAAAGAGAGAGGAACCCACACTGAACCACGCGGTCCCATACAATCAACAATGCCAAAGAGCAAAGAGATCATCCGAGGACATGAAGGAGAGTAGTGACAGCCCATCATTCGGGAAGGCTATAGGACCATCTCCAAAAGATTCCGCTCCATCCATCCACGTACGACAGATAATTTACAAATGGAGCCTTCAACATGACAGCAACTGCCTAGAAGTGGACGCCCATCAAAAATATCACCCAGAAGCACGAGAAAAATAATAAACCAGTAAAGCCAAACCCAACACACCTCTAGAGAGTTGCACGGCCTCTCTGGCACATCTGGGACAAATGTGCACTGCGTCTACAATCAGACGAAAATTGAATAGCCATGACATTCATGGGAGGTTGCTAGAAGGAAGCCTACTGCCTCAAAAAAAGCACAAAACATGCCCGTTTCACAACTTTGCCAAAGAGCACTTGGACAAACCAGAGGCCTTCTGGAAGTCCATTCTCTGACAAAAACGAGCTAAAATAGAATTAATTTGGCCACAATCAAAAACCGACATGTTTGAGAAAAATCAACACGGCAATATGAAAGAAAAGAATCTCCTCCCAACCGTGAAAGTGGTGGAAATGAAAGTCTGGGGCTGCTTTTCTGCTGCTGCCTGGACGACTCCATATTGTCCAAGTAATCATGAATTCTTCGGGTTATCAACAGATTCCGACCAGAATCTCCTGCCATCAGCAGGGAGTTGAAGCTGGGACAAGATGGATTATGCAACAAGACAATGACCCAAAGCATTCCAGCAAAGTACAAAGGAATGGCTTCAAGAAAGAGATCGCACTCGGATTGGCCCAGTCAAAGTCCGGGACCTTAACCCAATTGAAATTGTGGAGAGACCTGAAAAAGTTGGTACATGCCAGATGTCCCCCTCCAACGCTCCAACTGGCTGAGTTCTGCAAGGAGGGAGTGGGCAAAAATCCCCATAACAGATGTGAGAACTGTTAGTGGTTACAGAGACATTTAGTTGGAGTAATGGCGCAAAGGAGGAGCCACAAGCTACCTAATACAAGGGTCACAACTTATGCACATGTAAGATTTCAGTTGTTGACATAAACCTCCTTTGTTTACTTAAATACTGAAAATATATTTCTTTTTGTGTGTGTGTCTACTATTGGAAGGTGTGCTTTACAAATTGGGATTTAGATGTATGTCTAATAAGGTTCTTTAAAGGTTTTTGCACAAACAGTGACCATGTCTGAGGGTTCACATACTTTCAAGCAGCACTGTATATACCATGCTACTCCATATACCAGGTAAAGTCTTCCACATTACTTTATCACCCTAATTTACATGCGCACAGCTGCACCCGGCCTAACAACTACCTATACCCCAACCATTAACATGTAATAATGCAGCGTCAACTGGCCCCTATACCAGATCTTCTTACTACCCCTAGTCACCAATTAACCCATGCCTTACTATAGCAACCACACCACTCCCTCCTATCTCTCCTCAATAAGATTATCAAAATAAGAACAACTGCGACACATACAATTTTTATAGATTTATATGTACCATTTTAACATTACCCATGTTTCTAATTATCAGGTATATTTCTGCTCATTTTTTTTTTTTTTTTGCTCTTTTAAAACCCTCATTTTCAACGGTGTATTGTTTAATTGTCACCATATCATGTAATATATGTCCAATTTTCCGCGGTGTTATGTATCACTTATTATTGACTGGTTATTGTACAACTATTTATGAATAAAGTTATTTTTATTAATTACATTGCTTTTAATGTGTTATGTACACTGCCTCCAGAGTACAATCATGACATACATACCTGCATGTATTTATTATTGTCTTACAGAATACTCTTTATATATTTATTTTTAAACATCCTGATGAAGTGCACAAAAGAGTCACGAAACGCTATATACAAGCGTACAACGTGTATGTATTCTGTTCTCGCCAATAAAGGAGTATTACATTTTTTTTACGGGCGCCTCCAACTCGAGCCTCTCTTTTTAAAGTGGATTACAATTATCCAAATGCATTTCAGTACCGGACAGGAAGGATCTAGCAACCTAAACTACCGTCTCTCCCATAAGACTGGGCGAGTGCGACCTCTGACCACTAAGCCCCACATCACGTCGGACAGCTTTGATATCATTCCCCCCCCCCCCACACGCCGCCAGTTTCACCACAATCGAGGCATCTGTGATCCGCCTCCTCCTCGCCAAGTTACTTAACCAGCGTCAAAAAATTTTTTCCCTTCCTTCTTTCTTTGGGGTTAAAAGTACGCCTCCTTTGAGGTTACCCACTTTCCATCAAGCTTTTATAGATACATTATATATTCTACTTGTGAATATTCCTCTTGTGGACACATGCCACTAATGGGTACTGATTTGTTGAGTAATGTGAATGGCTGCATGCCCAGAAGGTCACACAGTTATAGAGGGAATTGTTGCCCAAGCACAAGTACAGCATGAAACAATAATTCAAAGAAACTACATGAAAAAAATCTTAAAATCACTTACCTTGATGAGTGACAATAAAAAGGTGTTCATCATGGATTTTGTTTCCCTTTAGTTGACTTTGTAGAACCTGTGCATCCAGCACTTTATCAAGCTGCAAAACATACACTTCATGTAAAGATTGTCCACTTTTAAACAGTATTAAAACAGCTTTACACTTTCATGTTGTACACCTTTAGCATTTCAACAGTTAGAATAAGAAAATTCTCTTAGATTTAAATACACATTTATCAATTGTAAATGCTAACATGCACCTCATTAGCAAACAGCTCTCTTATGATGTCCACCCTATTTACATGTATTGGTGGAGTACTTTAGTAACTTGCCATGGCAGAGTACAATTCAACCATCAAATGAAGCATGATTGATTGCCCTGAATGTGAATGAATATGTTGGTGTAAAAAGAAAGGGAGAACAACCAGATACCCTCAAACTTTATCTAACTTGGAAAGGTGTCCAGTTGTGACTACATTACCGATAATTGCCTAATCTAATTAAAAGGGTCCAGAGCAGGGGACAACTATTTAGTTAATGAGCGAACAATGAAAATAATTGACCTTTACATTAAGTCATAAGTGCAGTGGCCTCTTTGATACTGGTTAATGTTTTGGTCTTCCATAGTATTCTTCCCTGACCAATCACTTTTGTGCTGTAAAGATTAGGATAACACTTCATATGATTATGTAATGGATATGAATGTCAGTGAAACACACACATACATTAAGATACACAAATAGTTTAAGAAGAGTTTACTAAACTTTCTAATACCTGTGATTATAAACTGTTATCAGTGATACTACCATGCACATTTTTTCAAGGAATAGCTGATTGAAATATCAGAATAAAACATGTAAGCAATATGTCTCTTTTCCCTAATCACAGTCACATTTTATTACATGGTAAACATTAACTAAAAAATTTGCTATTTACTGCACATAGGGTCCTGCTAGAGCACATTAATGATAATCGAGGATCTCATTATATAATGCATCTAGTGCATTTCAGGGTTTTGTGTTCTTGTTATTCCTAAAATGTGTCAATGCAGCACAAGAATAATCAATATAACATGACTTACCTGTAAATAGTCACCATATATAAGTCCTCCCTTGCTGGCTTTATTTAATCCATCTTGTGCACTGTCCCCATTTTTGTCTTCCAGAGATAGTTCATTAAATGTATGCCTAAAAATAGATATTCACATATAGATTATTGCAGATCATTATAACATTTTATTTCATAACATTTTTGCCAAATGCTTCTACTTACGTCAATCTCCTTCCTATAAATGGACATCCACTCATTGTCAATATTATGCTGTTGTCGATACCCCAAAAAAAACTAGAAGCACCTGAATAACAGTGTCTTTTATACCTGCTGTTTGTGTTATTCTAGCCAACCAGCTCTCTGCACTCTAATTCTGCCCATTGAAAGATAAATATCAAACAGCGACCGAGATAGCTATCTCTGTGTCTGTTTGCGGTCACTCTGTTCAAACCAAAATACTTGTAATATTTACTTGCAGTGACAGAATGTATGTCATAAGCCTGGGCCGTCATACACTGATGTGATTCGTTCCTATAACAGCCTCAAATTTATACAGAATAAAAGTCATATGATAAGTGATGGACACACATCAGCAGCAGGCATTCGCGGACCATTCATTGACTTTTCTGCAAATACCCATGGTTCACAGTAAACTGCTTTGATTTTAATGGCAGGTGAAGTACAGAAGACTTGATGGCATGTTTTTTGTCACAATACAGATAAAAAAGTTTCAAAAATGTAACAATTAAAGAAGAACCAATGCTGCACCACATTTTTTCTTAAACAACCATCAAATAGATGGAGTACAAAAGGACTTTGAGGCAGGCATGAGAGGAAAAGTATAATAAAATAATAATAGAATAATAATAGTAGAGTGAATAAAACAACAGATACATTTATTCTGGTATCCTGTGAATAGTATGCAAATAGATAACCAAGACAAACAGTAGTTTTTAACACATAATATTAGTTTTATAATAGGTTGTTAAACATCAATATTTATAAGCTCTTTTCTGTCACTTCATCAGGACATTAGTGCATGAAAGATGTTAATAGTCACTGCAAGGAAAGGATGGAGGAAAGGAGCCCAGAGAGAGGACATAGGTCCTCAATGTTCAGAAGGGTAGGTCAAGGTGAGGATGCAACTATGCGGACTTGGGCAGTGCAAGTCATTTAACCCGACCCCAGGAGCCCGATGGCGCCAATAAAAAGTTTCAACAGTGTGCAAACATGTCAACTATGTACACATTTACAAAAGATACCCCCCTCTGGTCTGGTCTGCTATGCTTTGGAAGAGAGGGACCATGAAAAGCCTGGGATTCCCCTCTCTAGAGCATACCAGACACCCTGCAAAAGGTATGGTGTTCCCTGAAAAAGGGGACAACAAAAAGTATGGGGTCCTTCCCTGCCGAAGCATACCAGACTCCCTGCTGGCATAGGGTTTGTTATGCCTGGAGGAGGCAGGCCATGAACAGCGTGGGGTCCCATCCTCCAGACAATATCGGAGCCCTTTTGTCAGACTTGGAAGGACAAGAAAAGGGGGGGGGGCACCCATCATCTCTGTTCCACCAGGCCCCATGCCAAAAAGACCCCTCGTTAAGGTAACAGGTTCCCCAAAACTTTGCCCCATTTTTGTGGGGGCTTACTAAGTATCCATAGTGTGCCTTTAACAAGAAGACCCACAGATCCCAACCTCCACCCTATGCAATGTATAGAGAGGGCTCCTGGACCTCTTACTCATTCCCAGGTAGGTGTATTAATCTATTTAACTTTAACTTCCATTCAACATATCTAAATACACATTTGTGTACTCCACTGTAGTAATGCAACACTTCCCCTGAAGGGTCATGCATGGGGGTCTCATCCCTGAAGCTCCAACGACGACGAAGACGACTCGGTTCACACAGTATCTGCGCATGCCTGAAAGTATGTACAATGCCGCATAAGGAATACTTGGGTCAGGTGTATACATCCGTGGCGGTGATACTGAAGAGGTAGACCCAGAAGAGATCTGCGGATCCACCAATACTTAATTTCACTGCAGGCTTTCCGGGCATAGGTGAGTATCCCTGAACATAGCTCGGGTGAGTTTGCGGCATAAGCAAGCTTACCCCAAGCTAGATTTGGGGCAAACACTCAGGAGGTTAAAAGTACAATGAGAGTTGAATACATGTGTGTAGGAGTCCGAAGTACATAAGGCATGGTGCGCAGGAGTATGCATTAAGCCCCCCATACACCTTCCGATTCCTCCATGCAATTTCCATCAGATCTACCAACAACTATGTAGTATAGTGACCTCTCTGATAGAATACATAGTGATTGGAAGGTGTAAAATAGTGATGAGCGGCATAGGCAACATTCGTATTCGCGGCATGCAGCAAATTTTTGGGAAAACATTTGGAAAACATTTGCATTTGGCAATATTCTTCTTATTGCGAATATCGGCAGTTTGATGTGAATTTTGCAATTTTATATATTCGCGAATATATATTTAACTTGCATTGAGGGGCGTGTTGAAAAAAAATTACTAATTTTGGACGCCATCTAAGTGATTTTCGCGAATTTTCAAAAGTGCAGATTTTCGCAATATTCCGAATATTCGCATCACCCCAATATTGGATTTAAAAACTGTTGATGGTCGCAGGGAGTGTTGCAAAGCTCTTGTTGCAGCCTTCCCATTCGTCCACTTGCATTGAGAGGCATGTGTAATGGAAAAAAAAATACAGAATATCCGGAATTGCGAATATTCGGCAATATATTCACCATCTTCGCGAATTTCCGAATTGCCGTTATTCGCGATTAATATTCGGAATCCGAATATTCGTAATCATCACTAGTGTAGAAAGGTCCTCATATTACATGGTTGTGGTAGAAGCAAAGTTGGTTGTACAGAAATTGCATGGTAATTGTATGTGGTGTATGGGGGGCTTTATGTGCAATAGTAATGCAGAGCACAGTGAAACACATTATAGAGGTGGGTAGTGCTTCATTAGGAGGTTTCCAATGCACAGAGTATAGGGGTGTCTATAATATGGCATACCATATAATGCAAAAAGTACAGGTGTCACAACAGTGAAACACAACCTTCTTCCCCATAGTACACAATTTAGCTACACCCTAGTAAAAAAACACTACTCTCCTTGCCCTTTCCTTTCAGGGTGACGTACTAGAGCCAAATAGAATCTTACACCACCCTTTCTTGCCTCGGAATTGTTACAATATTGGATGTTTAGCAGTTGGCTATAGCTGAAATATTAAAGCAATGCTGAAGCTTAAATAAAAATAATAATAGAACTATGGTGCTGGTGAACCTGTGATTAGTGCTCTGCACTAAGGATCATCTTGCAACAAGTGATATTGGGCACAAGTCCAAAATTCTTACCTCTATAGATCAATGGTCAATATACAACTGAAATCATTGTTAGCTGCACATAGCTATGGTATGGGTGTTTGGATGGCAAATATTTTACTTGAAAGCAATATCAGCCCCTTTCCTATATTTTGTTATAGGTCCTTATATATATTTTCACAAGCCTGCCTAGAACAATCTATTACAAAAAAATCTTTTCTCTGAGAATTTTCATTCATTTCAAGTCATTGACCTTCATTCCTCCCACCAGTGTTGCTCAATGATTGGTGAACTGAAATCCCATTGCATCAGACTTTGCCCTCCACACAGTATCTATGAGCAAACTCCTAATCGCATGTGTCAATACAAACATTAGAACAAACTACAGGACAGCCTAAGATGCTTTTATGTTTTATAAAGGATATCATTAAAATATGTTTTGTAACGGAATCTTCATAAAGATATTACTTAGGGATTTGTTGAACAATAGGATTATAATATATGGCGAGTACACAAGAGAATTGGTATAGGAACTGTAGGTTTTATATAACTGTTGTACTTTGTCTCTTCTCAATCTATATGAACTCTGGTAAGTCAAGGACATTTTACAATCTAGAAGGTTAGGTTCATGTGTGTCCTTTATTTTATTATGTTCTTTCATCCAAATAGATGTTCATGTTTGTATACTTTCAGACATGGTTGGATAACCTAAGGCAATATTTAGATAATTCCAGTAAATTACTTTTGTCATTTTGATTCCCCCCCATCTTAGTTGTCCTTGAGTTTAATTTCCTTCCTCTTCCTGCACTGCTGACAACATAAATGGGGATGGTTCCTGTGGGTGGATTTCTTTAATGTTGATTTCAGTTTCACTCTTGTATGATTTGGAGTCTAAGATGAGCCCTTCGCTTCAGCAGCTCATCTCAGAAGAGTTGATGAGTAGTAGGCACAGACATTGCAACAAAGATCTTCCAGTTGGGTTTCTTGGACTTGCTCCACTAGGAATGTATATTGGTGGTATTGGTGGTATTTGCCATGACTGGGGCTGCTGAGGAATTAAAAGGGGGAGCTGCAGATGGGACTATTGCAGACTGGGAAGCAGTTTCTAGGATGTATGTGTTATAGGAATTGTGTTTCTGGTCAAACATAGATATTTTGTGAATGGGTGTTTGTTTGTTTAGAAATGTTAACTGCTAAGTTGTGCAGAAATGCTAACTGAACCTAAAACTAGGTTCACACATTGCATTTAACTCTGTGATCCCTGCTATACACTTTTTAAATGCATTTTGGTGGTTTTCAAGGCATCTTTTGTTTGATTGCATATTGGTGCAAAAACCTAAAAAATGCCTATGCCCTTTTGGCTTACAGTACTTTTGCAAAAAAGTTCTTTTTTGACACAGGGCCTACAGGTCTCGTAAGGGGACTCAATTAATGAAAATGGTGCCTTTACAGACCGAACCAGACCCCCACTAACCATAGGGCCTGGCAAGACCTGGGTAGGGGAGGTGATAAACTATTGGGTCCTCCCATGCAATGTATACCAGACCCCCACTAGGCATGGGATCTTCTCCACCTAGGTATGGCATAAGGTCTTGTTCATTCCCTGCTGTTGGGCCTGGTATTGCCTGGAGGCAGAGGGAAGCCATTCTTCTTAGGCATCCTTCCTACCTTTTTCCAGCCTTTGTTATGTGCTATGTCTGGGGTTATGTGGTATGTCTTATCTGAATATTATTTGCAAAAGGAGGTTTTGAAATAGGGGTACTGTTTTTAATCACAACTTAATATGCATGTGCGAAAGGGTTTTTAATGTTAAATTGTTGAAATGACTCTCAATTGCCTTGCAAAGGCTGTATAAACACCCCAAAACACATGTCAGAGTCCTGGAGAGCATTTACTTACCACTGAAATTAATGGAGGAGTTTGAAACTTCAAATACTGAACAAGGCATGAGAGTTCAAGAGTTAAAAATGTGGGAAAAACTCAACTCAACCATAAAGACAGTTTGCAGCTGGCCAATTTTGCCTGTAACATGGAAAATAATGCTGCTGATTATAAATATATTAGAGGCTATTCTTCTAGAGATATCCAGAAGTCTTATTTCACTGTTATCAATAAACCGTGTAAAGCCGGCCATACATGGGTCCGATCCCTAGCCGATAATTTGGACTGAGACCCTCAGTCTCCATCCAAAGTAGTGGCAATCGAACAGGGAAATACCACATGTCTGATCCCTGTTCTATTTTTCCTTGGAGCGCCTTGAAGTGGGATTGATCGCTCAAGGTAGGCTGCGTTGTGTATTGAACCTTTGGTGTGTCATATCCACAACAATCCCAATATTCATGAGTTTCTCATACGGGTTAAGGAAGTAGCCAGTAGATTTAGGTGGACCTCATAAAGCTGGTTTCCTTTGGGGTAAACGGAAACTTCTACATGATATTAGAAATTCTATTTCGTAATTGAAAGTTATTTCTATAAGGCACTACCAGTCGCTTCTGGGTTGCATTACTTATTTACCTAATTAATTTCTTGCAGCACTTAACTGCGAGTGCAAACATCTAAAAAATATGCCATGGATATATGGACCAGCTCTACACTTTACACTGGAGGCTTTAAATGTCTACTCTACCATATCTGAGGAATGTTTTCCTCTGCCATTGCCTTTTGTCATATGTCTTCTACATGCCTTCCATTTCGATGAATTTCCTTCCTCCATCTCCACTCATTTACCACAGGATAAACCCTTTGACTTTTACTCTCATAATATCCATTGAGTTGCATTTTTCTGTGCACAAATGAATTGTTAATGCTAGAGGTTAGAAAAGCCACTCAAATAAACACTCATTACAACTCAGGTATGCATCTCTGAATGTATAGTACATTGAACCTTGAAGCAGATGGGCTGAAACAGCAGAAGGTGTGACTTCTGTCACATAAAAACAGGCAACTGAGTTAATTACCTTTCCAACAGGTACACCAAAACACAGTATAAAACTTTGCCTGGTCTGACAAGTTCATGGTTTCGACTGGCAGTGTTGTGATGGAGTGGGAATATTTCTTGGACTCCTATTATTATTTAGTACTATTTATTGTGTTTAAAGCTGACCCATAACCTAAAATCTTCTGGATGGCTCTCGTGGCCTCATCACCAACTGTACGCTGAAAATGTTTGAAAAAATGTATCTGGAAACATAAAATTCAAGAAATCCCGCAACGCTCTGCCCCTCTAGTGACATAACACCGCCAGGGGCTCCCAATTCCCCTTGCATCCGTCAGTCCACTATGGTATCCCTGGAGTGGTGGAGCAGAGACTACATGAAGAACCCTTCCTCTAGTTATTGCTTTGCCCCTCAAGTTTGTGAAGGTCAATAAAGAGGCGGAGTGGAGACTGGATGAAGGGAACAGACAGCAAAAGCCATCTAAGAGGATGACGTATTAGATAGCATCAAGCATGGTGGAGCCAAGAAAGAGGGCTTATGTATGTGGCTTTTAGGATTGGGTATCAGTTTTCTCAGATCAAGACAGCTAAGTTTAATAATATTTTTTTTTCTTACAGTACAGATTATGTGTACCATGTCTATGCTTCATTAGTCAGAATACCAATTTTTTTCATGGTTACTTCCAGTATAATTATGTACCAGGTCCCAAAGCTCAAATCATATCAAACGAAATTCTTAAACATAACAATGCGTTCACTGAACTCAAACAGATTTTTTGCCTTAAGTATTTTTTGCCTTAAATATTGATTGTCAATCCAATATTGATCCATCCAATGGCTACACAGCTTAATTAATGCAAAATTGATTCCTAAATTGTGATTCCTTTTAAACATTAAGGTGTGTGTCCATTAGTGATGGCATGCATGTTTGCCTCTTGCTGGCAAGCAGTACGGGTGTTCGACCCGCCCCATTCACTGGCCAGAAGGAGCTCTCTATTCTTCCTCCGCGGGATCAGTAGCAGGGAGATCAAGTCAGAGGAAGAATCTGTTTACTAGAAGACCGGACATGAAGCCGGTCTTCTAGTAAGCTGCCGGCTCGTAAACCCGGAAGTAACGCCACATTCGGCTAATGCAACCAGGAACTATGCGTTCCAGGTGCCGGATGTGACGTCACATACAGGTTTTCACATTCAAATTCCCCGCCTAGAGGAAGCCAAGATATCACAGGAGTGGCTCCAGGACAACTCTGTGACTGTCCTTAAGTGTCCTAGCCAAAACTAAAACTTAAATCCAATTGAACATCTCTGGATCTCTGGATGCACGTACGCTCCCCATACAACCTGATGGAGTTTGAGAGGTGCTGCAAAGAGGAATGGGTGAAACTTGCAAAGGGTAGGTATGTCAAGCTTGTGGCATCATATTCAAAAAGACTTGAGGCTGTAATTTCTGACAAAGGTGCATTGACTAAGCATTGAGCAAAAGCTGTGAATACTCATGTACATGTAATTTCTATTTTATTTTTAATTCAAAACCTCAAATACACTTTTTCATGTTATCATTATGGTGTGTTGTGTGTAGAATTCTGAGTAAAAAATGAATTAAGCTCTTTCTGGAATAAGGCTGTAACATAACAAAATGTGCAAAAGTGCTGCGCTGTGAATATTTTCTAGATGCACTGTATATTTGAAATGCATGCATGTTCATATATGCACAATAATACATCAAAGCAATTGGAGAAATTTGCGCTGCAGGCGATGATGATTCCATAATGGTCATTTTGCAATAAGTGTGCATTTATTGATTTTACATTAGAGTTTTATTTGGTTCCTACAACCAGGATATGATATGTACTTTAGCAACACAGGCAGGTTAACAACTGTGCTATTCATGGACACTGACATCTCCTCCCACACTAGACTTTTCATAAAATCTATCTGAAAATACACAATACATTGCTTTCCAGAACAATGGACCAACAAGACAAATCCCCTCCACCGAAAAAAAATGGTAAGTGCATGCTTGGATTTCTAAAAAAGGACTGAACGGGTTGGGGCTAGTTTGTAAATGTTCAATTTGTTTGGGAAACTATTTTTCTTTCCATTGCTGATGCATATTTAACTAAATATGGCAGAACTGTAAGTTGTAATTTTTAGTCTTTGGCCAGGCACAGCCCTGTAACATGGATAGATCATAGTCATCAGATACTGTCTTTGGCTTTTTCTAGTGGCTTGTATACCTTATTTATTTTACCACATAACTGCCCAGTATCATTTACAGTCATTTCAGACAAGAATGCATTGATTTGACAAGTTATTAGATTTGTATATTCATATGTCCATAAAAATGTCAAGAATAATTTAATGTTATTTGTAAATGTTTGGCTACTGATAATATAGGGCAATAATGAAAGGACCAGTCCACCCAAAACTAATGGCTAGCAGGATCCAACAGAAAGTTTGTCCTGGCGTAACTCCTAAGTATGTTTGTGTCGATTGACGACATTTTGGTGCTCCCAATACCAAAAGCATGTTGTACATTTCATTATTTATGTCAGTTGGGGTGGTGGATGGACAGAGCAGCTAAACCCTGTACCTAACTTTTTTTCATAGCTTTGTTTTTATAATACATTATAACCTCTTTCCAATCATTTTACCATACACCTAAAGTATACAATGTACACATATTTATCTTTGGAAAAAAAGCAGCTACAGCTTACAAATTAGCACAACAAATGGCATCCAACAACACAAGTGTGTTTACCCGAAAATAACACAGTGTCTTATATAAATTTTTGCTCCCAAAGATCCCCTATATCTTATTTTCGGAGGATGTCTTATATTTCCATGAAGAATACAGCACTGAGGTATCAGGGTGGGGGGATCACCTAAAATGACACAGGGGGATCAGAGGGGGGAATTAAAATGGCACAGGAGACTCAGAGGGGGGATTACCATTTCAGTAACCCCTTCTGATCCTCCTGTGTCATTTTGATTGTCCCCTCCAATCCCCCCTGTGCAGAGTTACAGTACCGTATCTTCGGGGTAGCCTTATTTTCAGGGGGATGCCTTATATATCAGTGTGAGGGCATAAATGTAAGGGTGCCTTATTTACAGCCCATGCCTTATTTTCGGGGAAACAGGGTATAATATAATTACAATGTGATAACATTATCACCACAGGCAGTGCCCCCTGTAGTGTCCAATCCATACACTAACCATACCAGACACTATTTGTCAATTATAACACAATTATAAAGCTCAGTGGTTACATAAATATACATGTAAAAAAACTTGGCCACAATCCAGGGGTGGGAGAAGAAAACTACCTACTTAATTTAAGGTACAGGACTTACTGTATAACAAAGGTGTGATCAATATATTGAGAATCACTTATCTAGTTATTTATTCTATGTAAGTCTTTTGGTATGTAATAAAGTTGTTATTTATTTTATTAACTACTGGTCCCTGGCCGTGTCAAGACCCCTGGGGTTGGCCACTCCTGGTTTTTCAACCAAGTGGTTGAGATTTGTGTTTGCATTGTTGATACATTATTGAGCAAACACTCACTCCAACCTGATGTCACCTGTAACTTCAAACATGGGGTCCTCTATGTCATCATGAAGCCCCTGTCTAGAAGTGGGTATGCTTCAGAGATGTTGGTGAATATTTTTATGATAGTGAGAAGAGAAAGACAGAGTAAGTAGGAAACACATTTATGTGCATTTTTTTTATATGGTTTTAATGCAGTGCTGGAGCAATGTAACAAAACACGTCCACTTCTTTAAGGACAGGCTCAATACATTGTTGATGGATATGCCAGGATGCAACGTAGCAAGCCATTATGTTTTTAGCTACAAAGTCTTGTGTTTAAACCTAGTGGAAACTAAAGGCTGCCATTCATGGGTCGATGTTCAGCGTGATGACCTCATCACGCTGATCCAGATATGGAAGGAGCTCAGGGCACAGCACTGCTGTGTCATCGAGCTCAGCTGATGCTTTGCCCGTGGTCTTCATCCAAAGCAATGGACATCAACCGGATTTACGGTCATGTCTGATAACCCTGCCCACAGGGGTGGCTGCATTAGATATGCGCTAGATAGATGTCTGTCAACATGGGTGCGTGTATGGGCACCTTAATTGTTTTGCGGCCTTTGTGATAGTTGGGTCAGCCAACTTCTTGCATCTGTTGCTAGTGGAACATTTACAAAATTTTCTATTTTTTAAAAAACACAAAGTTTAGCAAGCACTAAAAGTCGAATGGTAACATGAGAAGATGCTTTATGGTGAAAGCTTGTGTACCTTATCAATAAACACAAAGCCAAACAAATGTTATCTAAGTTCTGCCATTTCAGTGATATGTTTAAATTAGTTGCTGGCAAATAATTAACGTTAACACTCTGTCATAATTGTATTAGTTAGAAAACATTTAAGATTAAGATATATATGTTCAATATAATATACTTTATCTGTATTTGTTTTACAGTCTATGTATTGTTTTATCTCCCAGACACCTTTGATTTCTAAATATATTTAGCCACTGGAACAGATCTAAAAACAATTCTAAGGATTAAAGACTAAATTAATTAAAGATAGAAAAAAGTAAATATTAATAAAGCCTCCCACTCCGAAGTAAAGAAAACTGACATTTTCGGTAGATCGTAATCACCATGCTGCGATCGATTGTGGGTTGATTGCATGGGCATCGACCTGTGTATGGGCACTTTAAGGATTCCAATGGCCTACCCACAGGCTGGGGGGTGAGGGGAAAGAACGTAAAAACGATAATAATTGTATTTTTCGGACTATAAGACGCACTTTTTCGCCCCCAAAATGGGGGGGGGAAATAGTGCCTGCGTCTTATGGTCCGAATGCGTGACCCCCATGCCCACTTGGCTGTGGGTGGTCGCACCTTGGCTTCCCGTCAGCTCTCCCGGCAAGGAAATGGTGTCTGGATCTCCCATCTGAACTGTATTGCTTATGCCAACAAAGCCCTGCTGCTATAAGCAATGAAGAGAGAGATAGATGAACTGTTATCTATCCCTCTCTCCGTGTCCGTGAAAACTGCAATCACTGCAGCTCCCACGGACACAGGCCAGAGAGGAGACAGCTGAGCAGCTGTTATCCCCTGGCCCTCCCTCCTCCCAGTCAGTAAGGAAGATGACGTTGTGCTTAGTATAGTGCTGCTAGTGACATCTACTGGCTGAATTGAATATTGCATTCATTTAATCTATTTCATTAACCCAATTGATGTGAAAACTTATGACATTTTTTTCTGGTTTTCCTGCCCTAAAAACTCGGTGTGTCTTATGGTCCGGTGCGTCCGAAAAATACAGTAGATCCCCCCAATTGAACATTTATGCTTTGCAACTCGCTTTTCAGGACTGGTTGTATTTACCGTATATACTCGAGTATAAGCCGACCCGAGTATAAGCCAAGGTACCTAATTTTACCTACAAAAAAACGTATTGGAAAAACGTATTGACTCGGGTATAAGCCGAGGGTGGGAAATGCAAACTCCCAGAAAGTGGAGTTGTCTAAATGAGAAAATATAGAGAAAGCACCATTGCCCCTAGAAATTAATCAAACAGGATTAATCTTAGTGCCACATCATCAATAAATTTAAGAGAACACCGGATTATTATTATTACAGGATGGGTTTTGCAAGGCAATTCTTATTTTTAAATCATAGGCTATGGAGTGTTGTATCTGTACTAGTAACTGGCCACTAGGTGGCAGTGTGGAGTTTGTTGATATCTATCAGCTGTTAGTCGGAAAGCCAGAGAGATCAGCATGGAAATTCAGGTGAGGTGAGTGGACCCCCCTCAGCTGACTCGAGTATAAGCCGAGGGGAGCACTTTCTGCCCATTTTTTTGGGCTGAAAAACTTGGCTTATATTATATATTGTATATACGGTATGTATTTCACCAACCATTGTCAACATAAAAAATTACACAAGACTAAGTAATGTTCTAGAAAAACAACAAAAAAAAACTAATATAAGACTTTTTCTTATTTCAGTGCTCTGGCAAAAAATGGAACTTTTTGCTAGAAAACATTCTGCTCCCTGTCCAGAAGAACGGAAGAAATATAACCGTGACTTTGCAGTGTCCACCTCATTTCACGGATTACACAATCTTGTACGGGACGAGAAAAAGGGAACGTTGGGCCAGTTCCGCAGAATGCTTTGGTTTATTGTCATATCAGTTTTTGTCACGGCGGCCTTCATACAAGTCTGCTCGCGCATTATCAGTTATTTCAGTTGGCCAACAATGACATCGGTAACTGTTCAGTATGTCGACAAGATCGAGTTCCCTTCTGTCACATTTTGTAATTTGAACAGGTATATACATATATATTATTTATTTTTAAGATGTAATGCAGAGCATTTCCAGTTGGCTCTTTGTAACAGTCTAATGGAAATGTTTATGTAATTAACACATTTATAGATAGACATTAAAAACAAAAGTACAAATATGTGAGTTTTCAATGCTGAATTTAAATAAGAGAAAATAAGAGGAAGATTAGAAACTGGGGTTGTCTACTATTGCTTTATGTTTTGATCAGCTATCATTCTGGGTAAGTGGAGACTTAGGGAAGTGATGTGAGAAAAATCAGCAGAGACAACCAGCATGGGGACTGGTCTACCTCAAGAACCTCTACAACCAAGAGGTGCAATGTGAGCCAGGTACCTGGCCTACAGCAGGACAAGCTGGCCAGGCTCAATAGTGAGGACTGAGTGCCTGAACCTTCTTCAGTGCTGTTCTCCATTGGATCTGCAATTAGATAATGCTGGGAGTAGAGGTAGAGTAGTGTCCAATGTTATACCTGTTCCTGGAAGTATTACATTTTTTTTCAAATAGTCAGCCAAGATCTATCTTGATCATTCTCATCATTCTCAAACGAACATCTTGTGTATGTACAGATGTCAAGTGAGGTTGTGCATTGATATCTCAGGGCGGATCTCTGAATGAACGTCCAGCTCTATGGCATTGTTTTCTATGAGGGCAGCACTCAACCATAAAACACAACAAACGATGTGTGCAAAGGTCTAGTTCATTCTCTGGTCATTGGAAACAATAACGATGTTTCCCAAGCAAAAGTGTGTACATAGCTTAATTTTTAATAATTTGTTCCTAAGGGACTTGTGTCCATTGCTGATTCTCTGTGCCGGAATCATGCTGCGCCAGCACATTTGCCGGGCAGATTACCTGCTGCTCGCAGGCAGTTTACCCACGGCTTAGGGTGTGCTCCCACTGCCTCGGAGGGAGTACGCCCTATTCATGGAGATGGGGAAAGACACGGAAAATCAGCGCCCGAACAGCTTCCGGAGGTGTGTACCCATGTCTAGGAGACACCTCTATTGATCTTCAATGGAGGTGTATCCAGCGGCTTCAAAATAGCACTCCGGCCGTGAAGCTAAGGGCTTGTTTCCACTTTTGCGTTTTTGCACGTTTATAACCGCGCGGCCGCAAGCGCAAACAACCGCATCCATTGGAAACATCAATATAGTTTCCATTGGTGCATTTGTGCACATTCGAATGCGGATGCGGTTTAGGGTGTGGTTGTGAACGCTGCCTGCAGCGTTTTGAAACGCATCCGCGTCCCAACCGCATCCGCATCCCAAAAATGCATCCATAGGAAAGCATTGGATGCATTTCAAAACGCTCAAAAACGCATGGCAGAGCAAATGCGGATTCTGGGCGCGTTTGAAAAAAAATTCATCACGAAAACGCGCACAAACTATGCCATGCGTTTCGTGCGGACGTGCGCGCAGTTACAACCGCACGAAAACGCAAAAGTGGAAACAAGCCCTAAGATTACACAATGTGGACACTGTCCCATTCAGCAGAATGGGAAGTGTCCTCTCTTTGTCTTTTTCCATGCACGGCCGAAGTGGGAAAAAATATGAAGTAGACACAAGCCCTTAAAATATATGCAATACAGATACATTGTTGACACAGTGCAGTCATAGCCTTAGTAATGAGGATGAAGACTTGAATCATGTGTTTTAGTTAAAAAAAAAATCTATTTTCCATGTTCTTGTATTGTAACAGTTACACTATTTAGATATAATCTGTGTATAGTGTATAATTGATTTTTTTTTTAAAATAATTATAATTAAAGTCATAGTAATTCATTTCATTTACCAGTGATCTTTACGTGTGACTATTTATATCTTCAAAATTCAAACCACAGTACACTGTAAAGGCAGTGTACATGGTGGTGCGAGCATTATGATATGGAGATGTTTCTCACCCTATGGTGTTGGGAATATTAACCACATTCTAGAAATCATCGATCAGTTTTAGGCAAAACCTAAAAATCCAGAAGAATTGTGGAATGTATTCCAATAATTATATGCTGGAAAGTATCGTTTTAAAAAAAATTCAGTTTATACGATAAATGTTTCAGTTTGCGAAAAAGAATGCAGACTCTGCTAGCTAACATATTCAATCAGGCTAACATATTCACTTTGTATAAAGGAATAAAACACCAAATTAATTAAATACCAAATTTTTTGACTATAAGACACACAGGACCAGAAGACACACCCAAAGTTTTGTAGAGAGAATTAGGGAGAAAAAAACAGAGACACATTCATTCAGATATCAAGTGAATATACAGAATGTTCCAGCAAAGTAGGCAGGACTGGACCATGCAGTATTCACTTTATATTCCTTCAGCCAAAAGGCCAGTGCCAGGGCTTAAACTTTAGCATGTGTCTATACACTAGGAGTACCCATTCTCTGAATACAACTCATGCTATCTAATTGTATGGGTCCCTCCAAAAGTTGGCCAGTGTGCTCAGAGAATGGACACTGCTAGTGCTTATGCAGATCTCTTCTTGGCAGTGGCTTTTTGGCTTGGCTGGAGAGAATTTCTGCCTCCTGGGATGCATAGCCATTGCTACCAGGATGGTTGGGACTATAAAAAAATATTTTTTTACATATTCGAACCATAAGATGCAGGGACACTTCCCCATTGATTTTAATGGTAATAAGTGGCGTCTTATAGTCTAAAAAATACATTCGTTTCTATTGACTTTTAAGAGTGAAGTGTTCCCAATGCAATTGTGTGTTTGTCAATAAAAGCTGCAATAATTTTTTTTTACGCAAGGATTACACTCTGAACATAACTGTTTTATTGCTTTCCTTGTTTGTATGTAAATAGCTTCAGTGCTTTGGACAAGCCAGTGTGGTCTGGACCAAAGATAGAGATACAGATTTCAGACATGTTTATGACACTCTTCCATAACATGCTTGTTAAGCATTTCTCTACTCATGACCTAAATAATTAAAAAAAGTGGTTTTAGGTGTGGTTTAAGATGGTCATCCATTGTTAGATTTTGCCTTTGATAATTTAAGATTGTTTACATTTTATGAATTGACCAAAAGCCAAAGCGAGCGCAAAACTGAAAGAACCAAGTTCCAAGGCAAGGGGGGCTCAGCCCCCAGGATTGTAGGAAGGAATTAGCTAGTAACGAAGGCTGAAAAGTTTCCCTAAACACGTTTTTTTCATTTTATTATCTTATATACAGAAATAATCTAGCTCTGACTTTATTTTACTGGCTTCTCTGGAAGATCCCCTGCCTTTGGAAACACCCTTATAGGCCAGACGTGCCCACAATTTTTGGCTAGCGAGCTACTGTAAACATACCTGAAAAAAATGATCTACAATTTAAAGAAAATGTCCTGCTGTTCCCTCAATCCAGTACATAATTTTAATTAAATAATCATAATGATAACTTAAGCTGGGCATAGACGTTCAGTTTTCCCAGCGATCGATCTTTTAAACTACCGTTTCCGTTAAATTCCGAAATCTATTCCATTTACTGAATCGATCACACATTGCACCATATGACGTCTTCGATTCCTGGTTGATTCCTTCCCATGATCGATCACAGATCATGCATTCTCCAGCTCGCAGCTGTTTTAATCAGAAATTATGTCATGTGGGTTGGACACCAACAGGTCGATCGATAGGAATGATTACATACTATTTAGGGTCAATTGATCACTTTGTACATGGATCAATTTGTGATTGATCAGGCAATCGATTTCAGCGACCGAAGGGGTGATCAATTCCAGCGATCGATCTGACAGAAATCGTACGGCAAATTGAGACGTCTATGCCCAGCTTTAATAATTAATAATTTACATGTGTAGCGGTCCTTCAGTGTACAAGCACTCTTGTATGAAATATAAGGATATAGGAGGGCATAGGATCTTTTTAGTTTGGCTGATGGTACAAGTTTGGAGCAGGTTTTCTAGGTATTTTGATGGATTTGTATGCAATCTTTACATGGAGCATGAGCACAGACATTTGGAAAGGATTGATTGAACCACTGTGTGTTAAGCTGGCCACACACGGCTCGATAAACTAACAGATTAGAGCAACATTGGGTGCCGTGCACGGTCACGGCGCCCGATGTTCCTCTAATCTGTTTCTTCTTCTTGAAAACCTTGGTAAAAATCCATTACATTGAATGGGGGTCACCATCCAATGCAATGCAATGGACAGGCTGACAGCTGAGTTGCACACACAGGCTGTGTGAACAGCTACAGCTGTGTGTGTGTGAAGGGGGCGGGGCTAGCATGGGCCAGCTCTGCCAGGAGAGGGGATGGTGTGTGCAGGCTGGCTGGCTGCTTCTCCGGCTGGGGAAAAAGCAGAGACCCGGGGGACCGGGTCCCTATCGTATGGTAATTGATGTGCCCATGTGGTGCACATTGATAACCATACGATTGACCCATGACGTCACCACGCAGTAATTGATTGCCGGTCGATTGCACGGGAATCTTCCCTTATATGGCCAGCTTTAGACAGACTATTTATATTAAAACTGAACAAATTATTAAATTAAAGATCGATCAAGCAAAAGTTGATGTGTCTATGGCTAGCTTTACAAATTGATTAGTAATCTGCTGAACTTACGGGAATAGGTATGTGTGCCACTCACACATGGATTCTCGTAAGATACTTTGGATGGAAACCCTGGTCCCCATCCAAAGTATAGTGATCGGCCAGAAAAGAACTATCAAGACGGATCACCATGTGGCTAACTTGCAGTGCTATTTTGGTCAATTGCTCCAGGTAGGTACCTCTATTTTGCGTATCAACCCCCATGCGAACACGCACAGCAGTCGATCCTCCACAATCTACTGCGGATGGACACGTGTATGGGGGGCCTTAGTCAGTCGCACATGAAGTACCTAGTCCTATGTAATCTATGACTCCCATGACATGTGGTCTACAGAGCACTTTCAATCACCTTGGGAGCTTACAGGGTATTGGAAGATCAGAAAAATAAGCAGCCATGGACGTGACACAGATTATATAAATTTTCATTGTTTTAACACAAGGAAACTGATATGAAACATAATTTTTTATCTTTGTATAATTGCAGGTACCAAACTCAAGCGGTAAACAATCTGAGCATTGCATTTTTCATGTGGAACATTGTATCTACCGTACTACATTTTTCAAGCACAGGAAAAGATTCTGGTGGTATACATGAAATGATTGAGTTTCTGAACCGCAACCAAAATTTCAGCATCAAAGACTTCACAAACAATTATGGATTTTATCTTGATAATAGAACGCTGTTAAAATGTGACTTCTTTGGTATTCCATGTTATCCAGAGGTAAGATCCAACTCATCTTTTCAAGGGCAAAACTGAACACTGTACTGTGTATAGCACATGATGTTTTCTATTTTTGTAGTGTAGGTTTAAAAAAAAAACCCAAAAAGACCAAAACTGTATATTTGTAACAAATCAATTAAAAACAATAAGAAAGAAGAATTACATGCAAGAATGATGCATTGCACTAGAAAAGCTATTTACTGCAAAACCCCTTAAAAGGAAAGAGGAGAACCTTAGATCGGTGGTTCCCAAACTACCTTGCAGGGCCCCCCTTTTCTATTAAGGAACATTATTGAGCCCTCCTCCCCATTCAAACACAGGTTCAGAATGAGAGCCGTTGCCCCCCTGGAATACCTTCTCGCCCCCACAGTTTGGGAACCACTGCCTTAGATGGTGGGAGAGAGACTGGTGGTGAACATGGTCTTCAGTTACTGTATATCATCAAGTGTAAGTAAAGGTATCCCTAAGTGACATAAAACATAAGCCCCCCATACACGTCCCGATTTTTCGTACAAATTTTGCTCGACCGACCAATGTGGTCGGGAGATTAATCGATCGGGAGATTAATCGGATTCGGAATTATGTACCGCTTCGGACCTCTCCATAAATTTTTGGTCGATCTGCTGTGAATAAATAGGGTCGGGATGATGGATTGGTGATAATTCGAATTCCGATTTTTCGTGCCAGCCGACCGACCGACCATAACATTTTAGGTGAAAATCGGGTGACAGGATCGGACGAAAAATCGGTCAGGAGAATAATCGGAACGTGTATGGGGGGCTTAAGCAAGTTAATCATTATGTCTGTTAGGTGATCAAGATTAAGGTCTTGACAGGAAAACAGTATAGCTTGCTTCCATCACAATGCTATGAGACGTCGAGCCACTGTGAGAACAATTTTCTATTTAAGCTAGCCAGGTTTAATCTGTTGGTGAGGTACCTTACCCAATAGGTGATTAACATCTTGACAAAATGGGGCTAGAACTGGGCATGACCAAAAGATATGGTCCAACTAACCCAGATGAGTCCCATACCACCAACATCTATCCAATGTTTGAGGATAGATATGATGCAGCTTACTAGGAGTGTAATACCAAAACTAAAGCCCCCCACTCACGGTTATGTGTCATCACGCGCGGCCGGTCCTGCAGAGAATTGGCCTGTTCTTAATGGCTTGGACTGCTTACTGGACGAATTAAAACTTTAAACTTTCGATTCACACCCGATTTCACGGCTTATCGTCATCGACCACGGTTGATCGGGTAAAATATAAGCATGTATGGGGGGCTTTAATTATCCTCTTAATTTTCTCCTTATAAAGGAAGCATAGAGAGGTGCTCTGTACAAAACTTTTGCCATGTTTTTAGTGTAAAGCTGTTCGATTTTATCACAATCGATCTTCAATTTAAGACCATGATCTTTTAATTGAACATCGGTCATAATCAAATCCAAAGTAGTACCAAATGGAGTGTGCAAACGTAATACAATCCTTGAGAGCCCAAAACTTAAAATTTTAGTTTTGATCAAGAAACACAGGAAAGAGTCATATATAAATGTGTTCATCGAATACAATTGACCCAACCAACAAAATTCTACGTTTTTAGTTTGATCGTTGTACAATCTACAAAAATTTTCCTACATGTCCAATCACTTTTCGATCAATGTTTTGATCGTTATCGAACAATTTTCGATGATCAAACCATGTGTGCAGTAAATGTACATGGAAGAAGTGTATGGTCAGCTTTAAGCTAGCCACACATGGTACAATTTATAATTCAATCGAGGTTTGATTCGATTTTGTACTTCGATTATAAAAATCGAACATTTAATTTGTCATTTAATCGAAGTTCTCCACATGGGGAGCACGATAATTGAACAATTTTGACTGAAATTAAATCGAAGTAATCCAAAATCGTCGATTGGATTAATGTTTTTTTTAACAACTTTTTTTTCCCCAGGAAGTAGTCATATGTTAATAGCGCACATCGAGATGATTGAATCGAAACAAACAAAACACTTTCAGAAATGTAGTTCGATCATTGATCAATCAACCAAAATTTTCCAACTTCCGATCACTTTTCAATCAACGGTTTTACTAAAATCTTACAATGAACGTCGATTGTACTATGTGGGCAGTACATCGATTAACGTTCAATCGATCTTTTTTTTCATCGAAATTCGCCGATTGAACGCTAAAATTGTACCATGTGTGGCTAGCTTAAGACTCCTGCCCAGGATTCCTTTCTACGTACCTATATAGGCATTGCTTATCAAAGTGAGCAAAGAGATATCAATAAGTTGATTTTATAATTATCCAATAACAGGCCCTTAGTGGGTGGACCTAGTTTGCAGAGCCACACAAACAGTGCCTAAAGCCCCCCCTACATATTCCGATTTATGGACAGACTCGAAGCGGTCCCGACCGATCACGATTTCTAAAAATTGGCCGAAAAATTGGTCGGGACCACGCTGGTCGATCAGGCAAAATCCGTACGAAAAATCAGAACGTGTATGGGGGGCTTGATCTGGAAAAACCTTGCTGGGAGAACAAGACCATACATAATGGCGGATCTGTAAATAGCTATAAAAGGCTGTCTTAAGCCCCCCATACACGTTCTGAGTTTTCGTACGAATTTTGCCTGATCGACCAGCTTGGTCAGCTGGGGTGATGGATCGGGAGAATAATCGGATGTGGAATTATTCACGGACCTGTCCGTAAATTTTGTTCGATCTGCTAAAAATAAAATAGTGTCGGACCTATCGATCGGTGATAATTCGAATTCCGATTTTTCATGCCAGCCGACTGATTGACCATAACATTTGGAGGGATAGGGGAATAAAAGAGGCCCTATTGGTATACAAATTTAGAGCTCCTTTAGTATAAAAATCAAACTAGTTAGAGTTTCATAAGAGAAAGGGTTGAATTTTTTTTCACTTTGTGAGTTGATTGCAAAGCCCCTGAACATGTTTTTATCACCAGAATAAATAAGAAAGTGAAGGGTTGTGGGAACATTTATTAAGAATTGCTCAAGCACATGTAGTTTTTGTTTAAATTAAGTTCAAAATCAATGTTGAAACTTCAACTACATTAAATATTTGTGTTAGAGCAATATATATTTTTAAATTTTATTATAAATTCAACCCTAATTTACATCTTCAGCTAGTTTGGTGAGGATATCGTGCTCAGGAGCTTTGCAATTACCTCTCAAATTCAAACTAAAGTTTTGGGATTTGTGCTGAATTAGGCTGTGTAAATACCTTCTGTTTTAAGAAGGCTTGATTGTGCTATGCACTGCTCGAGTTGAGGGTTTTTTGATTCCTTTCATCCCTTCTCACCATAACCTTCACGGGTACTTCTCTTTGAACTAAAAAAAAGAAACATTGACCATCTCTATTTCATAGTACCATTAATGGTTAGAGCATGAAACCTTCCTTCTACCAGAAATATTTCACTATATGTCATTATATTGTCTTTAAATACTTTTTACTTTCCTCTTTTTTAGGACTTTGAACATGTTTTTACAGAGTATGGGAACTGCTACACCTATAACCACAATACACCTGAGTCAAATATAAGGATTAGTACAGCAGGAAAAGGACTAAGTGTACTGTTTGATATCAAACAGGTAATTATGTTAGTGTGGATCATTAAACATTTTTGCATTTGGATTACATTCGTTTTGTACCATGCCTGACTTCAGATGTTATGCAAAAGAACGCTTTAGGACAAAATTCTATAATAAATATTTAATATGAACAGTTACTTGTCACCATACATGAGTGGTTCTCAACCTTTTTAGAACTGCAACCCTGGAAGTGATGCCCTGGGGTGGACTCAGACCTGTCAACCTTCTCGTTTTGGCTTTTATGTGGCTTTCCTGGCCAAATCCCGATTTCAAGAAATCCCGGATTCTTGAAATCACACTGATCTAGCAGGGAGAGGGTGTTATTCTCCCTGCTAATGTCCCATCCCGCACATTATCAGCACAAGCCGGCTGGGACATTAGCAGGAAGAGTAACGCCCTCTCCCTGCTAGTTTAGCCAAGAAGTAATCCCGGTTCCAATGACGATACTTCCGGTACGTGGAAGTGATGTCACTGATCAGTAAGCGAAGTCACTGACTGATGTTCCTGTATGCCCCCATTTTTTTCCAAAGTTGACAGCTATGGGTGGACTTGACATCACTTTCTGCACGATCAGGGAAATGTAATGTTCCCTTCCTCCTATACCCTGAAATAATGTGCAGGGTGGAAAGCTAGGAGGGAGGGGGCATTACTCTCCAAACTTCCCACCCTGCTAGTGGGCATCATTGTTAGGGCTTGTTTCCATTGTACGTCGGGACCCCTATGCTAAGCGTATACGCTTAGCAGAGGTCCCGACGTATCCCACAGACTCAGCCTGCCGGCGGATGGTCTGTTCACACATCCGCCGTTGTAAAGGCTGAACGTACTCGACTACGTTCAGCCTGACACCGCCGGATCGGCTCAACGCAATGAAGACAGACCCTCCGCCGAGCAGGTAAGTCTATCTGTTACGTTGGGACCCCCCGCTAAGCGTGTACGCTTAGCGGAGGGGTCCCAACGCAATGGAAACAAAGCCTTAGCTTTCAGTGAATGGAGCGGCCACTTGTGAAATGGTCATTCAACCCCTAAGGGGGTCCCGACCCACAGGTTGAGAACCACTGCAATAGTATTTTTTTTTCATGTTGTTTTTGGAAATGAACCCAATCATCTGCTATTATTTTGTGTTTGAACATATTATTCTACTACTACTATGATTCTAATTATACACAGTTATCAGTCACCCTTTATGAACAATGGTTAGCATAGAAGCTGGGTAGGAAAGTGCTTTTCAAACCTCATCAGAGGGAAGTTTACACTTAATATTTTAGTTGCAGGGCCCATATACATCTATGCACAATCCAGTAACACATATGGGTGGTCAATTGAACCTTTAGATGTATACTGTCTATAATTTTTACTTGTAATGGATTTTTTACATTGTTTGATTGTTTCGATAAAATGGGGGAAAGCAGGATGGACAAAGGGACGGCTTGGCTCTGATTCCATGTGAATGTTATATGTAGTGCAGTGCTTGCAATGCTTGAGAAGAAAGCACATTTGGTTTAGCTTTTGGGAAGCTAGTAAGTGACTTAAAGCGGACCTACCACCAGGAATCTATGTTTTCATGAATGGCACTAGAAGT
>CM070032.1:166823563-166856046 GCA_036250615.1 Ptychadena robeensis
ATATATATATATATATATATATATATACCCTGTTTTGCCCAAAACTTTAAAATAAGCCACCCCCCGCAAATAAGATACCAACCGATACCTGCCCCTGCCCAAATCTCCCATTCGGGTAGTACAATGGGTAACTGTGTGCCTCTGTGTGACTCCGTCAGGGCTGGCTGCAGTGCAGGAAGGACAAACAAGTCTGTTACCCGGCCGTACCCGTAGATCCCCAAAAAAAGAGAGTCAGTGAATGGGAAGGGGACAATGAATGGCACAGAATGATCTAAGGGGACAATGAATGACACAGAATGATCTAAGGGGACAATGAATGGCACAGAATGATCTAAGGGGACAATGAATGGCACAGAGTGATCAAAGGGGACAATGATTGACATAGAGTGATCAAAGGGGACAATAAATGGCACAGAGTGATCAGAAGGGGACAATGATCTGCACAGAGTGATTAAAGGGGACAATTATGGCAGAGAGCGATCAGAATAAGACATCCCCCTGAAAATAAGACCTAAGGTATATTTTGGCATTTCAAAAAATATAAGACCTTATCATTAAGGAAACATGAATTATTTATATATCCTTTTTTGCTATTAGATGTTTACTAGCTACTAATTCTAAACACATATTTTTATAGGTTGTCGTTCTCTCTAAATGAGCAAAGTTCTCAAATAGTAGATATAAGATGCTTAACTCTTAAATAAGAAAGAGCTAGTTTTCTGTATGCAAAATTGTAAACTATATGGTTGAAGATGATGGGTAGATTTTAGTATGTCCCAGTCTTTCATATACAGTATTTAGAAAAAAATACTTGAAATATGAATATTCTTACTAACTAGCAGCAAAAATGCCTAAAAAATACAAAGATAAAGGCAAAAGTACCCATCGTCAAATTCCTACTCACAAGGGCCTGTCCATGTAGGTGCACTTTCTATGTTTGCCAGCAGATGTCCTAATAAACCTTCAAGAAAACTCACTTTAATAATAACATACCCACAATGCCTGTGGATGTCTTCGAACAGTTGCATTGTTCAGCTCATTTTACTACAGACAAAATATATATTACATTTAATGTAGGGCCCCTGACTTCACATGTTGCAGAGGAAGGAACATTGTAGAAGAAATGACACTATGCAGCAAAAAGTCTACCCATCTGAATTTATTATATCAGTAAAGGCTAAATGTAAAAGCAAAAATAACACTTTATAATAGAAACATTTATTTGCAAATTATTTAACCTAACTTTTGTAAGGAAACATAATATTCCTTTACAGAATGTCACATTCTGATATTTCAGCTAGTATACAATTTGGGCTATAGTAGAAACAGATGGACCTTCATTTTAGTTTGGCAAACATTCTTTGAAATTGGATAAACAAATTTTCAATTCCAAAATAATTTTAGGAACAAGGATTCAAAATCCTTGCACGTTGGTACAGAAATCCCTCACAATATTTTAAATGTAATCCCAAAATTCCTCAGAAATGTTGGGCAAGTAGGGTAAGTCAGGGGATGCTTTTGCATAGTTTCTGGGTATGCCCGATACTATCTTCTTTCTGGGAAGGTGGTAGAGGAACTTACCTTCATCCAGCTTGGTGATGACTAGGTCATATGCCTACTCCACCTCAGACAAGCCCCTCCCCATAAATATATTATTTATTATTTGAAAGGATCCAAGATATCAAGTATCGAGATTCAAGAAATCAAGTATCACCACATCAAACCACCCTGTGGAAAATGTCTTGGTAGTTGTTGTCCCCAATTGTGCTACGATTCAGCATTATTTCAAAAACTTTGTGTCATTAAGTGACATGTGGAGAATACTGTCATCTTGTAACTAGGTCTGACTAGCGATCGCCCAGATATAATTATTTTTTACCCTTTATCTTTTTTTCCTTTACTTTTCTTGTTGATCAGAGAACTGTTTTTCTCAATCATGTATTTTGCTTCATAGACCATTTTATGTTTTCTTTGTCACTACCCAATTTTGTTAAACTTTAATTAAATATTTTATCTATTTTTATATACAGATTTGTGATCTCATCATTATGGCTTTCATTATTCACATTAGTTACATTTTTGTATTTTTGCATACATTATTATATTGAGTTCTCCTTGTTAATTGTATTTTTGAACATTTTAATACCTGTTGAATTAATAAAAGAGGAGAAAGGTTTGATCTGTTAGTTGAAGGTTTGTGTCCTATAAATTTTAATGGGGCTTGACTCCAAATTCAAAGAACATTTGACGAATTTAAAAGAATGTGATATGAATGTAATATATTCATCCATCTCTAATATCCTAATAATGCTGACATTGTTTTGGGAACGAGCTCTAACTGTCAACTTCCTTTCTTTGGAGTCAATTGAAAATAATCTGTATGATTATAGTCCCAGTAATGATTTTCTTTTATACACAGAGGTGCACATAAGGGGTACTCTGGTACTCACTTGAATAACTGCAGGGAAATATGAATGACTATAAAAGGTTGCAGTTAGGGGTGGAAAATTTGGAATGTAAATTAATAATCCAAAAAAGAAAGATTGGTCTTCTAAGGGTGTTCGAGATCTGGGGGATGAAAGTCAGAGTAGACATATGTAAGAGTAAAATCTGACAAGAGAATAGCACTGTGTGACAGCTTGAATATGGCTATAAAAGGTTAACATTTGGACTGAGGGTAGTCTCTGGTTAGTTACTAAGCTAGACAACTTTAGGGTTGTTCTACTGAGGTATAACATCTGGGGGTTCAAACGTGTTGTACTGTGAGAGTTACATTTGACCCAAAGCCAGCTGGTGACCTGTGGATGGAGGCAGCTAATCGGAGGCTCAATAAGGAACAGGGAGGTCCATCTACAGCAGAACCTACCATGCAGGAAGCTGACGCAGAGAACAGTGAGGTAGACCACATACATATGGGGTGAGTACCAAACACCATCTCCTGGTACTCATCTGAGGAGCTCACTAAAAAAGTTATGTGCACCCCTGATTATACACTATAAAGTGCGAAGTGGCTATATCCATGATGCATCAAACCCATTTTAGGAATGTATCTAGTAGTCAACAAACTTGCCCCAAATACGTAAAAATGTTATCTATATAGACAAAACTATTGATAAACATGGTCAAACATTAATGGAATCCTATTTTCAGCCATAGCAGGTTGCACTCTTGTAGGAGAAGTGGGTTTCTTTCTTCATATCTTCAGGAAATGCTACATAATAGCTGCTGATCACCTGATCACCTGATCGCACCACATGTTTAAAATGCCACCCCTTTACCAGGGCAGGACTGTAAATATCACTGCATACAATTTCCTTTAGATCCACCAACAACTGTGTAGTATAGTGGCCTCCCTGATAGAATAAATAGTGATTGGAAGAATTAGAAGGCTTCTTATATTACATGGTTTTGGTAGAACAAAAGTTGATTGTACAATAATTGTATGGTAAGAATTGTAAGGTGTATGGGGGTCTTAAGACATTGTTTTATTGGATATCTGTTATTTTAGTTTAAATGATCAGATTACCAATTCTACTGGGTCGGTGTGCTGGTTTGGATTGGTGTGGCTCCCATCTCAACCTCAACACACACCCTCATCTTCCTAATATTCTGCACTAGCCCAATCACTCCCTACCCTATTTGTTGTGTTTCCTTTTTTTGTTTACTCCCATTAGCCTCCCCCATTTCTCTTTACCATGCTTTATTCTTTATGCTATAGAGTCCAAGAGGAATAATAGCTCCACTCTCCCATAACTGTTTTATTGAAACCACCCCATAGTTGTAATTCCATTGTACCTGCATTTTCAAAAGGTGTTTCAAGACTGCTACATCTGTACTGGTATTTCATAAGTGTTCTAATTTTTATCCTATCTTACACTTTTCTATTGTTCTTGAGAAACCACCCATTTAAATGCTTAATATAAAACATAACAACAATGCTGAAAAGTAGAACACTGACCCAAATATAGCAACTTGCACAGGAATTTGCTCTTTTTTGGTGAAAGATTGACTTCAGTGGTAAGCAGCCAAGATTTTTGTACTCAATAATACTGGCATCTCTGTCAACATGTCAACATTATTATTGGCTGGTCTGTGACTTCATATAGTAATTTTCTCTTTTATGAAGATTCCTTTGTAGTAAGACTTTACAAGCTTTACTTTAAACCACACAGCCTAATTTGATGTATTTTTGGCATTAAACAATATGCCATATAAGGGGCTGAGTCAGTTTGAATGTTCCGCAGAGCACACTCACATTTCAGGAAAACACAAATTTTGCATTGCAGTGATTGTTAGCTTATTGACACATTTGCTGAAACACACATTGCAAAACTCAGCTTTTTGTTTAGGGGATGATCCCTCCCAATAGAGCTCTTTTAATTTATAACTGTAATCTGCATAAACAGTAGTGAATAGTTCTCTGTAGTATTTAATTCAAATCAACTGGACTTGCTGCGTTTATTTCTTAAAGGCGTTCACAGGTCATCTGACTGGCTTTTTCAAATCAGAGTCAGATGACCAGCGAAACATCTTTAAAAAATAAACACAGCAAGTCCGGTTGATTTGAATTAAACACTACAGATATACAATGACCTGGATGAATGAGAATCTTCACAGACAAGTAATGCATATTAATTTGTTTTTAGCAAATGCAGCAGATTGAGTTAGAAAACCATAGTTTATAGTCAGCTCTGCTGCAATCTGAACACAGCTCTAATTAACATCATTCTTCATTAGTAATTTGTGTTACAACAAGGGACTGTCAATCCAACTAAGGGGAAGATGCTGTAGGTGTGCCTCGGTTGCAATAAGTGATGGATAGGGGGCTACAAACTGCTTCCAACTGACCGTGTGAAGCAAGCCTTAAATAGTTGATAATCACTTAGGCTATGTTCCCACTTAGGTAATCAGCCGCGGGGCGAACGTGACTTTAATCGGGTGCAATTGGACCCATAGAGAATGAAAATCACATAAAAAAATGCATGCACATGCAATCAAAAATTGTGTTCATTCATGTCTATGGGCATGATCAGGGCAGAAAAATTCCATCGCCCGCGATCTTAATGCAATGTGATCAGACACGATCATTGCGTGTGACTGCCCCGCGGCTGATCGCCTAAGTGGGATCATAGCCCTAGGGGGCATTTACAAGGGTGTCTGGATAAGCTGTCTTCAGAGCTCCTAAAGAGCTAAAGGCTGATTGGATTGAAGTTTCTCATGGTGCTGAATGAGGAATGTAAAACTCAATTCGTAAATCAGCATCCAAATATTGAAGGAAGCGTATAAGCATCACAGGCAGGCAACTAACAATCTCAAAGAAAATTTTTGCAGTAGTAGAGGATTGTACCTTATTACCCATCGATGACTGCAGAAAATTGGTGTTTAGGTGATAACCTGTCCTGAACAGGTTGCTTCTTTACTGACTTAAGTTAGCCAATACAGTGTATAACTTATAAATGTGGGATTGTTGAGCCATCTTATTAAGGTAGGAATACAAGGGTCGATTTTTCCCAGATTTCTGCACAGCCGAGTGCCGTGCGCGTTCACAGCACTGTGCTGTGCAGAAATCTGGGAAAAACTCGACCCGTGTATGTCGTTTTACATGTTGGTAAACCTTGTTCGATAGCCTATACTTTGAATAGTGAACCGCGGTTCCCCATTCATAGTATAGACCGTCTGACAGCTGGCTCCCGAAGCCGGGCAGTAGCGTGATGACGTCATCACGCTACTGCCGAGCTCTCTCTGTCGGCTCAAAAATCGAGCAGTGTATCCCAGCCTTTAGTTTACCCCATTAAAGTGCTAACAATCTTAAACTATGAAAAAAGACAAAATTGTCAGAAAAAAGTGGATACTGTATATACATACACCTATAACCTCATGTACCAGCAACCTACCTCACCTACACCAGCACGGTGGGTACTCAAGAAACGTTGCCTCCTCCCCCCACCTTTACCAGGTCCAACTTAGGTCATTGACCCTCAAAAGGCCGCAGCGTTTACCTTCCCAGTGACTGCCCCCCTCCACCAGCATATCACCCAAGTACATTAACCGTATAGATTCCTAGGCACTGCCAGGGACCCACCACCGCTGTGACATAGAATAACAAACAAAAGAAAAAACCATAATATATAATAAAATGACAATACAATGCAAACTCCCCGTCCCCCAAAATTCACCCAGCCAATACTAATTGCAAAGTGTAGGGAGGGAGGGTAGGGATGTCTTCCTTCCAAAAAGGGGAGCGTCACATCGGCCTTCTTCTTTTCTTGCCACAACGATCCCACCTCCTCTTCATGTCACTTTCATCCAGCAACACCCATCAGTCAGGTACTTGTACGCCTAGTGCCTGGCTGCGGGTGTTTACGTAAATATTAAAAATGGCAACCCCAAAGTTTCTTTCAGTAAAGGTTTAATATTGGGTTTTAACTAGTGTATATGAATAAACATAATATATAGTAAAATATTCTGAATATCAGCTCATATTTAAAAAAAAAGTTATTTGTTTTTTAACATGCCCCTGTTAATATTGAGCTCATTGTTGCAAAAAGAAAAACAAGATACAGATTTGGTGAAAAATACTTTTTATTAGAGAACTGCGCAAAGTGCTATTTTGCGAGGATAGAATCACTACACAGTAACATTTTTCAAAGCTGGTAAAACAAAACCTAAAACCCACTTTAGTAATGACTTAACCTTCCATGCGCTGCACGAGTAAAACTCATATTTTAAAAAGCCAAAATACTTATCAATACCCAGAATCAATGAGTGACAGCCTTTCCTGTCACCTCCTCTCTTCATCAATGGTTTAGATAAAGATCTGCATGACATAGATGCTTAGGGTCCCCACACACGTAACGAGCAGGGGCTGACAGATGAGCTGTGGAGAGCAACGTGATGATGTCATCATGCTGCACTCTATTGCTCACAGTATGAACGGGCACCCTTTGTGTGCCAGCGGTTAGTTTGAATAGGGACGCTGGTCCTCATTCAAACTAATGGCATCGGCCAGAGATTAACGGGCCGACAGGGATCTGTCGGCCCATGTGGGCACTCGCGGTCTGTGGGCAATTTTGCCGCTGACCAATAGTGTTGAGCTCGAATATTCGAATGCCGAATATTTTTCGCGAATATCGGCAATTCGAGAATTCGCCGATATCTCGAATATCTCGGCGGATATTCGCAATTCCGAATATTCGCAATATGGCCATGTATTGCGAAAATAATATTCGCATTGCGAAAATAAACATAGCTTGTGACCATTCATTTTAATGATTTTCGCAATTGCGATTATTATTTTCGTAATCCATGGTATTACCGCGAATATTCGAATTTCCGAATATAGAATCGAATATTAGTAGAATTATTCGTGAAATATCACAAATTCGAATATTGCCTATGCTGCTCATCACTACTGACCAACAGCCGCAAGCACGTGCGCACATTGGTCGGTGGCAAAATCGGCTGCGGCTCGTTAAGTGTGTGGGGACCCTAATTCCTCTGCCTTAGCAGCAGACGGATGGAAGGACACTACTAACAAGAGGACTTTAGATCCACTTTAAACCTTGTCATTTCTGACTAATGTTGAGTAGCATATACTAAATTCGAGTTTGCGTAATTTTGTGAATGTTTGCCGGGATATTCAATATTCAAAATATTTGTTGACATTCTACAGCCTTACATTGTGCATAGGTATGCACGTTTTTTCGCAAAGATTCGCGACCACATGTACGCAGTGGTAAAACTTGAATGTATTGCAATAAGCACAGATATGCGCAATGTATGCCGGCAACCAATCACAGTGATATTATGTGTAATATTTGACATTGTGAATATCCGGCCGCACATTCACGAAATATTGCAAATTGTCGAATACATAATATTTATCGAATATATTCGAATTGCGAATATTCACACTTTACACTATTTGTGACATCACAGATGATCTGAAAGCATTTCTTTTGACTTTAAATGATTACAACTGCAGATGTTGCTTTATATCTGATTATATTATATCATCAATCAATGATATATCTATACGGACTTCACCTGAAAACAAATATCACTATGTATAAGCTCTGCTTCAACTGTGTAACCACAACGTGACGCCATTATTAGTATTAGTACTGTTCCCCCATTAGTACCAAGAGACATTTTGGTGAATTATAATTTACAAGTATTTACAGAGCAATGTACAAGAAGATGAAGAATGTATCATTAGTAGAGATGGTCTAATTTTTTCCACTAGCTGACTTGGTGAGTTGATGTCAAACCCCTCAACATGCAAAACTGCTGGGGATCAAGTGAATATCGGGTTGTGGAAACATAAAAAATTTATTTTTTGCTCTAGCATATGCAGTTTTTGCATAAAGTTCAAAGTTGAAGTAAAACATTTGACTTGCAAAATACAGACTTGACTTTGAATTTAATTTATGCAAAACTATTTGTGTTTTTGTTCCTTTTTGTAGTATACCAGGGACCCTTCTCTACACCTTATCTCCAGCAAGTTTGGTGATGATACCATGATACTTGGGGGCTTTGCAATGAAGTCAAACTAGTTGAATTTGACCATCTGTATGCAATCATGTGTTTTACAGTAGTTAGTTGGTTTATAATGTACATATAACTAATATCAAGATTACAGATACATATTAAGAAACACGTTATTTTGCACCATATAATCTAGAGAAAAGAACACAATATACTCAATACAAATGTTTTATCTGATTTACATGTCACCTGAAATTTAATTGTGTAATATTATATAACACATGTAATATTATATAACACATACATAAAAATAACACTTTCCCAATAAATATTTACAATTCTTTGCTTATGTGTGTCAAATTGTATGTCTAGCATTTAGTGATCTATATCTACAGTCTGACAAATTAGGGTACCGTGTAAAGAGATCTCAGGACATACAATGAAGAGCCTAAAAGTCTACATTCTATAAATCTACTAGTGATCCTTTTACTTTCCTTCTGTTTAGGTAAAATAAGTATCACATATTAAATATTGCTATTATATATATTTATATTTATGCTCTTTGATAAAGCTATAGTAATACAAGGAATTCCAAATATCATTATTATAAAAATAACTAATATATAAATACGTGTGTATATTATATGTTATGGAGTTGCACACAAGTCACTCTGAAGTTTAGCTAATCATATTACAAATGGATACAAATATAAAGGTCTACAAAGTGGTGCCATTCCTATTTTTCAGCCACAGCCTAGCAGTAGAAAAGTCTGTCCCCTGCCTGTGTACTACAGAGACAGGCCCCTTTCACCCATGTCAAAACACTGTGCCCCTTGCCTACCTTTTGTAGTAAAGTACCGGGAATGTATTTGGCATTTTAAATTTACCATTCACAATTCAAGTGGGCTTTAATTTGTATTTTTTCAGACCATAAGACGCATTTTCTCCCCCAAAATGGGGCAGCCTGTGTCTTATGGTGAGACCATCCACGGCCGCTCACCGTAATTAGCTGGGGAGGTGGAGGAGCTGTCAGATGGGAACATTGTTAACATCAGCGGTGATGAAATAGCTGCCAGACGGCAGTTCTCCCATCTATCTCTACCCGTGTGAAAGCTGCGCTCACGCTGCAGCTTTCACACAGACAGAGCCGAGCAGAGTGTTATCAGCTGATTAGACAGTGCATAGGAGAGATCTGCCTGTGGGCATGTTGACAGTTTGTGAGCTAGGCTGCTTTAGCCCAACTCATAGACAGTGCAGATGGAAGAGATGCCTGTATGCAGCTGCCTACAAGCTGCCCACCTCACACACAGCTCTGCCAGTCTGGGTTAGAGGCAGGGAAGATGTCAGAGACCTCTTTAAAGCAGGGAACACAAGGTTCCATATTGGAGCCGTTCGAGGTTCCCTGCAGCAGCGCGATGACCTCATCCCACTTCTGCCTGATATGGGAGGAGCTGGAGACACAGCGGTGTACATGCAGTAATGGACATTGACAGTACTTTACGGTCATGTCCGATATCCCTGTTTTCGAGTGGGATTGGTTGGTCCCGCTTGAAAACAGGGATGGCCGTATTAGATATGGGCCAGATAGATGGCGTGCACGGCGCTCGAAGTAGCCATCGATCTGGCCCATATCTACACATGTGTTTCCTGCTTTACTACTACTCTGCTGGTTGGAGTACAGAGCTATTAAGCAGAGGAGGAGAAAGACTAAATATTTTTCTGCCATCAGACACTCAGCATAGGGTGTGTCCTATACTCCAGTACATACATTATAAAAAAAAAATTTTTCTTCAACATTTAGATGGTGCATGGTCGGAACTGCTGTCAAGTTTTTATTAGTGTCTGGGGAAAGTCTCCTTACTGCCCAGTTCACCAGGGTCAACCATAATAAAATGAACATAAATCAAAGTTGAAATTTCCCCAGAAAATTAATATAGGGGAGATCTCTTACTATGGACACTTGTTCTCACTGGAACTTTCTAAGAGGGGGTTTCATTTTATGGAAGTGGCAACCAAAAAAAAATGGCGGTAGTTTTAAACCTCCTTCAGATTATTCACAGCTAAACATTTGTTAAGTTTTCTTAAACATAGCTTGATGAAACACTATACACATTTTACAGGTTTATAATTATTTAGCATACAAATGTTGCCTCCAGGGCACAAAAACATCATACAACAACAAAATATTCACAGTAAACACAACTAGAAAATAAAATGAAAGAAACCCCAAAATAAGTTACCAAGTGGGTTGGTACTGCTGAAAGAGAAACATATGGTCAGACAGAACAGTCCTCTTCTGTGTACAATACTTGGTCATTTTTCTGGACTCTCGCTTCATAACCGAAATACTTATTCCTAGGAAAATGAATGAAAGAAATATATAAATGAATAAACTAATATTACAGCATCATCCACATCTATCCATTTGTCAGGATTACGGCACCAAAAACCTTAATGCACATTTCCTTCATCAAACACCTCATTCATAGATTTTTTTAAAGAGTGTTGACATGCATTTCCATGTAAACTGGCTAATTGGATAAAATTGTTCATATTGTATTTGGCAATGGGCATTAAAACAGATAGGTGTGATCAGGACCTAAATGTTTCAAATTGTGGATGAAAAGGTAAGAGCCCCGCTAATTGTAATCTTCAGTAATTCTTATTCTTTCAGGGAGTGATGTAAAATCTCTACAATTTACAGCAGGTTTATATAAACAGGTGTAACAGTGACAGGTAGTAAGACCATTCATTTTCAATCGGGTGCCTAACTTATGCAAACCTATTTCCAGCGTTTTTACACACCATATATACAGACAATTTGGAGTTAAAGTGATACAGTTTATTGGCCAACTTAAGTCATGAAGTCGTGGGGATGTCTCAGATCCCTTCTTCAGGGTTAATACTGTACAGTTTTGGTTTATGAGACTTACATTTATACACGGAATTACAAGGACATAAATATTTTAACAAAATACAACTGTTTTATCTTAACACAGTTGATGTGAGAATAGAGGGTAAAGCCGGCCATACACGGCTTGAGCCCCCTGTGATTATTGTGTGATCAATCGATTCGTTTAGGGAATCGATGCACTCTACCTGGGGGAATCGAGCCCTGGCAGAAAGTAATAGTGATCGAAAAAGGGATATACGGTCCGGGTTGATCGTCAAGGTGGGCTGCATTCGATTTCCAGATGATTTTCCATGCGAATGTGCACTGTAATCGAACGTTCACTGGAGATACTGAACAGAGTAAGGGCTTGTTCCCATTTACGTCGGGACCCCTACGCTAAGCGTATTGTTTGGTGGGAGATATCGACATAGCAGATAGACTTACCTCCTCGGCGGAGGATCTGTCTTCATGGTGCCGAGCCGCTCCGCCAATGTAAGGCTCGGAGGCTAGTCGAGTACGTTCAGCCTCTGCACCGGCGGATGTGTAAACAGATCATACGCCGGCAGGCAATGTCAATGTGCTACATCGGGACCCCCGACGCTTAGCGGAGGGGTCCTGACGTATAATGGAAACAAAGCCTTAAGCCATACACAGTTAAATTTTATGTACAACCAATGTTAGATTTGATTTTGGAGTTCGATGGATTAATAGAAAATCGATCATTATTTAATCGATGTTACACCACACGGAGAGTGCGATTATTGAGCGATTTCGACTGCAGAGTTCATGGAAGTGATCTGAAATCATTGATTTAATTCATCTAACGATTCTAGATTCAATCGAAAGTGATGTGTTAAAGGAATATCATTGACTCCACTAAAAAAAGCTGCAAGGAATGTAGTTCGATGATTGTACAATTGACCAAAATTTTCCAACCTGTCTGATCACATTTCAATCCTCAATTTGACACAAATCGACCAATTATGATAAATTGTACCATGTAGGTGGAAAAACGATTTTCATTAAATCGATCATATTTTTCATCTAAATACGTTTATTAAACGCTAAAATCTAACCGTGTATGGCTAGCTTAAGGAACAATTATTAGAAGTCCAAACAAAATATTCTAGGGAAGAAAAGAAACAGTATCACTTGACCTCCAACATTGATGGTTAACACAGTACAACACTCTACAATTGCAAACACCATAAAGAAGTAAATGGGCCCTAAATCAATACAATAATCCTTTACACGTGGCAATATAAAACTGCTTTTATGTGTCAAGCTAAGCAAGAGCTGAAACTAATATTTAGACATATGAACCACACAGTTAGTTACAACCCTCAGATACATCCAACCTGAAATATGTCAAATGTTTAGGTAAGAGCTGTCTTACATTCATATTGGTCATACCTCAGCATCTGTGGTCTTCCTGGACAAAAACCAGACTTGCATTGGATCTGTTTTTCCCTTCATACTAATCGGACCCCTGTACTGTAAATGGAATTGAGGATCAGCATTTTCTGGACTCATAAGACACCTGCAAAAGGAAATAAAATAATGTATTATGTATTAATACACACAAATCCAAGAACCAGAAAGACAAAAAACTCAATGGAGTGCTGATGGTCAATAATGTTAAAAAAACTAACCAATTTGTAGCCACTGATACATCACTTCAAGACTTTCATAATACTTTATTAGATAAATAACTATTATCTTCATCATTCCATAATTATCACATTTTATATTTACAGTTATCATTAAGGCATCCTTATCTTTATCCTTAAAAAGCATAGGTGTGAACAGATTCTAATGCATATGCATACTTTTTTAAAGGTATGTGTACATTCTCTTTTAAAACAGGATTTTGCACATAACTTTTTAAATGATCTATTCTGCAGAAATATCCACTATTTGCTTGTTGATTCTGTATGAAGGCAGAAATTGACTTATTACCTCTTCAAAGTAAGTCGCTCCTGCAGTTTGGATAACTTCACTGGTTTCCTAAAAGAGCTTATTGACATAAGCTAATGATAGCAAACCTTTTAGAGACGAGCGCCCAAACTGAAACCCAAACCCCACTTATTTATCTTGAAATTCCTGCATGGCAATTTAATCTGAATTACACAACTCATATACTGTACACACATGAAACACACTGTACTTTCCTTTATGATAGAACAGGAGAGTGTATGGGGCCCTGTGTACAATTGTATGGCAGAGAAAGAGAGCTGACAGCTTTGAGAGCCAATAGGCTGCACAGATGCTTTGTATTTATTTATAATGTTACAATAACCTTCTGCGGACCTTTACCCTGAGTGGGGAACTTCTATAAGGATGCCTGCGCTTATTAACATAACTGACAGTAAAGCCCCACATACATGCTGCGATCCTCCCTTGATTCTTGAGGGACTGACTGCAGCGTGATGACGTGTGCCGGGTATTACTTTGGATGGTCCCCATTGAAAGTAATGTGATCGGCCATGGAAAAATGGACATGTCCGTTCCTTAGCTGATCAAGATTTGCAGCATGTATGGAGGGCATAAGTTCCATTCCAGCAGAAACAAACATGGGCACACCCTGTACTCTTGGCAATAGTTGTTGGGTGCATTGTGAACACTCAAATGAGGCTTTATCACGTGAGATAAAAGTAGTGGTCTTTCAAAGTACTCTTAACAGACTGCTAACTATTTCGGCTATGAATTACCAGCTATGAATTATTCTTAGTGTATATCTCACTACAGAACAGACTAGACTATTAGCTGGCTCTCAGACTATTCTCAGTGTGACACAAACATTCAATAATTACTCACAGAGGTATTAACAAAGATCTTAACAACCCAGATTCTTCTTACCCATGCCTATAATCTTTATTAGATCCCTAAGGCTGTGTTTTATTTTAAAAAAATCACTTGGCACTTAAAATTATCCACTGGACGCCAGCTCATACTAATAAACACGTAGACAAATAATTTAGGACTGTTTTATGGTAGCCTAATCGCCCATAATATGTCTGTCATGCTTTGGAAAGTACAAATATTATGCGACCAGCCATTTAGGTTAATAAACGAAGTCATTTCACAGAGCATACATTTATTACAAGAAGGAATTTTGAGTTTTCTGCTGTCTTACCCTTGGCTAATCTCTCTTATAATGTAGGAGTAAATCATATTTGATGTGCTTGGTATCTGGTTACATTTGTCCCAGTCTACTTTCCAGCTACAGCAGAAGCAATATAAATCTTTATCTATTGGAGATTACTGTGCTGAAACATTAGGCTATTCTAAAAAAAAAAAAAAGAAAAGAAAAGAAATAGACTTCTTCCAGTCTCACTGAAGATCTTTAGGCTCCAGAAGTATAACTGGCAGGGAAATGCTATAAAATTTCCATTATTTTTTAAAAAATTTGATGCGTTTAGTATAAGTTATTAAAAGCTGAAGGAAGAACCATCAATTTTAATATGTCTGTTCTGTGAATACAGTAATATGCATGAAAAGGGACACCTTCTGAACTCCAAATAAATATCCACATCAGGGCTTCCAACATACACTTGCACAAAATACAGCAGAGCATATTTAAAATCTTTACTTAATGAGGACCCTGACCTACCTATCATTTTCCTGTTCTGTTTTCCCAATTGGTCAATTAAACAAAATCCTACAACTTTACACTTTACAACTCATATGATCTATAAATGGTAAAGTGTAACATATTGACTAAAGAAAAGCTTTAATGCATAGGTCTAGTTTAGAGACGAGAGGACATTTTCTATGGGTTCACAATGACTACTATCATAAAAGCCATACCTCAACTACAGTAAATTGCTTTGGCTGTATGTTTTGGTTATTATGCGTCTGTATTATGAATCCCCTCCCAATCAATGTGACAGAATATATGTAGATTTGAGCAGACAGGATGTGTCACTTTATCAATAATCACTACTGTTTTAGTGGCAGCCATGCATGGCCAACCCATGACACTGCGTTTTACAGATAACATGGTATGCTGTATGATCATGAGCTGTTCCAAGCCTTCTCCCAAATTTTGTTTTGCCATCATACTGGTAAAGGTTCATCTTGATTACTTCTGTCCAAGGGATGTTGTTCCAGAACTGTGCTGGCTTTTTCAGGTTTTTTTTCTATAGCAAAGACCAATCTATTTATTCTTGAGGCACCTTGCAGTGCACACTTTGTATTTTCTTTCATGCAGTCTTTTCTGTCTATGTTTGACTATAGAAATACACCTGTCTCCGGAAGAATGTTGTGCACTTGGCTGGCAGCTGTGAAAGGGTTTGTCTATGTTTCCACGGTGTACCTGAGTCCGCCAATGTCCCTCCGTCTAAAACATCTATGATGTGTGAGGACATCCATGGACATCCTGTAAGGCATGCATTATAAACAGAGGGGCCTTTCTGCCCATTTTTCTTCACTTTCCATAAGTGATGACTGCGAAAGACCGGAAGTGATGTTGGATAAGTAAATATTTTGAATGAATTTGATTTGTAAATATTATAGTTATCCTTGTAGCACCAATGAGTATTTAAAAAATTCCTTTATGTGACATGGCTTAATTGAAATACAAGTCCATAAAGGTCAACAAATAAACTGATCTTACCGGTACGTGTATTCAGAAACATTGATTTTTCCTTTCTCTCCTGTTGTCTCTGTTCTGCTGGTCAAATTCACAGTATTTCCAAACAGGCAATAGCGTGGCATTCTCTGACCGATAACCCCTGTCACTACTTCTCCTGTGTGTATACCAATTGTTATCTGGAAAGAAAATAATGAAAAGCAAGTAGAGTTTTATTCATTCGGGAAAGATACGATTTCATACCAGAAAAATGTTACATACATTGAAATATACACCCAAAATATATAAGAACACATCTACTAAGGTTATAAAAAACATACAGAATTGTAAATATTCAGAATTGTCACAAAAAAGTCACATAAACACAACACAAAATTAAAGGCTTCACAGTTAAATATAAGCTTTGAAACACATGCCCTACTAATGTAACAATGCTCACCTGTACCGATTCTCCATCCACCTGAACCTGTCCAGCAATCTCCAGCATGTCCAAGGCAAGATGGCAAATAGAGCGAGCATGATGAACGCAAGGCTCGGGGAGGCCACTGACAGTCATGTATTTGTCTCCAACTGTTTCCACCTGAAAGATTAAATATTCATGAAATAAACAAAGAATGCAGGGGGGAGCGCCAGCTTCTCTGTTGTTTTTCTTTTAAGTTAGATTTGTATACATATATTAAAGTATATTCCATTTGCTTAGTTAGATAAAACATTTTAATAAAAATTTTTATAAACATTTCCAACAAACTGTAATTGAAAGTTTATTTCTGAAATAGCAAAATTGGTTACAGCTAAGCTCAAGGACTTTATTAACTCTTGCACATTTGTACACAGTACTGCTTACTCAAATTTGAGTGCATAATGAGCCTATCACAGTGTTTATTATGCAAGTTAAGTCCCTAATTTCCAACATCATTTATACCCCTTCTCCGGCTTTAATATCCATGATTGGCCTTTTTTTTATTCATTGTATTGCAGTTTTTTGGATTATGAACCTAGGTTAATCTACATGTATGGAAGGGGCACCCAAACTGGTATGCATTTCTCAGCATCATAAAAGTTATTCCATTTTGGTTTTCTTGAAGCACTGTTCCTGCAGTGCTAAGTCCTATAGAAGGCAGACTGTGATACCTAAGAAATTCATTGGTTACATTTTATGTAACGAAAATTATAAACAAACTTTAATTAAATGTAGATTCGCACTTTTGATGTTTACATGGCTCATTCAGACTGACATCATTCAATTAAAGCATTTTGATACCAAGCATTTGCTCTAACAAGGAGCCAACCCACAGCTTGCATTAGAGTTATGAGCTCTTATTAGGTATAATGAGGCGAGGTGTTGCATTTTGTTTTAAATGCTATGCTGGCCCTTGCCATCCCCTCTCTATGATTAAGGGTTTAATAAAATCCTTGTTGCAGTAAATGCAGCCTGCATCTGGTTCTTAAGTTAATGTTGGCCTGTGGGTGACTGAAGCATCCAGGAAGATTAGTTTTGGCAAGTAATTATTTTTTCCCCTTTGATGCAAACAAGAGTTTAATTGTTTACATTGGTTATCTACAGGAACATTGTCTTTTGGCTTTTTTGGCTGTATTTACATGGTCGCTTTCCAGGCTGCTGTTGAGTGACAATGATGAGGGCGCTTCTGTCTGCGAGTGCCTGCAAACCTGCCCTATCAGGCAAAAGCCCTTGTGTCACATTCGCTGGGCAGTCACGCTAATCGCTCATTTACCGGGTGGTTTAAAAATGCCTGTGTAAATGAGCCCTTATTTATACAGCTTTACCAGACAGAGTCTTGAACATACTAGCGATGGACAATCACAGATGACTCTGTACCCATTCGCTCACAGCAACCTTAAGATGCAATGATTATAAAATCTGCATGAGTTATTATAACCTGAACATTTTTTGAGCAAAAGCTTTTATTTAATTTAAAAATTTAACATTGCAGACTGTTGCATGAACTTAGTATATGCAGTATGTAGGGTAGTTTATTCTTTCCCCATTCCCATTTATTTTACCTTATACACAAAGGGATTTTTTCTAGAGTCTGTCAAAATGTCAAATCTGGTGTAAACATCATTCAGAAGATTTACGATCTTCATGGCTCCTTCTCCAGAAGCATGTTTGCTACAGAAAGCATTGAATCCCACAATGCCACTGAACAGGATCGTGACATTGTCGTATCTTTTGGCTGGAACTGGTCTCTTATGTCTGAGTTCATTGGCGACAGAAATTGGAAGCACAGAATACAGCAATCTGTAAATAGAAAGAAACAAGTTTCAGAAAAAATATCTGTAAGGTAAACCTTAACAAGCAACTGGTATAAACCATTGTATCTATAAATTAACAACATAAATATACATTGAAAGATAGATAATGTAGACATTTTAGACTGCCATATATTTATATCATTTTACTTTTCAGTATTCTGCCTCTGCCAGGGTCATAAACTCTCTAGGTCCTTAAAGTTTTTTGATTTTACAGCCTGCGCTTAAAAACCTTAAGCACCATCAAATCAAACACTTTCTATGTTTAAGGAGTTTGGAGACAGCCGGTGTGGTGGGTGGGTATCTGGATGGGCTCTGTTGGCATCCCTTTCAAGGAATGCCCTTAGTGCAGGGGTTCCGACGGAGCCCTCCACTCCGTGGAAGCATACCCTTACTGGAACACTACTTAGAGCAAGACTGGTTAAACATCATGTATTTGCAAAAAGGGCCGATTCATTTGCATTTATGGGCTGTTGTATTACAGCATACTGTTGTATGTAGCTTGTATTATCAAAGAATCCTTAATGCAACTTGTAGTCCAGCATGTTTTAAATGGTTTTCACTCTTAAGTTTAGCCAAAACTATATATTTAGAAGCTGTGAACCTATAGTAAACAGATAATTATCCAAATTGTGTTAGTAAACATCATAAGTGTTTATGAACAAATGTGTGCTGTGTGGTGTTGATCCTACACTACAATAAACTAGAAAACATGTGTTTGGGGTGGGGGGCTGCAGTGGCTAACTGCCAGGGCATGAGGAGGAGGATATGACTATACACACACACTAATGATAGAATAATGTAAGAAACCCTCACAAGTAGTTGTATAATGATAACAAAGGCAAGGGTATTTTACTATATCAATATTTGTATAGATGTATGTGTACACAAAAAGGCAAATAAAGACCAGGCCCACAAATTGGCCACAAGGAGATTTAGGGTACTTAGTATTTATCCTTTACCAAAGCATATAATTGTGAAATATTTCTCACGTATCAGTTTTTTTCTTCTCATCCTCTAAAGCTCTTAAGGTGTGCTGCAAACGATCAGTGAGAATTTCAAGTTCTTGAGTCAGTTTATATTCCTCTCTGAACTGCTCTCCTAGCAGTACCAGGTCACGGGTGGCATCATGGAGAGGGATGTCACTGAGATATAGACCTCTTCTGGTCAAGTCATCCAAATTCATCACACTGTAAGCAATTAATAAATATTCACTGTTTAAGAGTTTCATTAACATTTCCTGGCTCTATAAAAAATACTTATATGTACCGTAATTGCACATTAAATAATACATCTACTGGCATATCACTGCTGGCATGGGGTTAAAGACTGAATACAAATTAAGAGTCACTAAAGAGTCTAATCTTTTATAATTGATTATTTTGTATAAAACAAAGCAAGAGGCTTTTATATTTTCCCTAAAATTGCTCTAAAGTTCAAGATATTTGACAAACATGACAGATTACCTCGGAGAGCAGAGGAAGAGAATGTTGTCAGCTTCAGGCAAGTAGATCATCTGCCCTTTTAGCCGAAGACAGCTAATTTCATTGACAGTCAGTTCATCCTCTGTCTCTGACTTTTCCACATCAAGTAAGCCTTCCTTCAATGAAATAATATGATATGATTTATATTAGTATACAAAGGCACGTTTTTGAACAGATTTTATGTGGTGCCAGCCTATCCTTTATAAATGCACTGCCAACAAAACCTAAAGAGAATGTAACTGTACCCTAAGCAGAAAGTAACAGTGACCTAACCTAATGAGCATATTTTCTTAGCAGGTCTAAAAGGAATATCATGGTATAATAATCTTAGAAAAAAGGCTTATCATTAACCTAATGCCCACCACACACCTTTCAATCACTCTCTACAATTTCCTTTAAGGCCCCCAAACACCTAAATGTAGCTGTGTGATCTGACATGCGGGAGATTCCTGGTCTATCTCACCAGGTGGGGCCACGCAATTTTTAGCCGAGCGACCGCCACGGCTACCGCCACGATCAGATGGAAAATTGGGTGCAAATCGGGCCGTGTATGGCTACCTTTACAATGTAACCATACAATTTCTGTACAATCAAGGAAATTGTATGGAGTAATCTAAACATGTATGTGGGTTTTTAGATCTACCAACAACTCAATTTAAGAAGGGTTTCCTGCAGTCCTCAAAATATCAAAATTTAAAACGATTGATTAATATCATAATATGTTAAGTTGAATTGAACAGTAAACTATCATTTTAAAGGTCACACAAATTTTTAGTTTGATTCCCGAACAATCGATCATGCGCACATTCACAGTGATCGTTTGTTCATGAACAAATGCAGACACCCTTTATTTTATGATTAATCCCACTCGAAGAAAGCCTGATCAAACAGGGGGCAAACATGTTGGTAAACCCCTGTTGGATTGCCGGGATTACCAGGGTCCCCATCCAAAGAATTGAATGGTAATCAATTGCGCAAAGTAGTGAGCATCAATTCACCATCCAATCATCGAACGTTCAAGTGCAACGTGGTGACATCACCACGCTGCGCTCGAGCATTAATCAATCGAATGGTTATCGACCCCTATATAGGGACCCTTACACTACTTACCACTGTGATTGTTTACAATTCAGCTTTGAGACCCTGCTCACAGTTGCACACACAGTAGGTCTCTATAGACTGCCAATGGCACTGTAAAGGTCCCCATACAGGCTGCGATCTGCGGCCAATCGACGGGCATGCGCGATCTAATGGACTGGATTGGATTAACATAATTAATTCTCTAGCATTCTGCCTTTTAGCATCTGTCAAAATAAAATATCAGTATTGACTTAACCTTAATTTACCCAAAGGCCTTATCTCCGTTGGGCGATATTGATGCAGACACATTCCTGCAGACTAGGCCTCCTAATTTCAGTGTATTATCTGTATGCTCTATTGATTTTTAAATACAATAGAATGATGTTTCTGGGCCTCTGCCCACATTTAATCCATCAGTTCACTGTTACAAAAATATGAACCCCCTCTAAGTCTTATAAAAACAACTCTAGAAGATCACATTGACATAGAAAGTATACTTTACAAATGTTATCGATAGACAAGGTAACTAATATGATATGGATAAAAGAACCAAAGAAACAGCTAAAGCTACTAGAATTAGTACAATGATATGACATCCTTTTCCTTCATAGTCAAGGAAAAGCAGAAACGTAATACTCGGCCATCACAATAAAAGGAAGGGACACTTCATTAGGCTGCCTTGGCACTATGCACAGTATAAACATTCCACTTTAGTCTTTACTTGGCATAACGAGTTGCTATGATCCTATGTATTACAAATAAAATCTCACTGTATATTTTAAAATTTTATTTTCCATGTTTTTTTTTCGTCTGAGACATGAACCATGGATAAACATAGCCTTAAAAGGAAATATACTGATATTACAATGGAACAGGATTCAAGCTGGCTGTGGGTTACAATGACGTATATGCCGTACTTACTTGACACTCACACAGGTATTGGAGTATGGAAAAAGTGAAAAATTCCACTCAAACCTGGTGATCTTGACAATAATATATTTATTTTGTCGTCAAAGCTTTTTTCTTTAAAACATATATGATAAAATGCCATATGCAGCAACCCAGAGCGCCCACATCAACAAATACAGATACTGATAACACTGCTATAAACATTGTTAATGGTAAACCTAATGAGTTGCTACAAGGTTTAAAATGTCATCATTACCCTTACCACTAACAATTTTATTGGGTGCCAAGCACACAATTACACATCTGACTTCTCCCTTAAACAGTTATTTGAATACTTTAATTTTTTAAATATTTATTTAACCTCCCTAGTGCACAGATTTCTGTACCAAAAGCGCACCATAGACTTTAATGGAAAAAAGTTTTTTACATTGTTGTCCTGTAACTTCCCAAAGTATGTCCATACAGGAGTCTGGTAGACATCCTGAATATAATAACATGTTAAGATGCTTTGTGACTAGCAAAAAAAAATAAGTTAATGATTATTTAATAAGAAACTGTATCAGGAAACCACTAGGTTAGCACTGTATCAGGAAACCACTAGGTTAGCACAGAAGTGCCAGGTTACATAGGAGCGCATTGTAACACATTGAAGCCAGTGTATTACATTCAGTTCTGTACACTAGATGTTTCCGCCCCTAGCAAAGAAGTCTGTCACATCGGAAAGAGAGAAGCTAGTAGAGGACATGGGGACACCGGATCATTTATTCAGGTGAGTATTTTACACAGGTAATCATATTGAATAGTTTTTTCAATGCAGAAAAAACTATTCAATTAGATTTTTATTTAAAACTCCCGCCCGCGCTCCAATGTGACGTCATCACATCGGGGGGGGGGGGGGGGGGGGGGGGGGGGGTGATCCGTTCTCTGCAGCTGCCTCCCTATTAGATCAGAGTCACACGGATCAGTGAGTTTGCGCTCCTGTGGCTCCGATCTCTGCCTGACAGTCCCAGCTTGTCCAGTGCGGTTCTAACAGGTCAGAGCTGGTTGAGCTGGGACCATCAGCAACGGGGTTAAGGCATACAGAGGGTAAAGCTAGCCATACATGTATTGATTCTGCAGTTGATTCCCTAACGATCAATTGGCATGCACGTTCGGGCATCGAATACGATCAACCCAAAAATGTCGCAATTGAACAAAAAACTTATCGAACAGGGATGCGACAAGTCTGTATTTTCCTGATCAATCCCCATTACTTTGAATAGGGACTCTCATCCCCCATCCAAAGTATTGGTGAGGGAATGATCCCCCAGGGTAGTGTGTATACCTTCCCCAAATGAATTCCCCAGTGAATGATTGTTTGGCGTGGTAATGTAACCACGTAACGATCGATCGTTCAATAATTAAAAGGGAATCTATACGTGTATAGCTACCTTTAGATTAGAGACAAATGATGCTGTGTTGTATCACATATGCAAACTGCAAGGAGATTTTTTCTAAATGAACACAAACACATTGGTCAGTATGTCATTTATACAAAATAGTACAAGTGAATGGATCTCTCAGGATGATAAAGTTGGGTTTACATTTAGGGCTTGTTTCTACGTCGTTTTTTAATCCGTCAAGGTCCCTCCGTCAACGGAGGGGTGCATCCGTCTGTGCATCCGTCTGTGCATCCGTCAGGCATCCGTCAGGAAATGTTTTCCTTCAGTGCATCCGTCAGTGACAGATTAACCCCTCCGTTGCGCCAAAATAGATGTAGTGATCTACGTCAATTTTAACGCAACGGAGACCAACGGATTGCACAGACGGATGTTGGGACAGGCTTATTTGATATAATGGGCTACGTCAAAATCCCTCCATCTGACGTACGTCAGACGGAAGGATTTTCACACAGTGGAAACTAACCCTTAAAATCAATGTGCATTTCACAATACTTGTGAACACAATGTTCAACATGTTGGGAATCTAGCCCAATCAAAAAGTAAACTTGTTGTAAAAACACAGACATTGCAGTGGCTGTGAGTATAGTATGCTCGAACTTCCAAGATAATCATGCCTGTAAATAGATAACAAAAAATGGCCTAGTCAGAGAGCAGTGCCAAATGGTTTACGGTTGTTGCACATTACGGTTCACATTTAACATGGTGCAAAGTTATTCCAAAGTCATTGAAAAGGACAAAAGGGCACTTTTTGCATGTTAACTACAATTTATGGAAAGGCTTACCAGTGAATGCTGTGAATATGTGGATTAGACTTGTACAAGAGCCCTAGATTTTGGCCAGCTCGGTTAAGCATTCCAGAAAGCACAGAACATAACTTAACATTAATATTTTTTTATACTTTATAACTGATATAACACATCTAGTTGCCTTAGGGCCAGTGGTGGTTTTAGGCAGGGCGGCATCATGTTGGGGACGGCATCAGAAATGTTCTCCCCTATCCGCGCGCTCACCTGGGGAGAGAGTAGAGGAGACTCACCCCCCTCTCTCCCCAGGAGTGGAGATCTTTGCAGGGGGGAGGCAGGGATTTGTGCGAAGGGGGTGAGATAGACCTTACAAGCAACTTCACCAGCCCCTCCCCCCGAGTGAGGGGAGAAGAGACTCAGAGATCCAGAGTCTCACAAGTTCCACCTCACTCCCATGGGAAGGTGAGACGAGACGATGCTGTTATGGACTAAGGGGGGGGGGGGGGGCTGTCAGAGGGGGTGCCCAGGGCGCTGATCTCCCTAGGACCGCCCCTGCTTAGGGCAGTGGTATTGAACAACCTTATAATTTATTGAAAACATTTCTACAACAGGAGATTTTTCCTTCTGGTCTGATCTTAGATTAGACGGGGAGGTGGATTAGCTGTCATATGGGAGATCTGCACACAGCTGGATCTCCCATCTGAACTGTATTGTTTATATCAGCAGAACACTGCCTATATAAAAGCAATACAGAGCTGTGTGTGGGAAAGCTGCACTCAAGCTGGCAGCCTTCTCACACACACAGCCTAAAGGGGCAGCAATTCCCCAATTGATTTTTCTGGTATTCCTGCTCTAAAAACTGGGTGTGTCTCATAGTCTGAAAATTACAGTATGTTTTACATAAACATTGAAACTGGGACAAGTGAATTTGAAATACTATAACAATTGTCAAATATCAAATAAAGCACATATCATATTACACCCCTTTCTACGTGTAGGTAGCCTCTCAATTGATGGCCGATTCGAGCGATTACGTCATAAAGAGCCCATACATGGCCATAGAACAAGTCGACCCCTCTCTAAGAACTGGGTCGGTTGAACCAGGAGATGACATATCTGTAAATCCCGGTCAATAGTGAATGAGCACCACACAGTCCGCGCTGCCTGACACAGAGTTCAGAGCCGGGACACTGGAGGGGGTGCTGTGCATACACAGTTAAGCTGGCCACACACCTTTAGATCTTTCTGCCAGATATCCTTTAGATCTACCAACAACTATGTAGTTTAGAGTCCACTGCGATTGAAAACAGGTAGACTTGATTGTTTAGAAACTCCCTCATATTACATGGTTTTGGTAAAACAAAAGGCGATCTAAAGGATATCTGAAAGGTGTATGTGCACCCTTAGGGCCCCCATACACCTTTAGATTTCTCTGTCAGATTTCCTTTAGATCTCATTTTGTTTTACCAAAACCATGTAATATAAGGGACTTTCTTATCAAGTCTACCTGTGTTAAATTGCAGAGGACCTGGCACTACATAGTTGTTGGTAGATCTAAAGGATATCTGACAGAAAGATCTAAAGGTGTGTGGCCAGCTTAAGGGCCCCTACACACCTTTAGATTTCTATGTCAGACTTCCTTTAGATTCACAAACTGTCACAAACAAAATCAAATATCAAATAAAGCACATATCATATTACACCCCTTTCTACGTGTAGGTAGCCTCTCGATCGATGGCCGATTCGAGCGATTACGTCATAAAGAGCCCATACATGGCCATAGAACAAGTCGACCCCTGTCTTAGAACTAGGTCGAAGATAGGTTGGTCGAACCAGGAGCGGACATATCTGTAAATCCCGGTCAATAGTGGATGAGGACCACACAGTCCATGCTGCCTGACACAGAGCTCAGAGCCGGTGCCTTTCAGCAGCTTCCAGCCTGTGTTCTGAGATATTTTTCTACCCCATAATATTTTCATAAATATTATGGGTAGGAAAATATCTCAGAACAGGACCAGGGACCCCATCACACGGGGATCAATGTGCAAAGTGGTGCACATCAATCACTAGGCTTCGATCAACGCAGGTCGATTACACAGGTCTTGACCCGTGTATGGGGGGCTGTAGGCCACTTAGCAAATGTGACCTTCGTTCATATAGGTTACATTTATCAGGATCAACAATGGGTATAGGGGTTTATGTATAAATTTTCTTTCAGTGTATTTATTGGTATATTTATTCTTTTCTGTGAATTCTATTCTGGTTTTTGTGAATCTACATGGGTTTTTGGCTTTTTCAGCTTGACTATACTAAACAGAAATCGTGTTGGCTACTATAAATAAATTTATTTCATAAAACATAAAGAGCAAAAAGAGAATGTAATCTAAAGTTGTCACGAGATATTGTGTCTTCTTGGTTGTTCTGTCTCAAAAGATTGGTACTATAAACAGGACTGCAACACGTTGTCAGGTTGCCAGATAGCTTTGACATTCTCAACAAAAAAGCTATTTAACATCTGCTACAATTGTGCTGGCCTAAATGCCACATCTCCCAGTGCTCTTTTCACATTATTGTGTTTGTTATCTCTAGAATGCTTATCTCTTTTCACCATATCGGTCCATAGCTTTATTAAAAATCAATTACCTTGCTCCGCAGGACAAACACAGTGTTGATGTGAGACAGGATACCATGAAAGCTGATGTCAATATGCGGTCGTACCAAAGTGAACACAGACAGCAGGTTACAATTTCCAGGCTGGAGCTGTAAAGTTACAGAACACACAAGAAGAAAGCACATTCAATATGTATATTGAGATGGTATTTAGAATTTCTGAATTAAAGACTTTTTTTTTTTTTTCGAAATGTAACTTTATAAAAGGCAACTATTTTTGAATGCAGTAAAAAGACATGTCCTCAATTTCGTAATGCAATAAATAGTGACAATAATATTATTACAAAAAACTACAGACCTATGGCTTTGTTTCCATTGTACGTCGGGAGCCCTCCGCTAAGCGTATACGCTAAGCAGGGGTCCCGACGTATCCCATAGACTCAGCCTGCCGGCGGATGGTCTGTTTAGACATCCGCCGGTGTACAGGCTGAACGTACTCGACTATGTTCAGCCTGACACCGGCGGATCGGGTCGGCGCACTGAAGACAGACCCGTCCGCCGAGCAGGTAAGTCTATCTGCTAAGTCGGGGACCCCCGCTAAGCGTGTACGCTTAGCGGAGGGCTCCCGACGTAATGGAAACAAGCCCTAAACCTGGACTGTTACCACCGTGTATTTTGAATATTTTTACAGGTTGCAAGGCTTCCACAGTTAAGCTGGCTATACACCTTTAGATCTCTCTGTCAGATATCCTTTAGATCTACCAACAACTATGTAGTGCCGGGTCCTCTGCGATTGGACACAGGTAGACTTGATGGTTTAGAAAGTCTCTTATATTACATGGTTTTGGTAAAACAAAAGGAGATCTAAAGGAAATCTAAAAGGTGTATGGGCACCCTAAGGGCCCCTACACACCCTTAGATTTCTATGTCAGATTTCCTTTAGATCTTCACAAGCTGTCACAGTCCCTGGGAAAATCCAGAGTTCTATACCATTCCAAATAGTCCATAAGCATCCTAATTACCCTGATTAATTGGGAACAGCTGTTTTAATCAACTCAACAGGTGAAAAAACAGCAGCTCTCTGCAGTTGGTTTGTGGACAATCATGGCTAAGACAAAGGAGCTCAGTGAAATGTTTTCAAGTTCCAGTGGCTACAGTGCAAAGTATTATTAAAAAATACAAGATGTCCCTCACTGGAAAATCTCAGAGGACGTGGTCGGAAGCCAAAAGTGACACCTGTGCTGGCCAGGAGAATAGTGAGAGAGGTAAAAAAGAAAAGGATCACCACCAAGGCCATTCTGGGCTCTGCTGGTGGCAATGTCTCAAGGCAGACAATCCAACGGACACTGCACACTGCTGGGTTCCACTGATGCAGACCAAAGAGGACACAACTTCTCCAGATAAGGCAAACACAAGCTCGCTTGGCTTTTGCAAATGCTCATCTGGACAAAGAAGAAGACTTCTGGTCTTCTGTGTTATGTCAGATGAAACAAAAATTTTACTGTTTGGTCACAATGATGTTTCCTTCATTTGGCATAAAAAAAGGAGAAGCCTTCAACCCAAAGAACACCATCCCCACTGTCACACATGGTGGTGGGAACCTAATGCTTTGGGGGGTTTTTCAGCCAATGGACCAGGCAATACATGAGGATTCTCAATGACAACATCAGGCAGTCTGCAGAGAAACTTGGCCTTGGGCTCCAGTGTACATTTTAGCATGACAATGACCCAAAAAACACACAGCAAAAGTGGTGAAGAAACGGCTAGCAGACAACAACATTAACATTTTGGAGTGGCCCAGACAGAGTCCTGACTTGAATCCAATTGAGAATCTGTGGAGGTAGCTAAAGATCAGGGTGATGAAAGAAGACCCTCCAACCTGAAAGATTTGGAGCCCATTGCTAAAGATGAATGGGCAAAAATACCCCTGGAGATATGCAAAAAGCTGGTCTGCAATTATAGGAAGTGTGTGATTGCTGTAATAGCCAACAAAGGCTTTTCTATTGATAATTGAGAAGGGTATGAATAATTTTGGACATGACACTTTTTGCTCAGATGTAAATAAAAGCTGAGAACGCTTTTTTCCACGAAAATGCTGCTTGTACATTGTTTTAATATCTTTTGGGAGACACGTATTTCATTTCCTGTCAAAAATTAACTTGCTGGTTAAATAAAAGTAACTTTAAGGTAAAATATGAACATGTATAATTAATTATGGGCTTGACTGTAGCAGTTTAGGTGCCTGAATTTCATATTAAAAAGCTTTAATTATTAAGCTTTATTTCTATGGAAATAAAGCACTCACCTGTGGCAAGACCCTATAGATGGCATTCCCACACTGTGTAACAACTAGGTCTCTGTCAAACATTATATGGAATGGAAAAGCCTTGCAGAATGTGTAAGGGCTGATGCGTGATTCTTGGGTCCCATTTTCTTCAAACCTGTCCAGATCCTCATAGAAGTCTTCCTCCTTGGAGTCCTTCTCTTCTATCAAGAATTGAGTGTGGTCACATTCCTCATTTCTTTGCTGAATAACCTTATAGAAAAATAAAAATTGATGTTATATTTCACGCTAAAAAACAACAGATAATGGATAAACAAGAGTGTGCCCCTCAATTGATTGGGTCATGGAATTTGCACATCAAATGATTTGGAAATGAATCCAAATGATTAAATTAACATTATTAAACTTCTTAGTGAATCCACCATTACTGTATATTTAGATAGATACAACATATTAGATAGGAAAATATAAAAACGTCTATATATGTTTTTACGCTAAGATATCAAAAACAGGATCTTTGATGCTTCCAGAGGCTGAACAGTAACTTACCGTTTTTCCCCGTGTATAAGACGACTGGGTGTATAAGACGACCCCTAACTTTTCCAGTTAAAATATAGAGTTTGGGGTATACTCGCCGTATAAGACTACCCCTTCCAACACACACCAAATAAAAATTTTTAAAAATCAGATTTGCTTTCAATATGGTAATTTTAATTCTTATGACATGGGCAAAGTGCCTTCAAGTCATGGGAAATCCACCGGCAAATGTGCTGGCGTGTGTCATTTTTTTCGGCCAGCTCAGGAAACAGCAGTGGACACATGGCCTTACATATGTCTACTCTGACTTTCAATTCCCAGATCTCCAAGAACCTTAAAAGTCCTATTTTTTTAGTAATTTACATTCCTAATTTCACACCCCTAACTGCAACCTCTCATATTAATGTTTACCTTTGTATACATTTAAAAATGTAACTGATATCATGTCACATGATACAGTGAAGGTGTTTTAATGTGTTTAAGCTGCAATACCAGTTTCAGCCACTGGAGCCACAGCCTTTAGTGAGCACTTCAGGTTCGTTTCACACATCAAGGAGGGAGGGGAGATAAGGGGGCGCTTCCGATGTCTGACAGGCAGACTCCTCTGGCTCAGAAGTTTCAGCACTCGGCCTATAAGACGACCCCCGACTTTTGAGAAGATTTTCCTGGGTTTAAAAGTAGTCTTATACGCCAGAAAATACAGTAATTTACCAGCAATAGGTTTCATTGAAGATTTTGGCTCCAAATGGATACATTATGAAAAAGCCACTATGGTGATTTGCTGGAAAAGGATACTTTTGCTTACCTTTACATTAAATTTGTACTTTAAACTTGTAGAGTTTGGAGTTCAAGTGATACTGTTTATTGGCTAACTGAAGTCATTAGAGAAGCAAGCTTTCGGGATGTCTCAAATCCCTTCTTTAGGCTAATACAATTCTGGTTTTTGAAGCTCACATTTATACACACAATTATAAAACCAGAGTTGTATTAAACCTGAAGAAGCGATCCGCGACATTCCGAAAGCTTGCTTCTCTAATGATTTCAGTTAGCCAATAAACGGTATCACTTGAACTCTCTATATTTATCGATAGCTAACATGGTACAACACTCTACTATTACTTTAAACTTGGGTATCAAAAACAACTGGAATGGTTATTTTATACTACAATCTGAAACATCACCTTATGACAACTGGAAATGTATTGGTCTTTGGGCTACAATATTATATACTAGCTTTGTTTTCATACATAGGACCATATGTCTCTTCTTCACTCAGCATATATTTCAATATTCAGTTAAGGCACCTAGTTTAAGCATGTTTTGGGATAAATATTATTATTATTATTATTATTATTATTGACTTTTATTTATATGGTGCCAACTTTTTATGCAGTGCTGATGCAACACTGATGCAGCGCTAATGCAACACAAGTGTCATGGCGGTTCACAGGTGTGGCTCCACTGGACCAACTTGCACAATTGGCAGGGGTGCAATCCGGGCTGCAGAGTCTAAGGGACCACCTGGTATTCACCAGATGATGGACTGTGCTGCAGGCAATCCCCAGGTTGCGGTTCCTGGAAAGCACCTGTACAAGATAGCGGCTGAAGTGACAACCAAAACCTAGTGCAAAGCGCTAGGAGTACATAAAGTCAGATAAACAAGCCGAGGGTCAGAAGCCAGGAAATCAGTAGAAGTCCCGGGATGAAGTCCCAAGGATCAGGAAGTAAGAATAATCCCTGGAACAAGCAGAGCCTCAGGAACCAGGAAGTCAAGCAGTTAAAAAGGGAGGCTGGTATCAAACACATGAAAGACCCAAAGATCAGCGACTTCTTGTAACCTGAGACTTCCTTATAAAGGGCAGGAGGAAGGAGCCAGCAGAGGGAGCTCCAAGGCTGGAAACTGAGTGAAACTACAGCACACACAGATCCCCTAGTCTTGCTGGCATATGTGACAATAAGGCTTTGTTTCCATAACGTTTGGACCCCTCCGCTAAGCGTACATGCTTAGCGGGAGGTCCCAACATAGCAGATAGACTTACCTGTTCGGCGGACGGTCTGTCTTCAATGTGCCGAGCCGATCCACCGGTGTAAGGCTAACCATAGTCGGGTACGTTCAGTCTTTACACCGGCGGATGTGTAAACAGATCATCCCCTGGCAGGCAAAGTCTGTGGGATACATCCGGACCCCTGCTAAGCGTATACGCTTAGCGGAGGGGTCCCAATGTATAATGGAAATAAGCCCTCAGGTAGCAACACACAGGTACAGGTTATGACAGAAGAGAGGTAGAGGACCCTAATAGTCTAATATAAAAAATTAACTAACATGAAAGCACTTACCTTCATATCTATTTCTGTTCCATGGATCTGCTGAGCCACAGTTTTGATAATGCCAATAACGATATCCTGCAGTCCTTCTCTTTCTGAATAGTAATGCAAAATAAGGCCTTTTCCTTTCTCTGCATCAGTGCACCTAAATGATGGAGCACGCATACCAGGATAAATGGTACCTAGATGGTCATGTAGAGCGTCTAAGTTCTGTTAAAAGAAAGCAAAGGATAGTAAATCCTAACCCACCAAAGCGATTTCACAAATAATTTGGAGATCCTGCCCATGTGACCCCTCTTATTACAAACAAAGTGGAGTTCTTTCTTCCTACATCTACTTATTTGTACCTAAAGGTGACTTTTTAGTTTCCTATAACATTTAGCTCCATATGATGTGACTTTTCGGAGTGTACATGTTGTTAAATATTATGAACAACAGGGGTTGTCAGCACTGTATGGTAGAGGTATGTTAATCTGAGACCTGGATTATTATTAACAAATCTTAATATAACACAGACAACACTTTTATAGAGTTTACCAATTGTCTTTCAGATGAGCTTACAATCTAATATTTCTACCATAGTCATATGACTATCCGTGCTGCAATTGTAGTTGTGGTTTTTGCTGATAAATGATAGGGTTGTGGTAATGCAACCACAGATGCTAACTGCTAACTGCATCCTTTACAGGAAAAAAATTAGCTTTGTTTGAAAAAATATGTACTGCAGTGCGTTTTCAGTAACATGCAGCACCCTAGCTGCCCTGTTCTGCTACCTGAAATATTTTCCTACACTTACAACTGCGCATGTGCAGATAGCCCTAGTT
>CM070032.1:166857649-166877365 GCA_036250615.1 Ptychadena robeensis
ACAAGAGTGTACAGATTCTCATCACAACAGTTGCTAGTTTGTCTTGACATCCCCCTTGCGTTTTTTTTCCTCCCCTTATCATCCCATACACTTTATCACACTTGTTTTATTCGCAACAAACAATGGTCTTATTTCACACATTTGACTCTTAGTATTGTTTTCCTACTCGAATTTCCCTTTATGTGCTTACACAACTATATCCTGCCAGCGCTTCACGACGCCAACGACATGTTTATTCCCACAATCCTTTTCCCTGCTATCATACCAGCACATTTAGGTGATGATAGCCTGTTGGGGGGCTTTGCATACCTTACCCCACTCCCTTATCTTTAATGTCCACTCTACACACTTCACCTGCCTCTCCGCTTATATTTCAATTTCTTTGTATCCGATATTAAGGTTCCAATCTAACACCAATTTTTGAGCACAAGGGTGAAAAATTATTCATTCTAGATATCATGGCAACCGACGTAACACGAGAATTTTTTAAATACGTAAGCCCAATAAAAAAAAACAACCTACACAGAACAAGAAAAAGAGATCCAAAGTAAAACAAGAGCAGGTTACCTCTTCCAAATGACGGAACTTTCTAGCGGTTGCCATAACAAAGAATCCATCAGTAGTCAGGCACACCGCTAGATTGCAAGTACAGTGTTGAAGCCAATGTTATTAAAATTCTAAGCATAAAGGCCATCTCTCAGGAAAGGTTGTATCATGTGTTTTTTTGCTCTCAGAATGAGTCCAATATAAGCAATTCTCAGCTGAACATATTTAGTTATGCAACAATTAACAAAATGATGGAACAAGCTCCAATATGCTTTGACAATGAAGAAATATGTTCCACAGAAAAGTCCCCCATACACGTTTAGATTTCCACTTGATTTTTCGGGTGCTTAAAAGTGTTATTTAGGCAAAAATTGGCCGCCAAATCGATCTAAGCCATTACGGACATGTCTGTAATTTCTTCGATCTATTTAATTACCTTGGATGGTGACCAGCATCCCTGTCCACAGCAATGGTATGTCTCCACTGCGTTCTTGGCGGAGCTGATCTACATACCTGTCTGCACCACCAGCTGTTGTAGTTCCGGCTCAAAGAGAGCAGCTGCTGCTGCAGACAGATATGTGGATCGGCTCCTCTGTATTCTCTGCTTTGCCGGGTTCCCGCCAAAGTAATGCGCTTCCCAAAGGGGAGCTGAGAACACAGTGGAGACTGGCACAAATTTTATCATTTAAATTTTTACTTTTTTTTAAACATCTAAACCTGTATAGGGGGCTTAAGCCAGGCTACCAATAGCGTTATATTGCGGTATATTTTATAACCACAAAACTCTACTATTAGTTTTAGTTAGGGGTGAGGATCATCAGTCAACCCAAGTGCTTAACACTAAAGCTGGGCATAGATGGGCAGATTCCTGCCTGATTATTCCGCCGATCGACCGGTGTGCGCCTTCAGCCAGCGAGCGGTCGGCCAAAAATCAGGTGCGGCCACCTGGCACAATCGACCAGAAATCTGACGCCTGTCAGATCGCACAGTCATCACGCACAGTCAATCTGCTGAGAAGTCGGCAGCAAAACGACCCGTCTATGCCCTGCTTAAGTTAGCACTTATACATTGCAACGTTATGCCCCGTCTACACCAATTTGGTATAACATGCATTTTTATGAGCTACCATTGACATCAAAAGGACTACTCAGGACTATTTCAGAACTTAAAATTGATTCCAGGAGATGCACTTAAAAAAAGGTCAACTTATATTTTTAGACCCATACCATATGCCGAAATGCTCCAACAATAAAAATAATAAATATATATTATTTTGTTTTAAATATACTTTCACATATTACATGCAGTTGTTGGTGATATGAGCTTCCTATAATCAGTGAGGTAAAAGAGGTAGTAGGTAGGTAAGAGGATGTATATTCTCTAACAATCACACCTTGATTTTTATCTGGCATCTGCTTTCATTATGAAGATTTGTATTACAGGTAATAAAATTTATAGGAAGATAGGAGATCCACATAATTCCTAAAATGACTGGGATACAGCTTTAAGAACAGAACTAAGTTGCCCATACACCTTTAGATTTCTCTGTCAGATTTCCTTTAGATCTTTTTTTGTTTTACCAAAACCATGTAATATGAGGGACAATCTAAACCATCAAGTCTACCTGTGTTCAATCACAGAGGACCCGGCACTTCATAGTTGTTGGTAGATATAAAGGATATCTGACAGAGAGATCTAAAGGTGTATGGCCAGCATTGCTCATATAGTTCTTCCCATACAAAATAAGAGTCATAACATTGGCAACACTCTTTCATTAATCAACTCTTGCCAGGTCATTTACATCCCTGAATCCAATCCTATTAATGGCTATAGCTGGACATACACGTCACGACTTTTAGTTCAATTTTAGTGCGATTGTTTATCAAAATCGATTGCGCGATCGGATTGAATAAAAATTTAAGCATGCCAAAAGATCGACTTGGTCAAAAATCGGACAGAAAAACGATCGTTCACGGATCCGTTCTGATGGATAATTTTAATAAAAAGCAAAGGAATATAGTGCTGTTAGTTGTCTCATGCGATCGTTTTAAGCGATCCATCTATGATTCTTGTGGAAATTACCTTTGTTTGTGTGCTGTTGGTCACTGGCCAGTTCTTCAGCTAACACCACTCCAAACCCATAAATGTGTGTGTACAAGACATATTGAGACTTTCAGTATAGAATCGCCCAGAAATGAATGCATGGTATGTTGCAGTTTGCGATCGTTTTCACAAATTAAAATCGATTCCGGAATCGGATAGGCGATCGGATTAAAAAAGGATTGCAGGAAAATTGTGACGTGTATGCCCAGCTTAAGTGTACTTTGCATATTTTAATGAAGATCCAAAAAACTAGAGTTTATAAGTAGTGATCAGGTTCCTGGCCTAATTTATGTAATAGAATTACAGAAAAAAACTGAGTATTCACTATGTGGCCATAGTGAATACTTTTTATACAGTATGTTAGCTTAGTGTAATATTAGAGTTAATCGGAAAGCAGGAGTGAAAACATAGACCCATCCAATGATTTCCATCCAACCTGGAAGTGCAATGCTGACAGGTGTTCAGTGTCCACACAGAACTTACTCATCACTGAAGTTATAATCCAAATCATTAAAAGCATCACAAACACATCAATGATGGGGTCACAGCGGGTTTAGAGAACGGGGGAGTGCTGCATTTGTTTGGAGAATACTTTAATTTTCCATGTATGTAGCAGTTTTCTTGGAATATTCTTATCTTCTCTAATAACAAATTATTGTTTTTATTACTAGACCTTCCATAAACTCCTTGTGCCCATGAATGCATTTCTGACATAACAATATACAGCAATGAAAAATAAAAAGCTGTCAACAAGCAGTCAACAATTTTCCTACACTGAGATTGCACACAGTATGTTAGAAGTAGCTCTTGACTAACATCAACATCCATAGGCAGTTGGTGTGTGATTGACAGCTGTCCACTGCTAAAGCCCCCCACTTATGTTTATATTCGCTGTCCATCTCCCGGCAGATCAACTGAGCGTGATGATGTCATCATCATTCTCTGTCACGCCACGAATTGGCCGGGCACCCTTTGTGTGTTGGCAGTTACACCCAAAGTAATTAAATCGATCTAAGAATTATGCACATGTCCGTAATGGCTAAGATCGATTCGAATGAAAAGTTTAAACTTTCGATGTGCACCAGATTTCGTGGCAGATTGATCTTGGTGAGCCAAAAATCGGGTGCAAAGCGTGTATGGGGGGCTCTACCCGTACTGTTTGAAACTTGCACAGAATAGCACGCTTGAGGTTACAGTTGCCTATCTAACCATCTGAATTTAAGTAATCATCTTGCTTCAGGCAGGAGGTTGCATTTCCTCAGATTAGACAGCAAATTTTAACTTTGTAGGAAGTCACAAATTAAGAGGCAGCAGCTGGCTAATATATATCAGGCTTTTGTAAAAACAACTGCACATCCCCCAGTATTAACATATTTGTTTCTTTATAGAACACACAAATATGTTAGACTTATCATTGTTTTTTTTCTGAAAGGAAAACAAAGAAAGCAACAAAATAAAGGAAATGTGTTTTTTAAACTAACTTGAATAAAAAAATTTGGCCATGCCATGAATAAAAAAAATGTTTTTCATTTTGAACAAACCAAAATGTTGTATTATGACTAATTTTTCAATAAAGCTTGTTTGGAAAAAAAAAAATGTGGATACGTCAAAGAAAATATTTCTATATTAACTTTGTAAGTAGGAAGGCAACCATATTTTTAGTTAATTTAATCCAGTTAGGTCATCTATCTTTTGGGTCCTGGCTCCCAAGTTTAGTTGTCATCAAAAAACCCCCCACAAAAAATGTGTAGGGGAGAAGAGTATTAGAAAAGAAGAGAGTGTACAACGTTAACTGATTGGATCCTAAATATCAAGGTGTATTATTCTTTTTGTAAAAATGGTAATAACTTGCATTTATGGTCGCTCCTGGTTGCCTCTATGTGATCGGAGGGGAACACAGCAAAACAAAGGTGCCGGTCCCAATTTCAGTATGCAGTTAACTTGGTTAGAGAGTGTGGGTTAAATCCCAATATAAATAAAGAGGCTGGTGCACGGCGCCCAATGTCAGTTGATCCGATATATTCAATAGGTAATTGCATCGATGCGTTTCATGGCTATTTATGCCACTTCTTTAGGATGAATATTTTTACCGAATTATCTGTTAAAAGATATATATATATTATATTAGGCTGGTGAAATGTATACAAACTTGGGCAACAGTACCATCTTGTGGATGTTCTGCTTATATTTTCTAGAGGTGGTGGAATTTCATTTTAAATATTCCACTATGTAACTCTGTGAGTCAATTAACCTATGTACCTCTTTTGGTACAGAAATCTGGATCTCAGTGAACCACCAGGGTAGTTGACTCATCCTATGTGCCTTGGCTGCCACGGATTAAGCTATACCCACTTTCTGCTTTGCACTGAAATAGACCATGATACTAGCCTATAGACCATTGTATTAGCCTATTTTTTTGTTTGTTCTGTTGTCTTGTTGACTGTTAATGTTACAGAGAACTTGCTTATTGTTGTACACTTGTGTTGCTTAACTGTGCCAGTGATGACGTCATCACAATTGGTCGACTCAACTTCAGTGACTTCTCAAGTTAAGTAATGCTCTACTAACCCCCTGCTACCCCCTTACCTATGTAGATAGCCATACACACATTAACGTTTGCTTGATCGATTTTAGATTTGACAAACAAAAAATCAATATTTCATTATCGGTTGGCTGTAGTTAATCTGAACCATATATTGAGTTGTCATATTACTTAAGAGTTCACAGAATCCTCAGCTGTGATGTATGCCATGTTTACCTACAATGAGATTTACAGCCATTCAACCACAGGTGGCACTGCAAGACAGATGCCAATGTGAGTGCTCCTAGTGCGTACACTTCCTCAAGGGAAAGAAAACTGGCATATAAATGACATGCAGGAGAAAAGTCACGTTTATTAAAGGCATAGAATATTAATAGACTTTTAAAAGAGAGGTTATTTTAACATGACATGCTCTTCCTTTGAAACTTCCTGAGACAGTTATCACAGTTTTGCAGGAGTATATATTTTACTTACTGAGCACTTTGCTAGCTGCTGATACAAGGTCATAGGTTTTGGAGTCATCATAAATTATCCGCACCAAAAACTGTCCCTCTTCATCAAGCTGTGCTTCTCGTCTAGAAATGGCAAAGACATTTGTTAGGAAATGCACTTAGTATATGTAGTAATATATTACATTTTCCTTATGGTTCTGGATGAAATTGGTTGTGGTGGATTAAGCATACAGATCATCCCAATTCATTTGCCGCTGTAGGAAGACAGAGTAGAGTGATGTAATACCAGATATAAATGAATAGACATACTACCGTATTTTCCGGCGTATAAGACGACTGGGCGTATAAGACGACCCCCAACTTTTCCAGTTAAAATATAGAGTTTGGGATATACTCGCCGTATAAGACTACTTCTCTTCAAACGCACACCAAATAAAAAAAAATAAAAATCAGATTTGATTTTAATATGGTAATTTTAATTCAAATGCTTATGACATGGCCAAATGTGCCGGCGTGCGTCCTTTTTTCAGCCAGATCAGAGAATTAGCAGTAGACGCATGGCTTTACATATGTCTACTCTGTACTTTCAACCCCCAGATCTACAACAAACTTAAAGTCCTATTTCTTTAGTAATTTACATTCCCAATTTCACAAACCTTTCATAGTTATTAATGTTTCCCTGCGGTTACCCAAGTGACATGAATTGTATACATTTAACAATAAAAACTAAAGGAATTTTGGCAATCAATTATTTAACTTTTTATACATGATGCAGTGAAGGTGTTTTAATGTGTTTGAGCTGCAATACCAGTTTCAGCCACTGGAGCCACAGCCTCTAGTGAGCACATCGGCTTCGTCTCACACACCAAGGAAGGAGAGAAGGAGGGGGAATGAGGGGAAGCTTTCCATGTCAGGCAGACTTCTCCGGCTCAGACGTTTCAGTACTCGGCGTATAAGACGACCCCCGACTTTTGAGAAGATTTTCCTGGGTTTAAAAGTAGTCTTATGCGCCAGAAAATACAGTATATTTAAGTTTCTTCACTAGAATTGCTCCAATATACTAAAGAGGATGAAGTAGCTTGTGTGATCATAAATGTGTTATTGCTTAGATCAGGGGTCCTCAAACTATATAAACAAGGGGCCAGTTCACGTTCCCCAAGATTGCGGGGCCAAACTATAGGTTCTGAAAAAAACTGGGCTTAAATCAGAGCCCCTGCAATGAAGCCCACCTTGATCTGGAGTACATGTGTATTGCTATGTGCTATAAGTTTTTTAGAGAGCTACTCAGATGAGTACCAGAAGATGGTGTTTGGTACGCACCCCATATGTAGTGTGGATTTAATAAGTGCAGTCCTCCTCCCTGTCTCCCTCACTCCTCTGCATCAGCTTCCTACATGGTAGATTCTGCTGCAGATGGACCTCCCTGTTCTTGATTGAGCCTCTGATTAGCTGCCTCCATCCAACAGCTGGCTTTGGGTCACATGTAACTCTCACAGTAAAACACTGTTTGAACCTCCAGATCTCATACCTCAGTAGCACAACCCTGACATTTTCTGTGTTAGTAAGTAACCCCTGACATTACCTGCAGTCCAAATGTAAACATTTCATAAACATATTACAGCTATCAAACAGTGCTTTTCTCTTGTATGATTTTATTCTTACATATGCCTACTCTGACTTTCCCCCAGAACCCCCATATCTCCAACACCCTTAGAACAATTTTTTTATTACTAATTTACAACTGAAAGTTCCTACCTTCTCAGTTTCATACCCCTAACTTTCCCTGCGGTTATCCAACTGACATAAATTGTATAGATTTAACAATAAAAACGGAAAACATTCTAGTTATCTAAAAAAATTCACTTTTATAGTAGTGTAAACATGATAAATTCAGGTTGTTTGTACAGATATTTAATGTGTTCGAGCTTTAATTTCAGTTGAAAAATACACTGCAATACCAATTTCAGCCACAAGTCCCTAGTGAACACTTTCCATCAATGTACTGATCACATCACCAGCTTCTTTCTGACACATTAGGGAAGGGGCGGAGGGGGACACTGCATGCTGCAGATCTCTCCCTAATAGGGCTGACAGTTTTCACTCCATGACATCTCGGCTTCCACATTAGCTATGTCTGACCAGACCCACAATGTCTGGGTGCTGGAAGTGGGTGCTTGATGCTGGGCACCCACAGGTGGGAATGCTGCCATAGTTTGAGGAACTCTTAGATCTTTGAGTTGTACAAATGATGTGACCATCTTGGGACAAGGAGGAAATTGGGTCCAGCTAATTGCTGAACTCTATATTACATACACCACACATTCAATTTGTGTAAGCTAAGCTTACCAAATTTTGCTTATTTTCCTGCTAAGACCTTAATTTTTTATGATAAAGATTAAAAAACTGGGTAATACAGTATGTTGCCATTCTGGTTCAAATCACCAACATCTATGCAAAGATACATTTTGGCTTTGCCTATCTGCATATATGTATCTGTAGTATACAGAGCCTCAATAGACAGGCAATTGAGAATAAAGACAGCAGTAGCACTGACAGAATATTTCTAAATAATTAGAAACCATATCTCAATAGACTGAAAAGCTGTAGCAGTAAGCAGTATGAGGTATTTGAGGTCTCAATATTACATTTTGCTTTCGGTGTCTTTAGTTGTGTTTACCGGCTTTTCCATCCATCTTTATGACTTCCTGTTACACTTCTGACCTTAAACAATGGCAACTGACCTAGAAATAATTGCTTACAGATGACTGCACAAAAATGTACAGGCAAGTGAATATGTTCTAGGACACATCACTATAACAAACCTAGACTGCGCACAGCCGTAGCGTGGTATAATTATTGGCAGTGAAGCTTTATAAGTAATAATTTATTCAGGATAATATACTAGAGATGGTCACAAATTTTCAAATAGCTGATTTGTAGATGAATTGCAAAGCCCTTGAACATGGTAACGTAAATTTTGTTGGATATTAAATTTCATGTTTTCAACCCACAGGCAGATCTCTCCTATGCACTTGTCACACATCCCCGCAGGGCAAGGGGATCTGTCTGCTGTTTCTGTGTCTGTATCCAACTCTGCTTTCCCTGCCTCTAAGGGTTAACTGTCCAGCCATAAGAGCTCTCTCTGCTGGATGCCTGTAGTGTTTTCAACCCTATCAGTTGCTCCTCCCTCCTGCCCTATATAAGGAAGTCCCAGGCAACAATAAGTTGCCTGAGCAATAGGTCTTCCATGTGTTTGCCTCTAGCTTCCTTGCTTGTTAACTGTTTGACTTCCTGGTTCCAGACTCTTGGCATGTCATACGGATTATCCATATCTCTCAACCCTCGGCACTTCTCATCTCGGTACCTCATCAGATTCCCCGGTTCCAGACCCTTGGCTTAACCTACGGATTATCCCTATCTCTCAATCCTCGGCTCATCGTCTCGTTACATCATCAGTTGCCTACTTGCACGGGTGTGTCTGGGAACCGCAACCTGGGGACCTTCTGCAGCAAAGCCCATTATTGCTTGCGGGGTGCTCTGGTGAACACCAGGCCTTTAGATTCAAAGCCCCAGACTGCATCTTTGCCAATTGTACAAGTTGGTCCAGTGGATCCACACCGTTGTATTATCAAGGTCGCCAGTCATCTACCATGACAGCACTGGCAGAGCTGGATGGGAGAGCTGTATCAGCTCTTGCATCTTGCTCTGCTTTTCATTATTTAGGTCAGCTAAGGTTCCTCTGACAAAAACAGGTGGGAGATCTACCCATAGGTGGATCTTCCATCTGACAGGTAATCTGTTTTCCTGGCTAACCTTTTTGCCAGGAGAGCAAAGGTGCTGGTGGGTAGCAAAAGTCTGATTTTGTGGTGGGGAGTCTAATAGCCCAAAAAATATGGTATATCAATACTCATTGTAATTTTCCATTCCTGACAGCATAACAACTCTCAATGAATAAAGAATACTGTTACAATGTCCTTAGCAAACATTTATAGATAAAATATTTGAACAAAGGTATGGGTGAACCTTTGCAGTCCTAACAGCATCTGCTCTTCTGAGGGGGCTTTCCACATGATTTTGTAGGAAGTCTGAACGAATTTTGTCCATTCATCCAGAAGAAGATTTCAGGCACTGATATTTGTACAAGAAAATAAGGCTTATAATCTACTTCATAGTTTTTCGCATAGAATTTTGATGGTGTTAAGGTCAGGACTCCATGTATACCAGTTCATCTTTTCCTCACCAAATTTTACTAACATGCCTTTATTGACCTTTCTTTGTGCACTAAGAAAAAGTCATGCTGAACCAAAATAGCTCTTTCTAGAAATTGTTTTCACAAAGTTGTATAGATATAATTGTACACAATGTATGATGAAGCAGTGAGATGTCTTTTTATTGGAACCAAACCCCTAAAAACAAGCCAACATTAAAATCCTTCTTCAGTTGTCACAATGCTGTCCAGCAAGTAATGTTCTCCTAGCATCAGTCAAACACCCACAGCCCATGAGACTGGTAGACATAGAAGCTTGATTAAAGCTTGACATAAATACCACTCACAGTTGAATACCCAGCAGGACCAAACTATTAGGAACAACTTATTGAAAAGATGGCTTTCTATGACTTCCATGTTTAAATTTACTTCAGAACCACCCATTGTTCCACAAATGTGAATAATGCAGAGTATCTAACCTTGTGAGTTGATTGCAAAACCCCATAACATGGTATAATATAGATAGATGTAGCGAAGAGTTGAGAAAACATTTAAGAAAAAAAACAATCTAGCTTATGTAGTTGTTGTATAATTTAGGTTTGAAATCAAAGTGAACCCTACTTTCTTTTTTTGTTATATACCCTAAACCATTCTATATGTCTTCAGCAAGTTAGGATACCATGGTCAAGGTTATTTTCAATTAACACACAAAGTTGAACTAGTCAAATTTGCCCCCCAAATTTTTGTACTACCATTTTAAGGCAAAAAGGAAGAAATAAATAATTTAGTATAGATATAGTTTTCTGTTTACAGACACATTACCATAGTAACCCAAATATCCAGACTGAAAGAAAAGATTTAGAAAAATGAAAAATGCCCCCCCCCCTCCCTATTAGGAGATTTGTTTCTTAAACAGTTATTCTTTACATTGACAAGCTTTTATATAATGTACAGTTCAGCACACTTACACAAAGCTAATTTTTGGACTATATATGGTTTAACACTTTTGGAATACAAACACATTTTTCTAACATGATTCAACTTCTATAAATCAGCTCAGACAACTTAGTTAATAATTTACAGAGTTTGTGAATGTTTTACAAATGTGTTCTTTTATCTGTATTTATACTCTGTGTCTTGTGACAATGAACTGCTATGTTTTAACACTTTGGTCATTTACATTTTTCAAATGAAAGAATTCCATTTAATATATTATTCCTTTTTTTTTTTAGGTAACATCAACGATATACTCCACGGCATACAGAGCAGAATAACAAGTTAAAGTGTGTTTTTTCCAAATATGTAAACATGGAGTCTTCACAGCAAAACCACTTCTCAGATACCCCATGCTTTAATGTATACACAGATATGTTTTTCTTCAATAAAAAGTTCTTATTCTTAAAGAAACCTGTACTGTGGAGAATATACCCAAAACAACATAGAGGGCAAAAATTACCATGTTTTCACTGTTTTATAGGGGTATAAGCCAATCTAAATATTAGCAGAGGTTCCTTAACCTCCCTGGTGGTTACCCCGAGTTTAGCTCGGCGTAAGTTTGTTTACAAAATTAACTCACAACACCCATTCCTGATGAGCTCATTCCCAATCTTGGCGGACTCATTGGTGATGCTGGAGAGGCGGCATCCATATATAATTTTCATGGCTGTCAAATTGCAATTACGTGATCTGTGAGTTAGTTGCAAAGCCCCTAAACATGAACATGATCATCACCACAATTGCTAAAGATATAGAAAAGGAATGTAAAAACATTCTTTTTTTTTCAAATTATTGCTCTAGCTTGTGTATTTTGTAAGTACAGTGTCCGTTATTAAATTCAAACTGTACACTTCTGGGGGTAATTGTTTTTTATTAATCAGATATTTTAAAACAGTATAACATGTTTAGTGCTACAACAGAGCGAGGGCTTCTCCCTTGACATGAATTACTCATTGTTTATAATTGTTAACCCTTCTGCTGCATATTTAAGAAAGATAATAGACATTTAGAAAACACTTTCAGAGGTGTGATGCCTGAATTTTCATTCACTGCAATGACATTTCTCCACATTACAAATTCCTGTAATAATACTGATTAAGAGGATTTAGTATACCCATGCAGCTGTGAATCACACCCAAAAACATGCATCATCTTTTGTCTGCCTGGGTCAACATGCCTGGCATTGTGTTAAATAGTTCATAAAATCTTTTCATGGGACCACACTAAAAGTATGACACTTTATATAAATGTAATTTTTCCATTCTCTCTCCACCTTTTGTATGAGGATGTCCCACAGATGTTCAATAGAATTTAGGTCTGGAGACATGCTTGGCCAGTCCAGCACCTTTACCCTCAGTTTCTTCAGAAGGCAGTGGTTATCTGGGTGGTGTGCTTGGGTTTGGGTGATCTGCCCTGCACTACCACAGACCACAGAACATATTACCAGTAATCCATGTGCATAGTCTGCTTGTCTTTAGCAAACTGCTTTCCTCTGCATCATGTTTGGAAGACGCATGGCAGCCATGTACACCAATCGTCTGAGCACATGCATTTAAATTCTTTGGTTGACCACAATGTATATTTAATATATTCCATCTGAAGAAGACTGCATAGGGAAGTTACAGGGCTAGTGCTAGATACCGGGGAACACCATGATATGTTTTAATGCTTAATTTTATAGTATGTGATATAACATAATATAGAATTTAGTATATTTACCGGTAATAAAAACTGTACATTCTATTCCTTGGCTGGAAAGAGAAATGAGTTTGGGAAAGGAGAGGAATAGATTTAGGGTGGTACAGTTAAAATGCTTATCAATTAATTGTTGGTGTCTGGTTTATGAGAACATGAGACATGTGTAGTTATCGGGTGTCTGCTTTATGAAATAATGTACGAGATTATCTAATCTGAAAAGGTACCAATTACAAACTAGAAAAATACTGTTCTAAGATATACAGAAGCATCTATCACTAAATATTGAATATTGTCCAGGGGAAATGGAAAAATAACAATTGGATGATTAAAGTCAATGCAGTTAGATAATGAATTTTATAAATGAATAATGTTCCCAATATCAATCCATGTTAATTGACCATCCCAATGGTAGCAGAGCACACTCAGTGTGGCTGATATCCTAATGCTATTAAATGAGGAGGAGGATTGTTCTGAAATCCAAACTGTAGTGGGGAAATTATTTTATTATAATCAAGTAAAAACATGGAAAGTCCTAAAATATAAACAGCAATGCATGGCTGCAGTATTAGAAGCAACGAATACATCCTAGCCCAGTGAGCACAGTCATTACATGTTCTACTCTGCTTCATAATAATAACTATAGCTAGAAAACTAGTTACATCAATGCTCTAAGGCAGTGGTTCCCAAACTGGGGGGCGCGAAGGTATTCCAGGGGTATGCGGGCCCTCATTCCTAACCTGTGTTTGAATGGGGGGGGGGGCTTGATAATGTTCCTGAATAGAAAAGGGGGGCCCTGCAAGGAATGATTGGGAACCAATGATCTAAGGAATGATCTCCTGCAGTTGAGCATCAGCCTTGGTAATGTCTTCTTTAGGTCAAAGAGTACATGTTCCAGTACAGACCACAGCCAGTAAGAACATCCAAACACCAAAAAAACCCTCAAACTATGGTCATATTATTTGTTGATGCTAAGCCAGCCATCAGGGAAAAGTAATTGGCTAGGTTACCGACATCACAACTACCCATAATGGATCTACCCATAGCATCTACCCATAGCCTAGCTCAGAATTCAGAAACATTTACCAATTCTGGCAGATAAAAGTTTAAAGGAAGCCTTTAAGCACAACCTTGTTTATATGTCTCATCACTAAATCAAAACCAGAAAACAACATTTGGAGACTTTAGCCAACTACATTCCTACCCAGTGTTACCTTACATGTGTCATGCCGTTCACATCTCTATAAAAAATCTTAGAACAATTTGCACTTCAACTGAGCTTGCATTTAAGAGCATCTGCACTTGTACAGATGCATTGCATGTAATTTAGGATTTACATGAAGCTCCTTACAGTGAATGAAAGGATGAAGTGTGATGCATTAACATTCTTGAGTGAAGGCAAATCCCCAATTCACATTCCTCAGTAAATGAAACAGACCACCTAAACTGAAATATTCTCTGGATATTACTGTATCCTCAAATATCTGATTAATCCTATTACATCAACCTGTTTGTCAGGATCTAAACCCCGGGGTGCCTCTGTGTCTGGCTCTGTGTCTGGCTGTCTGCTGAGCCACCTGAAAGTCAGATTTTGTACCATGTTGGATCCCTTGGACAAATATTCTGTGGTACCCAGTTTCTTGTTGAACCCTGAACTCCTGGCCCGTCTGAAGTACTTCCTATGTAAACCAAGTCCCTTCACTTCTTCCTTACCGGATTATTTTGCTTCTGCCAATATTTTGCTATTAGTACTTCCTTGTGTCTTCATTATTATTACCCGTTTACTGACTGACCGACGATGATTACCTGTCTACTATTTATCTTGCTCCATTGCTTAATTGACACTGTTGGCTACTGACCCTAGTTTGTTTCTGACTTTTTGCCTGACTTTTTGTTTCTGATTTGTGCCTGCTCCCTCTCTGCCACCACTGTATGTGCACTGACCTTGCTTCCACCTGTGTTCTGCGTGCTACTTCGGGTACTGGACCTGACCCTAGATCATTGAATGTTGGTGAATGTTAGGTGAGTAAACTTTATGGTTCAGTAGACCTTGCAATAAATATGTACTGAATGTCTATTTTAGGTTGAACTCCAGCATCCTGGCCATTTTATCCGTCATCTTATTTTCTTCTCCAATTGAACCAGAAGTATTTAGTAAAGTCTTTCATAATGTCACCCCCTATTCAATGCTTTCATAGCATCTATGGGAGGATTCACGCTATTCTCAAACCTCAAGTCCTGTTGGTGTATCCTAAGTTTTACTTCCTATAATTCGATGGGCAGTGATTACCAACATATTGCAAATATTTCCACAGATCATAATCAGTGACAGTGGGTGGATATGATCTGGTGCTGGAAGACTGCACGGACCTACAGAAAGCATGGAGAAGTCGGGGGAACAACATCAACATCCCAAGCATTACACCTGAAGCGATCAAACTGCGCTCATGCCAGGATCCGCCGGCTCTCTGTGTGCCTGCAGCATTTCTACAGAGCTGCAGGCACAGCCTTTCCGGCCTCATGTCTTCGCCGTCATCGAGGAGGGGGCGTTGATTTTCTCCCCAACACCACCGGCGTATTAGTGTGTAGAGGGCCGGGTGAGAGTCGGCAATCACGACGGAGTACAGTGTACTCCGCTGCATTTGCCTGGGAACCGGCTTTTCGTTCCATAAAAAATGCAGCAAAAAGCCTATAATGCTAGGGAGGTAAAAAAAGAATGTAAACAATAATATATAAAATAAAATATAAGAAATAAAAATAACTTACTTGATGTCTTCCCAAACCTCTTCACCATAGTTTCTTATTACCAACAATTCTAAGGCGTGGTTGACAAACCCATACTATAAACAAAGAAAAAGAGATGTTGTTAATATCACAATACCACAATATTATATACATTTTGTTCAATTTTTTAGAAGTTTTTTAAATCCTAAACATAAAAACATTTATATATTAACCATAGAATATCTAATTCTCCCCAAAAATAGTCCTGTTCTAGCAACCTGGGGAGCTCCATAGATCCTGAACCAGACTGCAAAGCACCTAATGACTGCAAGTATTGCAGGGGTATGTAGACCCACAAAAAAGCTACTGTAGTCCAGGCATGGGCAAACTGATATCCCTCTCGATAATTGAACAGCACAAACACAGCGGAGGGATGCTGGTAGAGGGACCACAACGCATATTACTCTAGCAACCTGGGGATGTTTTACAAGGCTGCCATTGCAGGAACCAGAAAAAAACTCAGGGCCGACTTTAAAGGTCTATACCATAGAAATCACGAAGGTGAGTATGATTTCTTTAGTGGTATTTGGTAGTTTATACTATGCTTAATATAGTTTTTTTTAGATTTTTCTGTTTAGAGTTTAATAACCTTTTAAGAATAGTCTATGTGCTACCCAAAGGCTAAAATGTAAAAGTGTTATGCTTAAACTGTTACCCTATTTGCCCTCTCCATCTTTACTTCTGAACTATTGTGACTCTCTAAGATACTCTTTTATACCCTATCTTCAATGCTTATAAACCTAATCTATATCTACAGTGTTAGCCTATGAAACTATATTATAAATTATTTACCACAATGTGAGGGGTGTACTCACCTTTGTGAAAAAATGTATACATACAAATGGCCTAATACTCACCTAAACCTATCTCCATGATGACTCCTTCTTCCATACACTGTCCTCAAGCTTTATACTAGGAAGCCTCTTTTGGTCATCTGATCCTAAGCTTATGGCTCCACAATATAGACCAGGGAGTTACAAACTCCGGCCTAGGGGACAAATCTGGCCCGCAATGCAATTATATATTTTTTGAAGAAATACATTTTTATTTAAGAATGAATTAAGTATGGCAACTTTTGAACATTAAAACATAATACATATACAAACTGATTGTACCCAGGAGTGACACCTTTAGGCCCCTAACATTTGGAGGCAGAAGCTTTCAAGACAAAAGTCTATCTGAGTTTTCCATTTTAAAGTTAATCTCACACCCCCGTCTTTAGACTTGAAAAAGTTGTCTAAACTAAAATTGCTTTGCTTATTGGCACACAGCTTCTCATATTCTCATATATGCTGCGAAACGCGTACAAGTTTAAGCTTGAATATCGTCTATAACAATTATGTGATACACTTTAAATACTTTATATATATAATGTGATGGAATGCAATATCATGATATAAATGTACTGAGATTTCTTAACTAATTATGTCTTAATTGGTTGTAAAAAAAAACTACCTAAAGATAAAAAATCATTTGAATATACATTGCTGGCCTGAAAAGTCCCCATGTCCACAAAAGTAGCTACTTGGGGAAGAAACTAGATGCAAGGAATTTATTCCTCCACAACTTTTTTGATATATTATTCAGCTAAACCTCCATGGTGACTTCTCCTTCCCTGCATTGTCATGAAGCTTCATCCTGAAGGTCTAACCTCATTTAAAGCTTATGGTTCTACATTGTAGACCAGAGGGTGTCAAACTCCTGCCCAAATTTGGCCCATACTGTAATTATATTTATGGTTTTTTACTTAAATACATTTTATTTAATAAACGGCTCAATTTTAAATGTTCAAATTCAATGTTTAACCTCCTGGATGTTCCCCATGAGTAAACACACTAAAAATTCACCTGTCTGCCGAATTCCATCTGCAATTCTGAGCATGATACTTAAGTGCCCGCCCTGATTGAACCATTGACCTCCATGTAATGGAGGGGGCATCACCTTTTCCCAGCACCCAGTGAACAAGACCTCTGGGCACCCAGGGAAAAAGCGTGCCACGGATGAATCCCCCAGGAGGTTAAACAAAACTTAACTTTGTTTCCATATGAAAAGGTTTATTGTTATATCTGATGAGAAGGAAAAACTTCCTCAATTGTAGACATTTTTTCAATAAATTTCAAGATTGCCTATGACTTTGTCCAAGGTTATTATTTTGCCCCCCCTGATGTAGGGGGTGACAGTCTGTTAATTCAGAGGACATCCAATGCCCGGATGGTGATATGTCTATTACTGTTCCGGTATTTTATTTTCTTATATTTATTTTGGGATGTTGGCCTTCCTGCCTGAGAAAGAGACATCATCTTTTTTACCCCTGATGTAGGGGAAAGCACAGGGACCACCCGCAGCTTGGATTACTGGAAAAGGGGGCGGCATAGGGACCACAGATTTGGGTCAGTAAAACTTCTTTTGTTAGGCCACTAGACATGAACAAGTAATTAACCCCTTATCACGCTAGCCCCGGTTTAAGCTTTCAAAAGGGACCATTCTACCGATTTCTATGATAGTGGTCCTGGAGGATCAGAGCTAGAAAACACAATTTTTTGTCTGTTTCATAACAATTTTTATTATTGTAACAAAGACACTTTGTAACTGAAGTAGCCTAGTTACTTTTGTCATGTTTTCCCGAGCAGGCCTACATCTGGAAAATACCTGTGGGGTCTGGGATATAATAAAAACAGCATTTTACCAACACAACCACTAATCCCAACACATAATAGAAACGTCTTACAAATACATTTGCTGTTTTCAAAACAAAATGTGCCAATTGTTGTCCCATATTTATAAATATTTGAAAGTCTGCTGTGCTGGTGTCCTTTTATGGCGGCGGAAAATAAACCGACGCATTTGAGCATAGGGCCGAAATGACAACCGCAGCTCATGCGCTGACGTAAACAATTGTGACGGCGTCCCCCGGTTATTTACGTTAGAGATGAAGCAAAGCTTTATTCCCAACATGTTCCTGCCTGACGTTAGATGAAACAGTCGGGCATTGAGGGAAGGCGATGATGAGTATAGTAAAGTAGGTGGTGGGTTGTGTTTTATGGCTAAAGCAATGGACATATTTCATTATAAGGCAAATAAATATTAATGGAAAGGACAGATTAGAGGAGGGGGCACAGAATGAAGGAGGACAACAATCATGTAGCCTGCACACCCCCCTGTACATCACCCACCCATAGGAACTCAATTGTTTATTAGCTGCCATCACTACATTTCTATACATTTCTATGAAGAGGCTGGTACATACATCATCATCATTGCAAGGATAGCCCAAGTCATTCTAATCCTTTACATGGTGATAATCAGATAGAATAGTACATAGGGAGCAGCATGCACTTACCATCGTGCCAGTTGTCTGTCTGTCCGCCCGTCACAAAATGGAATATAAAGAGTTACTAACTGACAGACTCTGCAGCTCTAATGAAGCTTAGGGAAGCTGCAGAACAGACCCGCACACATGGCCCCGCCCAGTATTGATAGACAACATGCCCGAGCCAATGGCAGAGCAAAGTGTGTGGGTTCTCTCCCAATCGCAGGCTGACATTGGGTAGCAATGAGCGGAGGATGCCGAAAATTACAATAAGCGGAGGGAGGACATGCTCTGCTCTTGTTGCTGCGGCAACGGCAAAGTCACATCCAAGTACATTGTGCGGGGAGCGAGGGGTTAAATTTAGTCTGTCTGTAGGAGGTCACAGGAGAGATGAGGGTGTATGTGGGGCATGGAGACTGGGAGGTGTACTGTGGATGGGGGTCAGCCGGGCAGACTGGTCCATGAATGTCTGTGAGAGAGGAAAATATTCCTTATGGTCAGTACTGATATGTAGGGGGGCTGCTCCTCTCCCTCACTGACGTATCAGCTGCTCCCCACTTCATGGTAGTGACAACCTGAATGGGGGTCATGTCGGATCGCACAGCATTCTCCTTACTCCTGTTGTCACTCCAGTCAACAAGCAGCGGCCAATGTAACTGTGATGGAAACACGGGGTGAATGGTAAGACAGTATGGACTGTGGAGTAGTCATGGCAGCTATAGGGCGGCATTATGGATGGCACCCCAAACCAATGGCGTCACTAGGTTTGGTGTCACCCGGTGCAGGAACCCTTGGTTGCATATATACCACCATAAATGTGTAGCGCAATGTGGGTGTGCCAAATGTTGCTTATGCTGGGAGGCGATTTAATATTATCATGTCTCCCGTATTAATGTATAATAATTGGTAAGGTGTGGACACACTTCAGAAGGTAGAAAGTTCCTGTTTATGTACTGCTTATCAGTCAGGTAAAGTGGACGTATTACAGCAAATTGTCAGTTACTGCAGACATACTATGGGGAATGGTCAGTTACTGCAGTCATACTACAGGAGATGGTCAGTTACTGCAGTCATACTACAG
>CM070032.1:166878603-166921569 GCA_036250615.1 Ptychadena robeensis
ATTAGGTGGAAGGATAGACCACTACCCTGTGGCCTCTCCTCCCACCCCCTTTCTGGTAATTCAGTGATAGATTAAATGCAACCCAACAGAAACATTGTTTGTACAAATATAAAGATGTACATTCTTCTCAGGGCATAATGCCTACATACAACTAGTTCCATAAATATTTTAATAGAGAGACATTTCTTTCTAAAGAGGAAACCAGATAGTAAATATCATAATGCATATGCCATCATCCCACAAATTCATATAGAAAAGGAACTAACCAAATTTGCACCCAGTCAGCACCAGTCTCTCAACCAACCATGCTAACGTGCAGGGACTATCGCTGGCAAAAAATGAAACAAAATCAAGGTTTGTAAAACCAAATAGTTTTTTTGGTGATCCAAAACAAGTTCATGAATATACTTTGATCAACCAGTACATACACAGACAATATATGTCTGTTTGTTACTTCCACTTACAGGTTACTATTAGTGATGGCCAAAGAGTTCGCCCGTCAGACACTTCGCGGCGAACATAACATGTTCGCAGTTCGCAATGCCGGCAAACATTATGGGTGTTCTACCCACCCCCTATACCTTAACATGGAGACAAAGTGTGACCCCTCATCCTATAGTCAAGTGGTACAGTACAGCCAATAACACATTTTTCCTTCTGGAGGACACCCCCCCCCCCCTATAAAAAGAAGCAGCCCGGTGGCAATTTTGCATTCATCCCGTGTCTCCAGTACTAGATAGATAGGGAGAGCTGAGTCTTCAGTACTAGATAGATAAGGAGAGTTGCTGCTGATTGAGGGATGGCTGAGATACTTTATAATTACACTCCATCCAGTGACTTGCAGCTATAGCTAAATTGTTCTGTTACATGTAGTTCATCATTACTGTCTCCTCTGGGGGTGGGGTATGCTTTATTATGCATTGCAGAGAGATCTGATTGCATGCGATGCGCTGCAGAATGTACTGTCGTAAAACCTATAATCTACGTGAGATTTCCAGCCATTAGACCTGAAGTAAACAGCATTTTGAAAAATCCATATTTTGGGGGAGAAGTTTAGCCATTGATCCCCCTCTGGCATGACACTGGCCAGGTAGTTGCACCTTTTGACTTTTTGATTGATATTTTGGCTACAAATATGACCTGTAAGTTTGAGAAGTTCGCCCTCCATTAAAGTCAATAGAGGCTCGCATGTTCGCGGTGGGTATTTGCAGAAGTTCGATTTGCCTGTTCGCAAACAGCCACAGCTAATGTTCGGCCATCACTAGTTACTATTATATTTGAACCACTCTTTGTTGTGTCTTCCTGTGGCTCTCCGTTCCTGGGGGACAGTGCTTTGGTGGGGCTAGATACCTCCACTATCCTACCTCCTGACTTCCCTGGGTGGGAATTGGTCTCCGGTGTATAGTCCCTTACCAGCAATCCAAGTGAGGTAAATTAAATTTTATCTCCTTGTTATAAATTACTGAATGCGAACTAATTTATGTTTGATTATTTACCTACGACCACCTCTCTATGTGTGTTTCCTTAGCAGCTCTGAGTCCTGATGAAGCGACAGTAGGTCGCGAAACGTGTCAAGCTTAAGCACAGGACTGGTTGATCAAAGTATATACAAACCTTGTTTTTGTTGAATGTTTTTTGCCAGTGATAGTCCCTGCATGTTAGCACGGTTGGTTGAGAGACTGGTGATGACTGGTGCAAATTTGGTTAATTCCTTTTCAACAGTTTTTTCTACTTTTGGTTCTGTACAATACCACAATGAATTTCAATGAAACAACTCAGATGCAGTTGAAGATTGCATAAAAAATTTGAGGAACTAAAGTCTTTCTTTTACACAATCACTTCATTGCCTATTTCATGGGCAGGTGTGGGCAATTCTTTTGTTGTGTCAATATCAATTAAGCAGATTAAGGCTAAGTTTACACAGGCGGTTTTTTACCTAATGTGGCGTCCGCCGGTCGGTTTTTGGGCGACCGTCCCATAGAAAGTCTATGGGGTCCTACAGGGAGTCATTTATCCCGTGGCTGCGGGAGTGCACTGGCGGTTTCCAGGCCTGAAGTTGTTTGTGGAGGGGTTGTGCTTGCATGTGGTAGATTTTGCCATTAAAACTAGGCATACACACATGGATTCCCATGCGTTTGTGTAGCGACCGATCATGATGTCACCACGCTGCTTTTTGGCTGGCTGCTGAATGGACATGGATTCCAGTCAGGGTCCCCATCCGAAATAAAGGGATCAACCAGAAAAGTGTGAAGGCGGATCGCCATGAGACCGAATTGCCACACAGCGGTTGATCGCCCGCAAAATCCCCCGGGATGTATAGTGGGCCTAACAGACAACATGTGGTCCATGCAGGTCACTCATAAGCCTCAAGACTTGATTTGTCTTTGCTTAGATTAAAAAAAAAGTGTTCTGGAAAAAAATTCTTTGGGCAGATGAAAACTCTAAAAGAGATCAACCTCTACCAGAATGATGGCATGTGAAAATGTGGAAAGGACGTACTCATAATCCAAAGCATAGCACATCAACTGTAAAACATGGCGGAGGCTGTGTAATGGCTGGCTGGCAGTAGCACTGGGGCATGTGGTACATTTATCGATAATGTGACACAGGTCGAATTCTGACATATTCAGTCAAATTAATTGGTAGGCGTTTCATGATACAGAAGGACAATGGCCCAAAACATACAGCCAAAGCAACCCAGGAGTTTATAAAAGCAAATAAATGGAGTATTTTGCAATGGCCAAGTCAGTCATCTGATCTGAACACAATTGACCGGACCAGAGCATTGCAGAGGAGGAAACTCAGCATCTGGTGATGTCCATGAGTTCAAGACTTCAGGCTGTCGTTGCCACCAAAGGGGTTTCAACCAAGTATTAGACATGAACATTTAAATCACTTTAGGAAGTGACATATATATATATATAATTTTTTTAAAAATAAATATATAATTAATTACCTTAAGATTAAATTTACACTGTCATTTCCCGAGTTTCTGTCAGTCTGCAAATCTCCAGTCTAAATGAGCCCTAAAGCCCCCCATACACGTTCAGATTCCTCCATACAATTTCCATCAGATCTACCAACAACTATGTAGTATAGTGACCTCCCTGATAGAATACATAGTGATTGGAAGGTGTAGAAAGGTCCTCATATTACATGGTTTTGGTAGAAGAAAAGTTGATTGTACAGGAATTGCATGGTAATTGTATGTGGTGTATGGGGGGCTTTAGTACCGTAAGTACTTTTGGAGCACTAGTAGCACTCAATTATGAAATGATCATTAGCCTTTAACATAGGCTCTGAATGAGTTAAGCCCCAATACACATTTAGATTGTGACCCGATTTTTTGGCCGATCAACGTGGTCAATCTCCCAAAAATCAGGTCAAAATCATCCAGGCACCCTTTGTGTGCCAGCACTTAGTGTATGTCCACCAGGTCCCCCTAGCAGCCGGGGGGACCCATCGGACAGCATCTAGGGACCCTGGCCGATCAGCTTGGCAGCTCTGTGACAGTGAGCAGAGGCTGCCAGCTCACTGTCACAGAGCTGCCAAGCCGATCGGCCGGGAGGTAGGTGGTGCTGCTAGCACAGGGGGGGCATACCCGTACTTTGGACAGGAACGCTGGTACCCATCCAAAGTATTTAAATAGATCTAAGAATTACAGGCACGTCTGTAGATCGATTTGACAGCCGATTTCGGCCCTTTAAGCTTAAAATTTCCACCTGTGCACAGCAGTTGAGCGGCCAAAAAATCGGGTGGAAATCTGAGCCTGTATGGGGGGCTTTACAATGAGTTTAATGTTTGAGGGCCAGGCAAAATATTCTTGGGCTGCATGGTTTCTGCATTTTTTACATTGGGCCTTATAAAATGGTAGCAAGCTTAGTTCTAAAAAAAATCCTCTAGTTTTCATAGTCCAAAAAGAATAATGCTGCAAGGTTAATATTATTTACTATCTGAAAGTGAACTGCGCCAGTGTTTTATAGCCCCGGTAGAAGGTTTTTGCCAGCCAAAGTGTGAAACATTTTTTCCTATCTCGACTTTTGAACACCAGCCAATTGTCAGCTGAGCAGGCAGCTGGGATTCATAACATGACAAAGAGCTTTATCAAGTGAGCAACAGAATGACTTTCTCAAATACCAGGGCAAGGCTGCTTCTACTCCTCCTTCTATGTCCTCCCTGTATATAGAGGAAGCAGAATCTAGATTGATCGCTGTGCTCAGCCAACATGTGAGCTCCAAAGAAACCATAATATAACATGAAAATAAAGGACCAGCAAACCATTTGTAACTAAGTACATATAGGTTTAGTAAAAAAAAAGAAAAACAGGATGTGCTTACATTCACTCTGCTGGATACCTGACCCATACATACTCTGCATATTTAGTTTGCAGGATTGTTGCAGGATTAATATATTAAAGGATAATTGTGATATTTTTCATTTCTTTCTAGGCACCATTATTTATGAAAACAAACTTTTACGGTGAGCATGGACAGATTTCCATCACTGGAGCCTAAAATATTGTAACATTGTTAAATATGCTTAAATGACATTATAGAAAAGATCTAACTATGCCACGACCATACAAAGAAAAAAAAAGCCAATGCCATATGTAGATCGAAAGTGGACATTCCCTTGTCATTGAGTGTACTAATAGATATATTTAAGAATAAGTGTTGATAGACCATAGGTGTCAAACTCTGGCACCAAGACAACATATTTGAAAGAGCTGCTTGATCTGCCTTCCTGGCAGCACCCTTACCAGCTGCAATACCTTTTCACCCTCCCACTGTAGTGTAGTGGTAATACACTAATAATTGTATAGCTGTATATATCTGGCCATGACATGGTTAAACCAGACCTACCACTTGTTCGATCTCTCTGCAGTATCAGCTGCAGCTCAGCTGATTACAGAGATTGCAGAGATCCCCTAAAAAAAAGAAAGAAAAAAAAAAGATTTCTGACAGCAGGAGGGGTTGTCTTTTTAGAGACAGCCCCTCCCAGTGTGTTATGTCTCGCCTTGGCAAGACGTTACAAGCTGCAGGGGTTACTGGGAATTCTCTCCCTTAAGCCCCTGTGTCACAGATGTGACGTCAGCTTCACGTCTGTGAGACTTTGTGAAGAGTGGAAAGAGAAGCCTCTCTTCACACAGCTAGATGGATCCAGCCGAGTGCACCCCCCCCCTTCTCCCCTACATGGAGCTGCAGAGGAGTCTCTGTCTGTGTAGGAGTGTGGGGGAGAGGGGGGCGGTTGTTGTCAGCTGCTGCCCGGAGAAGAATCGATCAGGAAGTGGCTTCTCTGCCCTTATTCAACATGCTGCCACCATCAGATAAAACTTGAAGAAGGTAAGTAAGATTTATTTGTTTTTGTTTAGCAGTTTTCCAGGATCTGAACTGTTGACAGGTTAGTAATGTGCTTATTTCATGTATGTGTGTTTTTTTGTTTTAGTTTAAAACTGCTTTAAGGTTTGTCATTCTGTGAAAAAACAATGAATAAACAATGTATTAAGTACCAGGCAGCTGCTGAGATGCTACCAGAGGTCAAGCCAAGGTCCCCCCCACTTCTTGTTTGTACTTTCTAGTCTGCCCAAATACAGCTACCGGCCAGCCCCTTGCCATAGCTTATAAATAATTACCTCTCAGAAAGTTCTGGGACATTTTGTCATCTTTCTGCAATCCTGTGACAAGACTCCCCTCTTGGATTGACCACATTTTTGGTTGGGAGCCGCGGCCACCTCCTTCCACTCTCGGCAGCTGGTTAGGGCACAGTTCGGAATTGTAGCACCCTAAGTTGTGTGCCCCATTCCCGCCATCGGGTTTGGTGTGAAGCTGTAAATATCATCCCTTCACTAAGGACTTGTAAATGTCCCCCTAACCAGCTGAGTGGACAGTGCTTTATTTGTGTGAAAGCTGTGAAGACAGAGGTACATAGAGCATCAAAAGAACCTGGTCATTGTAGTGCACCAAATCGCGCTTCACGACACTACACCACTCTGGGAGTAGAGAACTACAGCTGTTCAGCAGTGTGTTCCAGCGATGTCACAGTAACTGCAGGCTGCCTGGAGAATGCTGGCATCCATAGTTCTCTACTCCCAGAGTTGGAGGACAGAGACATGGTTAGTGCAGCTCATACCGGGGCTGTGGGGAAGGCAGAGCTGGGGAAAGGGGTACCTGGATTGTTGTGGGGGAATGCAAAGTACACAAACTGTACACACAGGGATGGGGGTACACATGAACTACACACACTCTGTACACACAGGGATGGGGGCATACATGGACTACACACACTGTACAGTATATTTGTAGTCCATGTGTGCCCCCATCCTCTTGCATACAATGTGTGTGCACACACAAAAATGGACAACAGTGTGATTTTATTTTAAAATTTATATCATGGTTGGCACGCAACTTTGTCCAAATGTTTAAATTTTGCCCACTATGTATTGTGTTTGGCACCTATGTAAGAAATCATTAACAAGATGCTACAAAATTGAACAGTTAAGACTTAGGATTTGTTTCCACTATACATCGGGACTCCTCTGCTAAGCGTATTGCTTGGCTGGAGGTCCCAATGAAGCACATTCACTTACCTGCTCGGCGGATGCTGTGTCTTCACTGCGCCAAGCCGTTCGGCAGATGCAAGGCTGAACGTAGTCAAGCATGTTGAGCCTCTGCATCGGTGGATGTCTAAACACAGCATCCACTGAGCAGGTAAAGTCTATGTGCCACATTGGGATCCCCATCAAGCAATATGTTTAGCGGAGGGGGTCCTGACGTATAGAGACAACATAGCCTTATTTACAAATTTCTGGGAATACCAAACTTCCAAGTGTGTACTTGAATATTGTGAAGCATGGGTTAAACACTGATATCCTTCATCTCATTTAGTGCATTTCTGTGAATATAAATTTGGTCCAATGTATTTATGCCAGCAGTACTATGTTTATAGTGAGAGATTTCTTAGACATACCTCGGAAAGTGTGCTACGTAATCAATGGTAGAGAATTTCTCTCACCATTTTTATTTTGTGTTACATTAAATTATGTTCCTGCCAGCTCTGCATATGATCAGTGGGATGAATCAGTCTGTGGTTTAAAAGAAATCTCTGTGCTATGTGTTTATTTAATGTCTTCTCCCCGTTACATGAGCAGATTGTTATCTTTATAATAATAGTAACATCAGCCATGTATGTATGAGTGTGAACTGAAACAAAGTCCGGCCCTGGTGTTTAATAAAATAACAGACATAACTTACTACAATGCAAATGAAACCTAGATTTGTAAAAGATAATCTGTAGATAAATATTTTGCTGTAATGCATTTACCCATAATACATTTGCATTTCTGTCCATCCAGGCTTTTCATATTTACAAAGTCTTGCTAGATATTAGATCCAGGATGGTGGCCTTAACTGTTACATCTTCAGGAACACAGCTAGATCACCCCCTGCAGTGTATAACTGGACTTTTTCTTTCTAATAAATAGCTGACTTTGGTTTTTTTTATGGAGTCATGGAGATTAACTTTGAAGTTCAACTGCAATCATGAGAAGTGATTTTCCCAGCAGTCTACTCATCCAGTAGATGGTGCTTTTCCTGTGGCCTTAATAAAGTCTCCTATCATACAATCTACCAGTACTTTCTGTGAGCCCATGAATACACGTCATTACTCCTATTTGGCTCAGACTCTTGCTGCACACAATGTGGCTCATAGAGTTGAGCTTTAAGTTTAATGCAATAATCCTAATATATAAGTAAGTCTGTGTTCCCCCTTTTCCAGAGCATACCAGACCCCCTGCTGGCATACATTCAGTATCACACATACATATTGCACATTATATGCATTGTACTTACTTTGTGAACCACCCTGCATGGAACTGTTAGTTCGACTTCCTTCTTGTCCCTCCCCCAGGTTTCTATTTCTCTGGCAGTGGTAGAGGGAAGGTAGGGACACAGTGTGCATTTAGCAGAGGGAAGAAGAGAACTGACAGCCAGGAGAGTGCTGCAGTTCTCTCCTCACCCCTCTCTGCCTGTGCTGGGGTGACAGCACGCATTCTGGTGCCTAGTCTAGCACATATGCTATAGGTGTGCCGCTACTGACCTAGAGGATGGTACAATCCACTCCCAGTAAACAGCATGATATGCTATTTATAAAACAATATATCCAACCACTTGTATATCTTCCGTTGGCATTGAACGCCTTAATAAATTGTAAAAACAATTAGAGGAATACATTTTGATTGACTTTGAATCTTGCTGATGTCATAGCATTCTTAGGACCTCCCTTGTCTGCAGCTAGTATGTCAAGTAAGCAAGACTGCTATGTTCACAAATTGCCTGCAGGTTTCATATGAGCTACTTTGTTTGACTGTAACAGCTACAAGAAATGATTAAGAACAAGTACAGCACTGAATGTAAAGTTTATGTTTTATAACACTGTGCATGTACAGTAATGCTTTATGTGGTGGCCAAACCGAAGAATGAATTACATATATGTCATAAGGTATGGCTCCTATGGAATGTTCTTCCTTTTAGCAGGAAGTCTGGTATTCTCTGGAAAAGGGGGACCATGTGCATTTTCCCCTCTTGGAGTTCCAAACAGCCTGGGGTCTCCCCAAAGCAAACCAGACTATTGTTGCAAAACCTGGAAAGACAGGAAGGGACAGCACACATTAGGACCCATGCTGTTAATATAAGGGGGGTCTCTTCCCCACAGCATAGGCCAGGCGTTGTGCGAGCACAGGTGGGAGCTTATTGAGTATTCAGGGTTCCCCTTTAACAAGAGGACACCTAGATCCCGTTCCCCACTCTATTAAATGAAGGGAATGGTTTCATGTAAAGTCCTAGAAATGAGAGACGAGTCCCCAAAAAAGTATTTAAAAAAATGTCTATCCTTCAACACAGGTAACTGAAGAGTGCCTATCCAATGTTGCAATGTACCACTTCCCTTAAAGGATCAATTGTACCACGAAGGGTGTCTTTTCCCTGGACCCCCAGCGACATTTTAGTTTTTAAAAAAATGAAATAAAATGTTTTGTTTCTTTTATTTTTAAATAATTTTTATTGAACATTTTCAAATTTTTACAGTAAAGAAGAACAAAACCCATTTGAGCAAGGTTTAACAAGTGCCGACATATGTTGATCAGAATGGTTGCATGTACATAGAATACGGCACAAATATAAACAACATGGTGCGCTTTGAAGCAGGTTAAAATCGGCACACATCACAACACATCTAAGTTTTGACTGCGTGACTATAGTGGATCTATGCATCCTGCTCTTAAACATCCTATACAAATACAATATCATAAAAACAGGAATAAGAAAGGAATAAAAAAGGGAAAGAAATAGGAAGGGAGAAAGTATATAAGAAAGAAAAGAGCAAGAAAGAAAATATAACAATTCAGTAGTTCCAACACGAACAACCTCCAACTTTTAACTCAAAGCAGGGTGCTCCAAGATTTTTTTTTGGGACTGTCCTGGTCACCAAACGGAGAATATAAAGGTCAATAAAGTTAGGCCATACTTGCATAAACCCGCCATACAATATATATGGGTAGAGGGTGTTAAGTCATACACTGGGCTCGGTAGGGCCCGCAAAAAGTGTGGAAAGACTGTCAAATATCTGGTTCCCGGTAAGTGGTAAAGGCTTCTCATTTGTTAAAATATCTCTTTTTGATCATATCCCCCTGCACACTAAAGTCCAATTGTTCACGATTATGAATCGCCTTTAACTGTGCTAACACTTGCATGATGGCCGTCTTGTTGTGGAAAGACATGTGTAGAGCCATAGCGAGTGTTTCATAAGAGTCGGTGATGTGTTTGGAGGCATAGAGCTGAATTGTAGTAAAACCAGGTCCAAAGGCGCTTCCGCCCCAGTGACCTTAATGAGACCTAACACCGAGTGCCAAAGCCTTTGAATCATGGGACACCCCCAAAGGCAATGCATTAGGAAAGGGCTGGGCAAACGGCATTTAGGGATGTTTTGTTTCTATTGGATAAGGGGGGCGAACCAAACATGGAAAGTGTATGGCGGGCCGCTAGACCACGTGCACGTGATGCTCGCCGGGAACCCACCTCTGGGCGGATAGTTTGGCCATCACTAGTGGTAGCACACCCTATTCCTTTGAATTGGAAGAAAGTGCTCATAAAGCATCCCACTAATGCTCCACTTTGGCGCTACAGTCGAATGGGACAAGTTGTATCCACATCTTTTCCCGTGGCTGGCAGTGGACACAAGCCCTAAATCTCCTAACAGAATACAGCAATAAAACTGAATTGAAACATAGAACATAAAATCAATTGAGCGGTGATCAGACATTTAAATTTCAGTCGATAGTACAAGTATCTGACGAATTTTTTAAGTATTTTTAATGCATTTGCATCCAATGGTACTATAGAGCATGCCCAAATGACTTAGGAAAGGAATCAATCAGTTAGTCTGACGACTGATCGTTTCACCAATAGCACCAACCCCCCGGTCGGCAGCTCCACCAATAGCAACCTGACATCCCAAAGCAAGAACTTGCATAGGACCCCAGAAAGGCTAGAAACGGCACTGTAAATAGCTATCTATAACTATCATTAGACGGATGCAATATGAGCAGTAAAAAGAAAAGGATGTGTATATGAATGAATGAAAAGAATAGCAGAAATGGTTGCTATGTAGAGCTGACACAATGCATTATTACACAGATAAGCATTATCAGATGGGGAGAAATGTAGCTGAGGGAAAAGGCACAGCATTCCCATGAAACGCTGAGATTCTCTTGTAATAAGGCCAGAAATGAAAGCTAGTCAGGGAAGTCAAACAGAATGTACAAGCAGATTATTTATAGTGAAGTTTCTGGCAAAAGGTCAAACAAGAGAATACAGAGTATAAATCTGAGAAAAAGTCCCATGCTCATTATATTAGTGAGATTCCAGTGGGTCAATGCAAAGGTCAGAGGGAAAAATCTGCTTTATGGCAAAACAAACATTTTATAGGGATTTAAAAAAACACTCATATTTTCTCATATTTGCATGCTGTCCAAGAGGTGCACCAGACCTATAACAGAATTAGTTTAGTGCACCTCTTGGGGTTTGCGTATGCGTTATATATTGCTATAGTATTAATTAACCTTGTTTTTAAGTCAATAAATGGGTTAGTATTAAAAATTATGTAAAAGTCATCAAATCTTCTATACTTTACCACCTTTAAGTGCCCAAAATCAACCTGAAGTTCTGGGCCCTTTCACACTATGTGCACTGTACCTGCGTTTTTTGCTGATAACCTTGATAACGATGTGCTTGCGTCTCCAAAACAAGTGTATGGGAGGCGCTTGCCCTGCACCTGCAAAATCTGTCAAAAAATTTACCCATGTATGGCATTTTCCAAGCGAGATCAATAGATACAATGTAACAAATGAAAATCCTGGATGGAGCCACAATCACTGATACACTGTTGTTGAATCACAGTCCATTTTTATTGTTAAAACCATGAATAAAAGTATGTAGCTTCAAAAATAGGATCCCATCACCCAAAGAAGCCAGTCAAACCCCCCCCCCCCTCAGACATGTTTCGCTCTTCAAGAGAGCGTAACCATAAAGCAGCTCTTGGGAGGTCTCCTTACGGGATTTTAATTTGTTTTATTGTGGCTATTGAGGGCTGAGATGGACCTCTATTCAGGACTAGATTGTTGCTATACTTCAGCCTATCCCACTAACATGGCATGTATCTTTCCCTTTTGAAATAAGTGGAGTGTGGACGTTTCCCTCTCACACCCCGAAATCAATAGAACTTGCTCGGCCGAACAGGGTTCCAACATGTTGAAAAACCCTGTTCTATATCCCATCCCAAGTATCGGCCAGGCTGCCAGCAGGCAGCCAGTATCAGGGAAGCTCCACGGCAGCGTGATGACGTCATATGGCTGCTGCTGACATATCTCGTTGTTCCTAGCTTTACAGCACACTTAACTTAACATGATTACATTCACACATTACCACTACTCTGACTAGAAGAAATAGCAACCCACTGGAGACATGCAGTTTCACATGACTGGTTTGAAGCCAATATTTCATATTTATTATTATTTTATTCATAAAGCCCCAACATTGCATTGCTGTACAATAAATAAGTAACCAACTAGCACACACACAGGTACAGACTATGTCCCAGGAAGTCCCTGAAGTCAATCTTATAATCTAAAGCTAGCCATACACATTTTGATTCCCCCTGTGATCGTTGTACGATCGATTGTAACATACGATTGCAAAATCCCTGATCAATTGTACAATGACCGCAGTGCACACCACTTTGAGGAATCGATTCCTGCTCAATACTTAGGATGGGGATCGAGGTTTCCCATCCAAATTAACGGCAATTGAACAGAAAATACCATATATTATTATATAAGACCAGATAGAATAACATGCCAGATCTCTGTTTGCCCCGATTTCATGTTTCAAGGTGGGCAGCCATCGATTCCTGAACAAATGATCGCCTCAAATGCACGCTTTGGTTGATCCTTCTTGCATAGAACGAAAAATCGACCCACGTATGGCTGGCATAAGAGTTTGGAATGCATGTTATACAATAGGGAGGGGTGATGGCTTACTGGTGATGTTAAGGGTAAAGAGTGTAAATGACAAGTTTAGAAGAAGGACATTTTTCTCTAAATCTCCTGGCTTTTAAATCTGCTTTAAAAACTGTTTATCTCCCTTATCTTCTTCAGACCTTATATTCTATTTATTATATTGCGCACTCTTGGTTAGCCCACTGCCCACCTTGGTGTTTACAAGTTTTAGTACTTGGACTTGTACCCATCTCCTTCTTTGTCCTGCAATACCATTTGTATCCTGATCACATTCAAATTATTATTTATCAAATGATTATGTATTATTTTCTATTTATTTATTATGTATTTATTGATTTAAACAAAATGCAACGGTGCTCCAGGAAAGAGGTTGATGAGGCTTCAGTGAAGATTTAAAGCAGATGTAAACTCAGAAAAGACTATAAACATAAAAAAACATATATACATAACTCACCTTCATGCAGCAATTACTCAGGGACAGTGAACACAAAAGAAAAAAAATACTAACCTTTCATGCCTCCAGGCTGCAAGATGGAGGAGGGAGACTCTTCTGGCCTCACTCCTTTCACCATTCTGGATCTAATTCCAGTGAGGTGGGAGGGGCCGAACATCACTGGATGTGGCTGGGAGCAAGGGAACATGTGAGGGTTGACGTCAGAAGTGATGTCTAACCTACCATGTCCCCTTGCGCCCACCACAGTGGTAAGCCACTGGGGGTGGAGTGTCATTGCATTTTGACAGTTTTACCAGGTAAATATTTTTTTTACCTCTGGTGCTAATAATAGAAGGCAGATGGGGAGGTTGTAGGTCGGCTTTAATGCTCAGGGCTTAGGGTAGAGATATGTAGAAGAAGCCCCTTTGAAAGTCACACTTTTTCATATTCTAATGTAAACCAGCCTTACTGACTCTATATAAGAAAAAAAATGAAAAAAAATTCTAATTGCTCTATTTAAAACATCAATAATGTTTTGGATGGCTTTATACTTAAGCCATGTGACAAAAACTCTTACAATAAAATACTTCTGTTAATACTTAAGTTAATGCATGTAAAAAAATGAGGTCAATATAATTGCTTTATATGATGTTTTCATGTTTTTGATTATTTCGGTTTATTTGATTTGCTGGCATAATACTGTTAGAAATATACAGTGAACAATCATTATGTGAGTTGCAAAGGGAACTATGGATCACTGTAGTATTTATTTTTATAAAAAGAGCTGCAGGGAAAAACAAGCGAGCTTGCTGATGTAAATACTGGATAGCCTGTACTGAGACTGCCTATTATTCCACCTATTAAATAATCATGGTCTACTTTCCAAAAAGAAAACCCCTTAAGGCAATTGCAATTTCATAAAGTAAATCTAGCTCCATTTGTTTTTATAATTATATTAACTATATATATGATGTCAAAATAACAAAAGCAAAGTTGGCAGCTTGCCTACAGAGATTATTAAGATAACAGCTTTGTGTAGTACTGTAGACTTCCATTTAATAGCATCTGTTCTGGTTGACTCAATGTGCCCCAGTAAGTCCAATGATGACCACTCCTGCAATTATTACCATAATATTGAGGATAAGGATAATAAGGAAATTTCCATCTGCTGCAATTTCTGTGGAAATGTAATATTTTGCAACTTTCACTGAAAACATGCTATATAGTTCAGTATGTTAACATTTGTTTCTCTTCATCTTCTTGGAAATGCATCAGTGAACATTTCTAAAAGACCAAGCAATTGGAATGCATGATGTGGTGTACAGATGTAAATCCCTTTGGACAAGGTTATTGGAATTGGCCATATGGTCTAATTTCAGCTATTCACTTCTTCTCATCTCTTCAGGCTTCCAAATGTATACATTGGGTTCATAGATATACTAAAAATATACTAAAAAGTACAACTAAAGGATCATCAATAACATTCTAAAGAGCAGGAAGGGTTTCCTCACTAAGGTTAGGCTCAGACAGTTTAAACATTTATCATTCCGCTACTCCAAAGCAAAAACTGAAAAAAAATTTGTGTAGAACCTCCTTGCCCACTTAATGCAGAACCAGACTCCTTTTTGTCATAGGGTTGAGCAAGCCTGGTGAGGGTGGCTAAGGAAGTGTCCCCCCCCCCCTGACAATACCAGACCCAGAGACAGACCTGTCTTGCTAAAGAAGGGAGGCCAATGACCATGAACTCCTCCTCCCCAGCCAAACCATGCCCAATGCCATATCTCAATTAGGGGGAGACTCCTTGTTGAGGCAAAGGGATTTATTCCCACATCCTAACCTTAACCATTTCTAAGGGTGTTTAGAAAATTAAACACAGGGTTTACAAAAAATATTATATGTCTTCCCTTCCAGATACCTACCTATAAAGTTCTAATGTCATGTGCTGTATTCCCCTTCCAAAACTTCCTGGAGGTAACATTGCTTCTGTTAGCAGAGGATTACAGCATAGGGCCAGGTATTGACCAGGTCTTAAAAGGCCACATACTTAGCGGGGTGTGCTTTGGTGTGGAGAGCCCTATGCAAAATAGCAGTCAGGCTCTAAAATAGGGTGTATTTTCATAATTTTGAAATACATAGAATGAATATATTGCACTCCCCTTTGCACATGGGAGTTCATGTACATGTGCAGTAGTGGTTGGATATGCCATGACACCCTAAGCAGTTCACATCACTATCAACCATTTTGTGCCTGGAGAGCATTCCTGCGAAGGTCTATGGACTAAGTTGTGCCTGAGAAAATGTTTCTAAAAAACACAACCAAACGCTGTAAAAACTCTGAAAATAGTGTTTTATAAATGCACTTATAGGGTTTAAGGATTTTAACCTTACCTAAGGTAAAAGCACTCCCTCTGGTTCTGTCAAAGTGTGACCATTTGTGCTCTTGATAGGAACAGCATGATTTCTGTTCATATACATGTACATTGAGTTTGCTTATAACTGTACACCCTACATTTATTGGCCAGGATATAAATATCATACATTTAGAACTGCCATTCATATTGTAACATCAACCAACTCGGTAAATGTCCTTGTTTTTAATCATGTGCTATTTCTATTAAACTATGTGATTTGTTTTGATAAACTATCTGTACGCCTTATACGCTTTATACATCATTGGCCGTTAAAGTCCCCTTGCCCCTGGGGTCCCCCAGGCGGAATTCAACAAGAGGAGAAGACACATTATGGTCTTCTCTCCCCTCTGTTTCTCTAATATCATACATGTACTAGTGAGTTATTTTGTGCAGGGGCAACATTGTGTTAAGAATATTGCAAATGCATGGTCAATGTACACTTACCTTCAAAAATATTTTGCAAGCATGTGGAAACTCTTAAGACTTACAGTCCTATCCAACATGAAATCCCAACTGTCTGCACTTTCTTTGAATGAATGTATAGTTATACTTTAAGAATCTTTCCCTATGGAGAGTATAAAATAGAATTTGAATGAACACTAGCTAAAGCCCCCCATACACGTTCCGATTATTCTCCCGACCGATTTTTCATCCGATCCTGTCACCCGATTTTCACCTAAAATTTTATGGTCGGTCGGTCGGCTGGCACAAAAAATCGGAATTCGAATTATCACCGATCCATCAGCCCGACCCTATTTATTAACAGCAGATCAACCAAAAATTTACGGACAGGTCCGAAGCGGTCCCGATCGATTTTTCGGCCGATTTTGAGAAATCGGGATCGGTCGGGTACATAATTCCGAATCCGATTAATCTCCCGATCGATTAATCTCCCGACCCGATCGGTCGGTCGGGCAAAATTCGTACGAAAAATCGGAACGTGTATGGGGGGCTTAAACCATACCTGTCAAGTCTCCTGTTTAAAAAAAATAAAAATTTTTAATGTGACTTTCCTGACCAGATCCAGATTTCAATAAATCCGGGATTTTCTATGGATTTTTCAATAGAGGTAAATTAGGAGAGAGGAGATGTTCCCTCCTTGTACAGATTTTGTGCAGGGTGGGAAGTTAGTAGGCAGAGTTACACCCCATCCCTTCAAGTCACCTTCTGAATAGTAGGGAACAGTAAAACTCCCAACACGGGAAGTGAAAGCTGTGACTTCCTTTAATTTTTTTCCCCTTATTCAATAAGGAAAAACTTGACAGGTATGCCCTAAACAGCAATTTGTCTTAAACTAAAACACGATTTTTACAAATTTGGGAGGTTTATCAAATCGCTTAAGCCTTAAATAATCTTTAAATTGGTAATAGGGGAAAAGCATTTACCTCTTTAGTATAACATCCAAGGTTCGTTCATTTTGTTGATGTTGATCATGTACTACAGAACTTTTGACAATGTTCTATATAATTATTACTTTGATATGTTTTGAATCAAAAATTGCATTTCAAAGCAAGCATGAAAAATGATCAGATGTCTGTTTATAACTTTGAAAAGAAACAAATGGAAACAAATTATGTCCATCTGCCCTGTTAAATTCTAATTGAGGAACTGTATTAGATTATATGTATTGTTCATTAAAGAAAAGCATAGATTATTCATGTGCTGCTTAGCTTTTGTCTTGATTCGATTTTCCAGGTCAATATGTTTTATTTGCTTGTTGTATCTATTTATGTAAGTTCCGTGTGACTGCTTCCCACATCACTTCCCAGGCTTGGTTATTGCAAACATGTGTGCAGATGTTCGGCTTTTTGCTTCCTATGTCCTATAAGGATTGCACATACCAATTTCTAACAAAACATTTCAGACGTTACGTTCCTCCTACAGCTCTCATTAATGTTATCAGTAGTTTGCCCTCAGCTGTCAAGCATTCACTGGGGGTTTAAAACATAAAGACTATATAGAGTTGCTTCCATTAGCATTGATACAATGTTTTGAGACTCTGGTTTGTGATGTATGCTAAGTACAATCAACAGAAAAATAAATCCTTAGAGCAGTTTGGTTATTCCAGATTACAGGATATAGGTTGCATTAGACTTGAGCTCTGGGACTTTTCATTAGAAGTATACTGTGTAACGATAACCAGTGAGTATCTCTTCCCAAGGACATTGGACTAATCATTTATCAATGCTTCATAATAATTTTTCTTTAAGCTATGACTTCTAAGGATTGGGTTCTGGCTCCCACTTCATCATCACTTTGTATTTTAATGTCAATGATTATATCCCATTGAATCAGGCTTTGACAGTGTACAGTGCTTCCCATCCTCAGAATTTTTTTAATTGGGGATGGTGTTCAATCCCTGTTGTTGTTAGGTCCGTGGGCCCACTCGAGTCTGAGGACACTGAGGCTGGAGAGTGGAGTGAAGCCCAGTGGCAAGGACCACAGTATGCAGCTGGTAGCACAATAGAGCAAAGGCAGGTAACAGGCAGTAGGTCAGGGCAAGCGGCAATAAGCGTAGTCAGGCAATCCAGGTTGGCAGCAGTAAAGGCAGACAGCAGTGAGGGATCAGGCAGTAAAATAGTCAAGGGCAGTTCCGAGGTCAGCAGCGGTTAATCAGTGATTGCAGAGCGGTAGAGGAGGTGTAGCACGATCAAGGTTAGAAGCAACAATAATCAGCAAAGGAAGGTAGCAGAGGGTTGGGCTTTATAGGGAAAGTAGCAGGTGTCAAAGATCATTGTAATTAACTAGGCTGGCAGGAACAAGGAAGATCAGGGAGATTCAGGGAGGATGAGTAGTCCTGAGAGGACGGTATCCTAATGAGCAGAGCCACTGCCTGAGGTGCAGCCGGTCATGGATTCAAACCCCAACAGTTGTGAGGGATTGAGAATGAATTGTAGGCCCTCGCCATTTCAGCAATTTACCCCTAAGAACTTCACTGTAAGGGCAAAAAGCAGTTAGTTATTGGATGGTGGATACCAAGGTGAATACTGCTTGTATGTAGATCTGGCTACTGTGGTTCATGGGAATAATGGAATTAATGACTGCTGAACAAAAAAAAAATTATATACATTGTCACTGTTATTATAAGTGTTGTGGAGAGTATAACTGTGTTAGTAGTATAAGGTTTAAATGGTATTTCTGGCTTTGTAACTAGTAATGTTAAGTTGCTTTAAAGTCCACTAATAGTATTTTCCATTTGGTTTACTGTATTCTAATATTTTCTTTCAGCATTGCAGACAGAAGCCTATACTATGAAAAAGCATGTCAATGTATAAACATGTCTGTGGTGTGAAAATAAGATACGGAGAATAAAAGACTGTTGGTATTTTATGCACATCAAAGCCACCCACGTTTGGCAATAGTTCCCATGTGCCATTACTGAAATATTGTTGAGTGCATGACAGTTAGTAAAATATGTCATTTTCATGTGATCAGAAGAGTAGCTTTGTCGTGGCATCCAAAGCCGGTTACAGAGAACCTCTCCAGAGAAAACTAAGCGTATTTGTGTGTCCTAGGTATACAAAGTTATCTCAAGGAAATTTGTATTTTATACAGCTTAAAAGGTGTATTGTCTTATAAACTTTCAGTTTAGGCTAAGCCATCTAAAAAATTAATTTATTGTGGAAGTAGGTCAAGAATAAAAGCAAACAAAACAGATCATTATGAAGAAGAGTGGCGCTACAATGTGAAGGGCACCGGCATCTGGCCAGAACTTGGAAATGTACTACATATAGGTATTGTACAGGGCCGCTGGGATGGGTCCTGCCAGAGAGGTATATTTCCCCTTCATTCAGGATGTGATCCCATTGAGTGGTGTGTCCTGGAAAGAGTCCGGGATATTATTGCCTGCAACTTTATGGTGCTGAGTGTTTTTTTTTTTTTTTATTACAGGGCCCCCGGAATCTGGGATAGGAGGGATAGAACTGGGTGGGCCTTTCTATTTCCCAGGTTCACTTAAAGGGTTTACACCTGTTTGTAGGTGAGTAAAGCTGAGCGTGTCTCCACAAAAGGACCAGAGACCAGTGTCAGTGCTTCTCACCAAGTAGGAGACAGGGGTCTCACAAGGAGTGTGGGGCTCAGGCCTGTGGCTGCTGGAGCTGGGAATACATTGGGGCTCACAGGGGGCCCAGGAGTGTGGGGCCCAGACTTGTTGCTAGACCTATATGTGTTTTTTAAAGGCATGCATTTTTTATGGGTATACGTTTCTGCAAATTTACAAAAACGCATGTGTTTTTCACATCACATCTGCGTATGTGTTTTGCATTTAAACAAATCAATGAAAAATTTTGGAAAATGTAATCAAAAATACATACAGCAGGGAGTAATAAAACACTGCGTTTTAAAAAACACAACGCATGCAGTGTGAATGGTAACATTGGATGTCTATGTAAAAACGCATGCAGTAAAAAAACATGTGCGGTATAAATAATGTGTGTGTTTTTTAAATGCAACGCATATAGTGTGAATGGGCCTTTTGTCTTTGGTGTCATCGGTGAGGGGGGCGGCGCCATAGACCTCCGTGTTAATGGAGGCAGTGCCACTTTTCCCAGCCCACATCCCTGGCATCTAATTGACTCCAGCGTTGTGTAGAGAGGCAGTGGAAGGGTGGGGAATGTTGCAAAAAGCCTGTAACACCAGGGAGGTTATGTTAAGGGAGTACTGTATAATTTTTCTTATTTGTATGTTTTGTCATTTCCTTTACAATTACACTCTAAAGAATGACCTATATTAGAAATACAATAGATTAGCAGTTCTTATATATTTAAGCTGGGTTGGCAATGTACTGGGCAGTGAACATAAAAGATGACTATATTTTTCATTTTATGAGATGCAGCTTTTGCTCTTAACTAAATCGTGGGTCAGGGGGGAATCCATAAATAACTTATGGAGAAAAGGGCTTGACCACCATGGTTGAAGAGCGGTCAGATAGTCTGGCCTGCAATCCGTTCGGCTTGTCCCTACATACTTGGATTGTCTCCTGGGTGTCCCCCCTCACCAAGTTTTTGGAGGAGAGAAAGTTGTCAGATGCTATCGGCTGACACTCTCTGCTGTAGCTTTGAGCTGGGAAAGTGATAGAATCTGCACTCTCAGTGAAGAGTTTACCTTTGTGTTAGCTGCGGGCAGCCAATGACAGCTTTCCAGGTGCACACACAGCAGAGGGTGCTTCTCTGCTGTGTATGTCAGCCACGGGCAGGAAATGTACAGTTGTATATCAAGGTGCATATAGAGATCCAGACCTGAAGGAAGTACACTAGTTGTGGACAGTGGGGTATGGTGCACTCCCAACAAAAAAATAGGTAAAGATCTAAGGTCCCCCTCAAGAATGTAATGATTTGGGTATCATGCCATGAATTATGGCCAAATTATACAGTTGTAGAGGCTTGAAAGGGTATGGAGAATTAAAACTTTGACCTGACTTGGTTGTGGGTCAAGAATGCCAAATAGGTGAAAATAGGTAATTAATACACAGAATGCAGAGGTCAAGAGCAGAAGTGACAAGCAACATATGACGTGCAGAGGTGATGAATTTAGTTCACATTGTGCTAGACCAGTGGGGGGCAAACTTATTCGACCAAAGAGTCAAATCGGAATGGCGTAGCGCTTAAAATACATGTTGAGAGCCGGAGGGGGGTTGCGATGTCAAAATAAAAAAATTGCGTCTTCTTTTCCTAAAAACCTTCTCTAAAAATAACTTAATAAACTTAATAAGTCTAAGTTTATCTTTATATCATACTTATTAACAATATTATTTCATTTTATTTATGTATTACAATATACTGTGACGACAATGACTGAAAACCCCTGTGAATAATGTTTTTGCATCTCCTTGGAAAGTTTGGGTAAGTCAGGTTTGCATGTTGTTATTTTAGTCACAAAGCCCTCCTTAAAGTTAACCATAGAGCCCCTCCCTTGATGGTAGACCCAGAGCCCCCGGTTATTTGTAGCCACAAGGCCCCCTCCATATAGGTAGACAGAGCACCCCTTTTGTAGGTAGCCAGACCCCTACCTTAAAGGTAGCCCAAAAGCCCCCTGTAGGTAGCCATAGAGCCCCTCCTTTAATGGTAGACAAAGAGCCGCTGCTTATTTGTAGCCAAAAAAAACCCTACATATAGGTAGCCAGACCCCTGCCCCTTGTAGGTAGCCAAAAAGCCCCCTCTAGATAGCCATAGAGCTCCTCCCTTAATGGTAAACAAAAAGCCCCCACTTATTAGTAGCCACAGAGCTCCCCCTTACAGGTTATCACAAAGCCCCCCTTATAGGCATATTTAGGAGTTGTTGGTGATGGCGTGGGGTTTTGCTGTTGGGAGTGGGATGGCCAGACATGAATGAAAAATAATACAGAACAGATAGCAGGAAGGACAAGTCTCTACGCCACTGAGCCGGACCTGCAGGGGCTAAAGAGCCACACTTTGCCTACCCCTGTGCTAGACCTTTTCAGGGTCTGGGGACTTGATGAAAAATATTGGAGAGTGCTTAGTAGATAAAAAATCAACATGTGTACAGGGCATAAGCATTGTAGCATCTGTACATTGAGAGTGTGCACAGAGGTAGCACAACACCACTACGGCATTGTAAGCCAGTGACTATGACTATAACATGAGCCAGTGTGTCTCAATTTGTGGCTCAAAATCCTTTTTAGTGGGTCATGGGTACGTTTACTTATTGTGAAGAGTAAAAGATCCAAATGCAAAATCAGGGGTGAGCAAATTCCTAATGTATTACAAATATGAAACAATTATGGTACCGGTATCTGTGCCCTTTATATCTGCCTAGGGCCTTAAATAGTTATTGTATCTTTGTAAGCATTTACATTAAAATGACTGTGGGGAGTATAATATTTTTTCAAATTATAATTATTGGTTTATTAATTATATGCTAGCTTTTCACTTTTAATCCTTACAAATGAGTAAACATAAAAAAAATGTACTTGAACGGAAACCAAAATGAGTCTGCATATTGTTTTTATTACATTACAGCTATTGTTTCTTGTCTCTATATGGCTTTGATGATATTTTGGCAGCAATTCTATTCCTGGGTTGTACTACAGTAACAATTTTGGGCTTTAGAAATAAAATATTTATGAACCATAGACATTTTTAAACATAAAGGCACACATGCAGCTAACTGCCAAATTCTATTTTTTGGGTTTTCATACATTCAAATGCACCTTACAATAGATGTTACTAACCTGCTGTTACTTTGAACCTCCTTCATGTGGTCATATTTTATAATCCCTACTCCTGCCAACATTGCAGGAGTTAATGACGTGCACTATGACGAGTGGCTACTAGATAGTGCTTGACAGTAGTTTTCATTGGGGAAAACAATTCTCTCCTTCGCAGCAAGAAATTATTAGAGGCCATCGATGGACAATACAGATTTCCTCATTAAAGGTAAGGTGTTTAAATTGCTTTTGTCGCTTGGCGCCATGAGACATAGAGTACAAAAGATGAGTATAGGTGAACTTTAAAGAAAACCTGAACTATTGAAGCTGTGCCCTACAGCTGATCTTTCTTTATTACTGGCCTTTCTACCATGCCATTTGCTACAATCTCTGTGTGGATATGACCATCTTCCTAGAGGGAAAAGCTTTGTTTCTATGTGTAAGAGCCGAACCTTTCCCCAAATGACAGGTGATTTGAGGACTGAAAGGGTAATATTTAAGAAACAACAGAAGAACTATCCATGCACGTCACCACGCTGTGAACAGTCTGCTACAGAACGGACAGGAATCCTGTTCCACTAACACATGGGACTCCCGTCAGACTGTAGCCAATTAACGCGGAGGGGGAGAAGACTCCCCCTCCGAGTTAACAGCCTGCAGTGCAGGAACAGAGGATCGTGCACAAAAAAACCCAGCAGGGCGGATCCGTGTGTGATCCGACCTGCTGGCTTTTTTTCTACAAAACTCAAGGTGGGCTCCCACATAGTTGCGGCCGACCAACCTTTATGTGCTCAGTGGGAGCGAGCACGCAGGTTGGTCTGCTACAACTATGGCCGGGAATCGGCCCATCTATGGGGGGCTTTACAACCTTTTAGAAATCTGATTAAACAATGATAATAATTGCTTAATTGAAGAGGAAAACCTTTTGTAGTTTTAGTCCATCTTAGGCAATGTTTCCACAGCGCTTTTGAATGAGCTGCCTCAACTCTTCTCAACACAGGGGTAGCTTTAGGACATCTTAGTGAATTGGGCATTAAAAGGGCAATCCCTTGCGTTTTTGATGCACCCAATGCTTTCCCTATGGGTATGTTAACCATTTTTGGGTTGGATTGCTTTGAGTTAATGTCAACATGGTGCACTGCATTGACATTAATGCAATTCAACCAAACACATTCCTGCAGCACATGTGGGGACACATTTATTAAAAGTCAATGGATGGATCAACATAAACGCAGAGATTTTGAAGCCACGGAAACATAGCCACAACCTGTTCAATCCTGTTTCCGAGAACTCCACCTAAATCTGATTCATTGCATCTTAAATATCTCAGTGTTTTTTCAGTTGTCAAGATGTTGCATACACTGTTTATACAGGAATATGTATTTTGATGTTTTGTACTGTACTGTAGTTAAAACTGTGCACATAGTGGCAACCTGTTCTTTGTAACTTTACAGATGCTTTTAAAAAAAATTATTACAATTTTAATACTGTTGCCATGAAAGTCCCCTTGTCTCTTTTGGGAGATTTTCTGGGATATAAAATATATTCTTAAATATTCTAAGGACCATTTTACACGCTTCAACTGTTGCTAGCATTAATGCAAGAATAAGCAGGTTTCCATAGCATTACCACAAATGTCCTGCAGCCTGCAGCCTGTAGATCCAGTGCAAGTGTCTCCCATACACTTGTATAGGTTCCAGTAACAGGCGCGATAGCGTTACTGGTAGTATTTCATTGCCAGCCAAAAACCGCTGCAAGTGTAAAATTGCCCTAAAAAATAAATAATGCAAACACATCTAAAGACAGGTAAAAGCAATGTATAACAATGTTTTTCTTGGGTAAGATACTCTTTCATGTTAAACACAGAATATCTCATTGGGGATTCAGGTCCCTGAGTCTATTAAATACTGCCTGCTTATCCATTGTGTTTTCCTTTTAATGTGTGTTATTTTCATTAAGATTCCAGAGGATAGTTTTGGGCAATCGTCCATATTTTATAGCTTCAGTAAGCGTGTTGAGTTCAGGAATAGAAAACTTGACCGTTATACCATTTTTGATGTTTCCAGAGACCACAAATAGAAGAGCGTGAGAACATTTTCATTAGTGCACTGCAAAAGATCTGTCTGTCCTGGGAAACGTGGGCTGGATATACCCAGCACCTGGGAAACAGGCCAAAATTTGCTAATGTTAACCACAGAGGATTTCATTCCCCACTCCCTTTAATCCAAAAAGGGCGATGATTGTGTTTTCTATGCTGGAATGTGGTATGAAGACTCTGATATGATTTACATAGAGAATCGTGTAATCACTTAGCTCACTATGTGGGACAAAAACTGTGATGTTTGGTAAAATCTGAACAAGCCTTATAGTAAGTTAAATAAACAATTCAACTGCACTCAAAAATAACATACCAGTCCGTTGTGTTTGAAAACACTCATAAATCACATTAACATTCTAGAGACTAATAACCCTTTTTCTTATGCCAGTCATAGCTCAAGCACACACTATAAAAACAGCACTTAGACAATAGTAAATACATACACAAGAAAGCCGAGATATGTGGCATAAACCTGACTTTGTGTAAATATGTCCAATTACAACATATTCCATGTATGGCAAATAAAAGGCACATTAAGCCTTTAAAGCTTAGCCAATACCGCCAATGACATTTAATGCATCACAACTATCTGACTGAAACACTAATAAAGACAATTATGATAGTGCCCAAGATGGTTACTATAACTGTTACCATAGACCTTCCATGTTGAAGGTTCATCATCATTGTTTTTTGATCATTTCAGTGTAGTGACCCGAGAAAGGGCCACTTAACTGTGTTTATATGCGCTGTATTATATCTGTCACAGATCTCCACAGGGCAAGGGGATCTGTGTCTGCATTGCCTGCATCTTGCTCCTAATACCTTCCTTGCCTCACAGGGTTAACTCTCCTCTGCTAGACACCTGTGATGCTCCTTACCTTGTCAGCAGCTCCTCCCTCCTGCAGTATTTAAGAGCGTCTCAGGCACCAGGAAGGTTCTTGGACAATAGGTCTCATGTATTTACCTCCAGCCTCCTTGCTTATTGACTTTCTGGTTCCAGACTCTCTGCTCGTCCAACGGATTATACCTACCTCTCGATCCTCTGCACTTCATTCCAGTACCTTCTCTGTCTTCCTGGCTCCAGACCCTGGGCTTGTCTTATGGACCCAACTTATCTCTACACTCCTGGCACTACATTTGGTATATCATCAGCAGCCAATTTGCACGGGTGCATCCAGGAACCGCAACCTGGGATTTGTCTGCAGCACAGCCCACCAGCCCTTGCGGGCTGCTCTGGTGAACACCAGATGGTCCCTTAGAGTCTGCGCCCCAGATTGCACCTTTGCCAACTGTGCACGTTGGTCCAGTGGGTCCACACTCTTGAATGTCCGGTGTCACCCTTGCTCTGGTGTCACCTGCTGTGACCATATGCCTGTATAGTGCTTATTTGCTTGGTGTATCCCCTTAAGGTTTGCACCTGCTGTGTATGTGTTATTGGAACCATGAGTCATGGCTGGTTGTTAACCTTTCAACTTTCCCTCCAAAAAGTAGCTAAGATACTTCTACCTATTTACAGGCCTTAAGCCAGCCCCTGTCTGAGGACATAAATAGTCAGTCCTTAGAATGTTTTAGGCTCTCCTCTCTTCTGCTGCAGACAGTCCAACCAACACCCAGCCAACTGGTTCCAGCAACTCAGTAGCAGCAACTGAAATGTTTATCCCTACAATTGGACCCCTTCTCCGCCCTCGGGAGTCGGAGCTGCTTGTTCATAATCCTAATAAACTGCAAATAGTCCCCTACCAGCTTGCGTTGACCTCCGCTTTATTGGGTGTGAGCTCAGCCTGGTAAGTGAACAATAGGACATCCATCTGTAGAACCTGGTTGTGTGAGTAGCTCAGCATATCGCACCCCCACGACACTACAACATCTATTCAGTTTAGAAAATGACGCAAGGGTCTGATAAAAACAGACATTTTTATAGTTACTTTTTTTTAATTTTCTTTAAAGTCTTATTGAACTTTGAGCTAAACAAATTCCAGGCCTAAAAAAACAAATAGTATATCAAATCTAACAGTTATTAAAGCAGACCTACCATAAGAAATCTATGTTTTCCTGAATGGCACTAGAAGTGCCGATAATAGGGAGTAAAGCAATAAAAAAAAAACTAGAAATAATCCAGCAGTTCTCCCTCACATCGGGGTTCTGGTCTCAGCAAGGCAAGACGTCATACCCATGTTTTCTGGGTAATCCTGTAATTCACATAATTATATTGAAGAAAATTCTCATAGAAGATCATTGAACTGGGGGTGCTATTGAGGGGGCATTCACTGATCTTCTATGGGAATTTCCCTCAATACAATTACGTGAATCACAAGTTTACCCTGAAAACAATGCAGTCTCGTGACGCGTTGCCTTGCTGAGACGAGAACCCGGTGAGGGAGAGCTGCAGGATTATTTTATTAAATTGCTCATTTCAGTTTTTTTTTTTATTGCAGTCCTCCCTTACAGTTCCATTCACAAAAACATAGATTTGTGGTGGTAGGTCTGTTTTAATAACGTTCCTATATATTCCTATATATTAAACTACCAGCAACTTGAATTGGCATCATCAGCTGCTAATATTTCTTTGTACTATTGTTAGTTTTAAAAATATGTTGGGATATTGGGTTTGGTTCAATGGTTATCATCAATTTAGAGGAGGTTTGCTAATCTCTGATTCTGATACCATTTTCTATTGCAATTCTTTTAAGGCCCCATACACGGGTCGGATTCCGGCCGGATTCCGGGCCGATCGATTCCGGGCGCGTGCATGCGAAACGATCATGCTGGAATCGTGTGCAGCCCACCTTGTCCGATCGATCACGTCCGATCGTTCAGGGGCCCAGAATCGGATCCGACAGAGAACCAACATGTTGGTCTTTTTGATCCGATTCTGCACACATCAGGGGGAGTTGCCATTTGTGAGGTGGAGAATCGGACACGGAATTGTCCCGGAATCCGTTGGACAAGGTGGTATGCAGCGATCGGATTCTCTTAATTGGCCGATCGATCACACCTGCGATTCCCGCCAGAATCGCCGGAATCGATCGGATAGGTGACCGAGCGGCCATGGAATCCGACTGTGTATGGCTGGCTTTAGTTTTTTTTTTCAGATTTGGGGTTTTCTTAACTTACAGCACATACTGAATTTTCATTTTGTAGAGGAATTTTTACATAGCTTTATGAGGCTTTAACCAGAATAGTCTGATCGGTGCAGGGAAAAGTCCTGTTTTTAAAAAAAACTTGTTTCTAACATGTATTTTCAACGCTTTCGCTAAGCTAAGTGAAGTTTCCCATAACAATGAACATGCTGTACTCCTTAAAGAAATCCACTCCATTGTCTGCAAACAACATAGGCGTATACTGAGGATGTCTGGTTCATTATAGAGAAACATCAATACAGGTGTCTATTTTTATAGTTATTTTAGGATATAGATTTGTGGCAGCTCCTACTCCTTCCCAGAGAAGTAGATCCAAGGGGCAATGAGCTGAATGGTGGAATAGGACAGCACTGGCAATGTTTAGGATATGTTCTGTGCCCTCTAAGCCACTGGCCTATTAACAAAAAACAAGCTACAATTAATATTACTGCAAGTTATTGTTTGCTAAGCACGTAGATATTATACCTGTATAGAGTTCTAAGCAGGTATAATATCTTCACCCATCTCCACCCTTCTTTGATATATATTTGGACCACCCTTCTTTGATATTATACCTGTATAATATAGATCCAAATAATAGAATTCAAAGTACAGAAAGGTGGTCCATGCAGAGAAAAGCCTCCTCCCACATGAACTTGGAATCTACAATGACATTGTGGAAAGATCAGTTAATTTTTAACCAGATTTAGGGCCATTTCACACCTGCAACTGGATTTTGGCCAGTAATGGACACACCCTGCATTGCGCTAGGTTTGCATATCCCATGCAATTCTATCAGAGATGCTACCCTCCACTTGTTCTCTGCAATGAGAGCACCTTTGACTCTGCGCTCTCCTTTACTCCCCACATACAGACCATTGCTAGATCCTGCCACTTCCATCTCCGCAACATCTCCAAGATCCGCCCCTTCCTCTCCCCAGAGACCTGGTACATGCTCTCATCATCTCTCGTCTGGACAACTGCAACATCATCCTCTCTGGTCTCCCTCTTACTAGACTATCACCTCTCCAGTCTATCATGAATGGTGCTCATCTACTCCTGGTGGTGACTCATCTACTCCTCTAACCACTCCTCATCTGCAGCTCCTCTCTGCAAATCTCTTCACTGGCTTCCAATTATCCAGAGAATTAAATTTAAAATTCTGTGGCTTGCCTTCAAACCACTCCACACCTCCTGTCCTCCTTACATCTCCAACCTAGTACACAAATACAGCCCTAACCGCCTCCTCCGCTCCTCCAGTGACCTACTATTGAAATCCCCACTCATAAAATCATCTCATGCCCAGCTAAAGGACTTCTCTAGGGCTGCTCCTACTCTCTGGAACTCTCTCCCTCGCCCCATTAGACTTGCTCCTACCTTCAGCTCTTTTAAAAAAGCCCTGAAAACCCTCTTCTTCAGTCTCGCCTACCCATACTCTCACTCCTAACATCACAACCATTACCTGTGTGATATCTTATGTTGTATCTCCACTCTAATGTATTGTACAGCGCTGCGTAATATGTTGGGCTATATAAATAAATGATAATAATAACATAATGCTTAGATGTGTCCAAATGTTGCCTTGGGGCGATACAATGGGGTGATCATGACACTGTGGGCGCATCCTCATGGTGGCAGGAAGTGGCGTCAGTGCAGGAACTTTAAAAAGATAACAATGTCCCTGTCGCAGTACCCTATTACATCACCGTCGTCATTGGCGATGCATGAAATTGGCACACCTATGGAGGGTAGCCCATTACAGGCTCTTGGTCCGGCCCCTTTATCAAATTTAAGACACCAATGTGGCCCACGAGTCAAAAAGTTTGCCCACCCCTGGCCTAGCTGGAGGCATTAAAAGCTAACAATTGTTTATTTTTTGGGAAGTGTTATATCAAGTGTTTATCATCTTTTTTAAAAAGGTCTACAGACCGGAAAACAAAGGCAGGGTATAGCAAGTTAAGTGATGCTTATTAATAACTGTAGTGATAGGATGATAAAATGTGAAGTGACTCACAGACATTGAGGAGTTGAGAAAATTCATTTGAGCGATAGAATAATGAGAAAATTCCTGTTTACTTAGATTACTCAAACATTTCCAGATGTAAGTAAACAGGAATTTGTGTTCTATGGAGAGAAATTGGTGAAGAAAGAGCAGGCAGAGCTACTCAGTGTTCTATAGTAAACAATAGTGACAGTTTAGCTGATTTTTCAAGGATCAACTGCAGCGCTTGTTTGCAGTAATTGATTCTTAGGAATCTAATCCTGCCCACCTTGAGTGATCAACCAAGATCAAATCAAAATTTGATCGCACAGTGATCCAAAATTTTAGTATTTTCTTGGTCGATTAGCGTTACTTTGGATGGGGACCCTAGATCCACATCCAAAGTATTATACAGGAATCAATTCCCCACCTTGGTGTGCACTGCGATCGTTGCACAACGATCAGCGTTTTTTGTGATTGCATGTTTTAAACGATCATACAACCATCGCAGGGGAACCGAACCGTTTATGTCTTACTTTTAGGGGATGTCTTATTTTTTCATGAAGAAGATTACGGTACACATTTATTAATAACCATTAATGTTTCCCTGTGGTTTCCAAGTGACATAAATTGTATATATTTAACAATAAAAACCTAAAGAATTTTGGCAATCTAAACATGTCACTTTTTATACATGTGTTTGAGCTGCAATACCAGTTTCAACCACTGGAGACAGCGAGTGAGCAGCTCCTCACACACAGGAGGGAGAGAGGGATGTGTGACAAGCAGACTCCTCGCAGAACCTGGCAGATTACCGGCTTCTATTAACCCTTCCGGGGCTCCAATCTGTAAGTGAGCCCAGGAAAAACGTTCCCGGTATCTCATATATACAGGGTGGGCCATTTATATGGATGCACCTTAATAAAATGGGAATGGTTGGTGATATTAACTTCCTGTTTGTGGCACATTAGTATATGTGAGGGGGGAAACTTTTCAAGATGGTCAGATTGGGAGACCTTGGGGGCCATTCAACTGGGCCATGACGACCAATCCACTTTCCAGGAAACTGTTCATCTAGGAATGCTCGGACCTGACACCCATAATGTGGTGGTGCACCATCTTGCTGGAAAAACTCAGGAAACGTGCCAGCTTCAGTGCATAAAGAGGGGAGCACATTATCATGTAGCAATTTCAAGGTCTCCTGATCTGACCCCCTTAGACTTTTATCTTTGGGGTCACCTGAAGGCAATTGTCTATGCTGTAAAGATATGAGATGTGCAGCACCTGAAACTACGGATACTGGAAGCCTGTGCCAGCATTTCTCCTGCAGTGTTTCTATCAGTGTGTGAAGAGTGGGAGAAGAGGGTTGCATTGACAATCCAACACACTAGGCAGCACACTGAACACATTTTATAGGTGGACAGAAACTTGTAAATAACTCATGAAAGAATAAAGTTTAAACCAAGCACACCACTGTTTTCCTTGTGAAATTCCCAAAAAGTTTGATGTGCCACATGACCCTCTTTCTATTGATAAAACAAAAGTTAGATTCAAAATGGCCGTCTTCAAACTGGCCACCATGGTCACCACTTATCTTGAAATGTGCCACAAACAGGAAGTTAATATCACTAACCATTCCCATTTTATTAAGGTGTATCTATATAAATGGTCCACCCTGTACAATGTGTTTTTAATGTCTACCACCCCCCAACTGCATACAGACATTTACAGATGTGATGGTAGCTGCAGTCGTCCTCACACAATGCCTGTCAGCCAGAGTCCATCAGAGCAGAGCAGCAGACGCAGGCTCTCTGTCTCAATACTGTACATTAGCTGGGGGGGGGGGGGAATTATTTTCGGGGAAATGGTGTGCCTTATATTTCGGCCAGAGAAAAAAAAAGTGGCCTTATTTTCAGAGTATATCCTATTTTCAGGGAAACACTGTAGTTTTGGAGCATTGGGGATTTACAACTTATGGCAAACCCCAGCAGAAATACAAAGTAGAGACCACACTTACATTACCACACTCCACTGACTGCAGACTGGTATTGTTTCCATTAAAAAGGTAGTAAAAAAAAAATAAGACTCTTAGAAATAATGGTATACTGTAAAAACATTTATTGCTATGACATTTACAGTTTACAAGAACTTTTAGAGCTGAATAAGTCTACAGAGCACATATAAATGCTCACATCCAGTAAGCCTATGCTTGTCTTATAACAAGTACATTCTGCCTGAGAAGCTGTGACAATATAAGCCGACAAATCAGAAATCAGTATTACACAATAACGTGTTTTAAACATTTTTCTTGGTAATTGCTCTACAGATTATTATTATTGCAGCGTAACATCATAAATCAAGAGATAACAGCAGGAACACACTATGAAGTATACCACTGGTCCTTGTTCAAAGACTTCCCAATTCAAATACTGCTAGAAGATGTAGAGACAACAGTATCACGGCAATTCAAATAAAAATATTGGAAGCTGCTTATTGAATAAGTATTTGGCAACATCAGCAGGAAGACTGTTCAACGGACTTCTGCATAATCTCTTACACTTAAATAATTATCATATTTATGCTTCAGCAAGTTTTGACATTTATAAGTTTATGAACTTTATGAAAGATTCTTTATAAGAAACACATAAAAATATACTCTTTATATGCCATGCACATGTAACATGTTTATATATATAAATCTGTGTAACACATGAAGTGACCGATATCATGAAAATCATGTCTTATAAATAAAGCTAAATTTTACATGTTAAAAAAACAAATGGCACAACCTTAGACATTAAAGTCATGAAAAAAAAGTTCTGTGGTGTTTTACCTATCCATGAGTAGCACCAATGACAAGCTGGGATCCATTAATTAAAAAATGAGGTGTAAGTTTAAGCAGCCAACTTTAGTTTAGTTAAATATGCAAATCTAACACTGGACAGACAACTATGGAGCACACTACTGTTTTTGACTCTTACTCTTTATACACTTGCTCCACTGTAACATTGAGTTAAAATGTATTGAATTAAAATAGTGTTCATGACGAGCCCATCTCGTCCAGAGTTTGTGTGAAGAACAAACTCTGGATGAGCTGGGCTCCCATGAAAGCCGCATATCCCCGGAAAGCTACAGCGATGCTGCTTCCAGCCGCAGGCAATGCCATAGACCTCCATGTTAATGGAGGGGCTTCTGCTTTCCAGACCTCCCAGCTGGTGTCATGAATGACACTGGCTGTATGGAGAGGGGAGGGAGGAAATGGCAGGCAGTGTACCTCGTACACTGCTGCCATTGCCTGTACCACACTGTTAAAAAACGGTGCGGTACAGGCAGTGCGCTAGGGAGGTTAAATCTAGAATGTGGTTATATTATAATTATATAGCTGTCAACTGCAACCATCAGATATTTCCGTCACCAAGGTTTGGAGCTAAACTTTCACTGCACAAGCTTTTATTAAATGGATCATAACTTATGAAAATTAGAAAGAACGTTCATCCTACCCTGATCTAGTTAAACTTCATATCGCTTAGTGATGTAACTAGAAATAAACAAACTGCCAGCAAAACTTTGGACGGGGCCTGCCAGACTAAGTCTATGTTTCCATGGCGTCAAAACATCTCTGTTTGGACGCACGTTGGTGCATTTCAATGAGCATGTTTCCACGTGTGTTGATGTAATTCGTTGAGCTCCCTTGGGCTAAAATTTACGTACTAAATCAATTAAATCCGTTACCAGCGGAGCGCTTTCCCTTAAACCCCCCCCCCCCCCCCCCAAAAAGAATAACCTCACCCAACATCACTTGCGGTCCGTCACAATTATCACTTCCAGGATCCTGAAGGATCAGAACAATGAGCCCAAAGGTCCCTCTGTCTGTAACGCATATCATATGCAGATGCGTTAGACAGAGGGACCTTAGCGGACTCACAGACGGAAACAAAGCCTAACCCTCCCTACTTTGTGTGATTGGTGGGGTTTGTTGATTGTTGCTGCTCTCCTGTCCCTCCAGTGCAGATGTGGAATTTAACAACAATGTTCCCCCTACTGACTACCATCACTCCCTGAAGGGTACCTTAACCATGACTGAGCCTTGTTATTATGTATTGGCTGATATTGGTCAGAGAAGGTAATTTACCAAACTCTATTACTTCCTTTAATGAATATAAATACGCTTTGCCCCTGTGCTCCCTTGCCATCCCACAGCAATAGTTACACTCCCAATTACTATTAAGTAAACCTGATTTTATTTTATTTTCTAAATTAATATAGGCTAAAGCATGTGCCAAAATGTAAAATTAACCAGTCTTGTCTTGCAATTCCAATTGCTCCATACAAAAACAGCCTCCTGTCCCAATGGCCATCTTATTACCTTCTTTATAAACCAAGCCCTACAATATCTCTTTAACTCTGCTTTTTCAGTCACTGTATACCACAAGTAGCCAGGAGCTGGCATCAATTCTGGTCGATACCTGTTCAATGCTGTTGTGCACTACTTGATGCAAGTTCGATTCCCGGTCGATACTTTGGATGGAGATCCTGGTCCCCATTCAAAATAATGGTGATTTAACAGGGATTTACCAACTTGTTCCCTGTTTGATGGACATTTCTTAGAGTGGGATCAATCAAACAAGGGTTTTATCGTTCAAGAATTGCTCAACGAACAATCTCTGTGGACGCGCATGGCAATCGACATTTAAAGTAATCTTTTACTGATGGTATTAGAGGAAAGATTTAGCAAATTTAGTAGTGCCACAAACAGCAGAAGATACTTTAAGACACCCCTGGGTGCTTGCTTTACAGTGAACACACACATCAATACCCACAACAAATTGCACTTATATAGTTACATACCAGATCAAACTTAAATACCCCTATAAAGCCCTTCTTTTGGTTTTGAACTAGCTTAGGGCATTCTAGTTATTTCAAATCTGTTTATTTACAGTTAAAAACACAACACTGCAAACTTTCTGTTCCACCTTGGATGGTTTCCTAGGTATAATTTCACTACAGGTACCTTTTAAGGCATTCAAGATTGTGTGTCCTTATGTAAGAAGATATGAATCTGGCACTTCGTACCTTCTCTACTTCTACGGCTGGGGTGATGAAGAGATCCGGGGGACCACGGGGAAACCTGGTCCCCATTGTACGGTAATTGATGTGCCCATGTGGTGCACATTGATTACCGTTTGATTGACCTGTGATCAATCAATCACCATGCTGTGATTGATCGCTAGTCGATTGCACGGGAATCTACCCGTGTATGCCCACATTCACCCTATTGTTGTCAGACTGGGAAGGTGCAGGGATATCTGTAACAGTGTTATTTGACAGTACAGCACAGCTACGTATGCTTCATAGTGGGTATGTGATAAATTTTTTGGCAAAATGTTAAATTTTTAAGCAAAAAGATCTCATATCATACTTGGTCATGCTACAGTGGATAGACAGATTTATAAAACATTCATCAGAATCTGAATCTGTGTGGTCCTAATAACAATGCCTCAAGAACTCAATAAATTTGGATTTAAATGTAAGGAACTGAAGGAATATGGTTTTCATTAACGTAGTTCAATGTGCAGTTAATAAGAATATTGTGAAATGCAAGTCATTTATAAGAGAGATGTTTGACTGAAGAAAAATGTCAAATCAAAGGAAGACAAGATTATCATTTACACCAATAATCCTTTTCTACACAATATGGTACATAGAAATGATACAACAAAACCGTTTATTTCGTTTTGTTAAAATGTGAATTAAAAAGCGAATCTTCCAGAGTCTTTTTTTGGTGCCAGGTTTTAGTCAGCAGATCTTGATCAGAAGCTTCGAGAAAGTAACAGATCCCAGGAATGTCTGATGGAAAGTTTGGTGGAAGATCTTCTCTAGACCGAGGGATAAATTTGAACCCCTTGTAATCTTTCAGCAAACTGTGAAAATATTGTAAATACAAATGTAAAATGTAAACCAGTAATATGCAAATATGCTTAATGTAGAACAATATTTGTATTACAGTGCGGCCAAGCAACCACCACAAGTAGAAGAAACTCTGGTAATGAGTATAGAATATTTGGTATCAATGCTCAATTCCCTTCTCTTTCAAAGCCTAAGTAAAGCAGGGGACAGACGGCTCGATATTAGAGCCGTCCGATGTTCCCTGCAGCAGCGTGATGACGTCATCACTCTGCTGTCAGATATCGGCGGAGCTGGGGAGACAGCTCTGCTCTCTCTCCATCACAGCCGATGCTTTGCATGGACACCCAAGGTGTTGGCGTTATACTCTTATTATGAACCAATGTCAATCTAATTTAGAGTTCAAGAATAAGACAAACCCCCTCCTGATCCCAATGGCAAACAAGCATGTTTTACTATTAGCCACTAATACTTTCATGTAAATCTTACATTAAAAACTTGAAAATATGCCCTCACTCAAGTGCACCTCAGTTGCTCTAAAAGCTTTAGTACTGCTTTAATCATGTTTTTTATTTACCTGTACGTAGTAGGACTGACATTGATCTTTCTTTGTTCACTGCATGACTCAAATTTATTGGCGAGAGTGACGTTATTTCCGAAAAGGCAATAGCGAGGCATTCTTACTCCTACAACCCCAGAAAACACTGAACCAGAATGGAGCCCAATACGCATCTATTGAAGATAAAAGAAGAAAACATAATAGGCAATGGAAAGGACTAGACGGAAAGGCTCACTAAGTCAATTGAATTGGTATTTCTTTCCTTCCTTCCTATTTCCTTGGTAAAGTTTGGAAGCAAAACTGTTTAGCCTGAAGTATAATAAATGCAGCTGTCACCAGTTTAACTGAATTCCTGTCTTGCATCTTCCCCTGCACAATACATTTTCATCTTATTCACAGCTTATTTCTATGTATTCTGCATATGTTTACATAAAAAAACACCAATCCATAGATCATCCATGGCTATACCTAAAGCTGGCCATAGAAGTCTCGATTCCTTGTATGATTTCTGACCGTTTGATTGCCATGATCGATTGTAGTGATCGATCGTTCAAAAATCGATGCATGTATGAAGAGTGCGGTCGACTGAAATTCCGGTAGCATTTATTTTGTGTAGCCGATCAAACAGGGATAAATCGCATCCTGAAAATGGTCGATGTACGACTTATGATCGAAGAAACGCATGTCCCGAATGTATAAAATATCGATCTCAGGGGAATCTAAGAGTCTATGGGCAGCTTAACATTTACCTAATCTTATGCATACATTACTTTAAAAATTAAACAGTGTCTTATTTTTGGTTCAGGGTAGAACTTAAAGGATTTGGAGTAGAACCTACAGCTGCAGAAGATACCTCAAATGGATTATTTGTAATGCCAGGATAACCCATCGGACCACCAACTGCCGCCTGGTATCATGTGAAGTGTCAGCTTTGACCAACTGAGCTATTGCCCTAGTTTACTGAAGTTGCATAAAGCCTGTAGCTTGGTCCCCTGGACATCTTTCACACCCAGGATCCCACCTGGGTTGCCATATGAACAATATGAAAATATATTTGTACAAATTGGACACTGGCACTAGCTTTTTTACACGCTTTTTATAGTCTGTTTTCACTACAGCAGCCAGGAATTGGCACAATAAAGGTGCATTGTAGTGGAAACATGTATGAAGTATTATAAGTGTTTGTGACAAAAACAAGTCTGGGTGTGCAAATAAAGAAAAGCTGGCACATTTTTCATTGCTAAGTAAGGTGGTATTAGTGAGAACACAAAGGTGCTGATTCCTTCAGGTCTGGGAAATACATGCTATCTATTTAACAGAGGCATTTCAGCCTGGCCTTAACTATTTAACAAACTGAAAACATTTTACTAATTTTATCATAAAATTCCAATGAAGTCTCGCTCTCAAGGTATGTAAGGCAGCAAATTATCACAACACAAAGGTATGAAGGGTCATTTAATGTGGTCTTAAACTTTCCTTGTAGGGCCCCTCTTTTCTATTTAGAAACATTATCGATGGTGTTGGCACACCCACACTTGTGTTGGTCAAGCAATGTTGATTTTAATGCGAGCACAACCTATCAGACCAACATATGTGGGTATAGGCTCAATCAACATAATGGGATGTGTCGATGGGATTTTGACACCGTAGAAACTAAAGCCCCCGCATAGACAGGCAGACTCCTTCATACAACTTTCATGAGACCTACCAACAACTATGTAGTATAGTGACCTCCCTGATAGAATACATAGTGATTGGAAGGTGTAGAAAGGTCCTCCTATTACATGGTTTTGGTAGAAGAAAAGTTGGTTGTACAGAAGTTGCATGGAGGAGTCTGCCTGTCTATGGGGGGCTTAAGCCTTTACATATAGCAACATGGATTTCTAAAGCCCCCCATAGACGGGCCAATTCCCGGCCATAGTTGTAGCAGACCAACCTGCGTGCTCGCTCCCGCCGAGCACATAAAGGTTGGTCGGCCGCAACTATGAGGGAGCCCACCTTGAGTTTTGTAGAAAAAAAGCCGGCAGGTCGGATCGCACACGGATCTGTCCTGCTGTTTTTTTTTCTGCCCGACTGTGCTGCAGGCTGTTAACTCCGAGTTAATTGCCTACAGTCTGACAGGAGTCCCATGTGTTAGTGGAACAAACAGGATTCCTGTCCGTTCTGTAGCAGACTGCTCACAGCGTGGTGACGTCACCACGCTGTGAAGAGTCTGCTAAATGTCAGCCATAGATCGGGACGTCTATGGCCGGCTTTAGTCATTCAACCAGTAAGTTTTGCAACATTCCCTTGTAATAACAAAGCCCAACTGCCATCATTTCAGACAACAACAGATTGCTGTCTGCGCTAATTTGATGTGCTAACTGGTGCGTTCCTTAATCAACAGTCTTTCAGAGATATTGGAAACTGACCTTCACAAACCAAGTTTTCTGAGCCAGGTTCAAAACTGTATATTTCCTTCCTGATAACAAACATAATATGCTCTAGAGACCTGCCTTGATCTCCAATCTCATTAGTGTTCATTTATTTCCTAGACTAGTCAACAAACATTCTTGTCAAAAACCTCTAAAGGTAAGAGACCATTTGGGGAAGACATGGAGAATAAAAGCTGCATTATGAATTGCATCTTTTGTGTGCCTGATTGCAAATATCAGTAATAATAAAGGTTTGAAAATGGGTATCTAGCAAAGATACATGTTTCATACATGCAAATATAAACCTACCTTGATGGGCTCACCATGAGGAGACATTACTGTATCTGAGAGTTCCATCATTTTTAAAGCCATCAATGCAACCTGAAAGGCATGTGTCTCACTTTCTTTATGTAACCCTCCTGCCACACAATACGCATCCCCAATAGTCTCCACCTTAAAACAGAAAATAGTACTCAATAAAAATGATAAAAATATCTGCATTTAATACATATTTCATTACTGGTTTTAATCATACTAATCAAAATAAAGTTAATAAAATTAGGCTCCAAAGCATAGTACTATCCAAGGATTCATCAGGGATTATGGATTTTCTTACTTTTCTCATGTCCTGTCAAGTAAAACTGATGTCAGCATAACACTTAAAGCTGATATTAATTTCAAGCACATGCGGGTGGTCATGACTTTGCAATGCATTTGTCGGCCAACCAACCACTGAGGTTGGCCAGCAGAGGTGGGGAAGCTGTCAGAGGGAAGATCCACGGTGGGCAGTTCATCCCTCTGCCTCTCCATCTGTTGTAACTCAAGCTGGGCTGGTGGCTGATGTTGGTGGCTGGCATATTTTAGGTACTCTGAAAGTTTTAATAATCTGTCTAACCATATGCAAAGGAGATCTATTAGCATGAGAAATGGTGTGTCATTGTCTTCACTACCTTGCCTGTAGACATAGAGGAAGGCAAAATCTCTCTGTGAGTGATACAGATTTACCCATTAGGAGATTCCCACTCTACTGTCATTTTGGTAGAAAAAATATCTTCTTTCTCTATCACTTTTTTTGCAGGTGATGGTGGTCACTAGTACAAATAAACTGTTACCACTGCTAAACATAGAAATAAAAAAACTGACATAGCCGGTGACAACATTCTATCCAAAACTAAAGTAAAGACAACTTTGTTGTCAATGAGCCATACCTGTCAACCCTCCCATTGTGGCTGGGAAAGTCATGTTTTTTATGTGGTTTTCCCAGCCAAATCCAGATTTCACAAAATCCCAGATTTTTCCCGGGATTTTAAAATCAGGTAAGAAGGAGGTTACTCTCCCTCCTAAGTTCCCACACCGTTTGCGCAGAAGATGTGCGGGGTGGGACATTATTAGGGGGAGTAACACCCTCTCCCTCCTAAGTTAGGCAGGAACTAAATAGGAGGGAGGGGACTTTAATCTCCTGATAACGGAAGTGACGACAGAGAAGTCACAAGGAAGTGACATTTTCCCGGCAGGCGAAATTGACAGCTATGCAACGAACATCACCACCTCTACCATAATTAAGACTTTAATCTAATTAATATAGCAAAACAATGAACTCTTTCCTACCTTGGAGTTACCTAAAGCCTTGCTACATCCAGATTTGCCTAACTATGCTCATATTGTAGCTAAGCCATAAGGAGCAATTCCCACCTCTACCACAGTTAGAGAACTAGGGACCTCCCTTTAAAATTGAAAGAGTTAGGTCTGGGAAAAAGAAATCACATATATAATAGACCACAGAGGAAAACACCAAGAAAAAGAGCATCTACAGTTTCCAGTTTATCTCAATGATTCATTAAGGCGGCATAAAATAAATGTATGACTCACAGTTCAGCTTGGTCAAGAAGTGTAGATGATTCAATTATAAATCAATGTATCAAGTATGTTACTTATACTGCTGATTGAAAGAACACTTTCTGACTACTCATCTGATTATCAAATATGATGCTCATAGGTTGAATGAACATGTTGAGAATAATAAGTCATTATTTTACACTGAACCTGTCTAGATTCCAGATATTACAGTTTCTGTATACGAATGGTAAATAAAAAACCTAATCCTGTTGTTGGTTATCCTTCAAGTTCTTGCGTGAAGGTCATGTTGGGATCAAAGCTCCTGCATGTCTCAAGACTAAGATGCCTATACTCCTAAATGTCTATTGATATTATACTCCTAAATTGTTTTTGGAATACTGGGAGAATCCATTTTCATGTAAGGTTTTTCTTTGTCGCATTCAATTATGTCAATATATACTGTACTGGTTCTCGTAGCTGCTGCACTATATTTCTTTCTTTATATTAATGCAATGTTCTTAGGTGTGGGACATCAGAGATATACAATTAAGGAGCTTTATTTAAAACAAAAGGTTGTGTTCACCTTAGATAAAGTGGATATTGATTGCTCTCCTGTTCCCACAATGCATGGAATTGGCTCACCTATGGGGGTTCAGCCATTACAGGCTTTTTATCAAAGGTCCAGCCCCTTTATCAAAATTCAAAATGTTTGTGCACCCTTGGTCAATCATCTCCTATTTAGTGTATACAGCACAGCTGTACATGTTATAAAAGTTAATAGAGATGGCTGCAACATTTTCATTTACTTTGGATTAGCTGATTTGTGATTCAGTTGAAAAATCTTTGTCCATGGTATCATCACCAAAAGTGTTGTAGATGTAGCTAAGGATTGAAGGAACATTGAAAGTGTTTCAGGTAATTTTTGTTTACTTGAACTTTGCAAAAACTACATATGCTAGAGCAGTGGTTCCCAAACTTTCTTCGCCGGGCCCCCCTTTTCTATTTAGGAAAAATATCGAGCCCCCCCATTCAAACACAGGTTAAGAATGTGGGCTAACGCTCCCCTGGAATACCTTCGTACCCCCCCAGGGGAGCCCGCCCCCCAGTTTGGGAACCACTGTGCTAGAGCAATACTTTTGTATAAAATGTTCCCACAACCTTTTCCTACATTTCAACAAGTTTGGCCATGATACCATGTTTAAGGGTTGTGCAAATGACTCACAAATCAGCACAAAAATCATGACCATTTCTTAAAGTTAATAATAATAAATAATAATTTATTTATTAATAATTTACTGTAATCAGCAAAACAATTGTTTATGGTTATAATAACCAGAACATAAATGTATTTTATACAACTGTAACAAGTTGTTATAAAGTTTAACAAACTAACCTTGTAGACATCGAGTTCTCCACACTGGAAATCAAAAAGTGTATACAGTTCATTAAGCATGGTAATAACTTGCATGGGTGAGCAATGAGAACATATTGCAGTGAAGCCTACAATATCAGAGAAAAGCATGGTCACATTGCTGAATTTCTTAGCTTGCACAGTCTCCCCCTGCCACAACTGCTGAGCAACTTCACCGGGAAATATAGAAAACAGAAGGTCAACAGTTTTCTTTTTCTCTTCCTCCAAAGCCTGATGAGTAAGTTCAAGTGTAGCTTTAAGCTTTCCCAGCCGTTTCTTTAGCCCGTCTTGTGCTCTGGCTTGTTCTCCAATAAGAACAACGTCCCTCAAGGCATTATGAATGGGAATGTCCGATAGGTAAAGACCACGTCCTGTAAAATCCTCTAGCCGATCCACACATGGAGATCCCAGGAATAAAATAGCGCTGGATTCAAAAACATAGATCATCTGGCCCTTTAAGTTCATTGTCTGTAAATAAAAGACACATAAAATAGAAAGATGAACAATCAGGTCACCAGAATTAGATCCATCAGCTTTTCTAGCCATTATGAATGAATGGCTCTTTTCCCTGATAACATTTTATGCCTGCAGATTGATTGTTTTTAACTACTGTCAAAATGACAAGAATGGGAACTCTTCAAATACTGCCTCCAAAAATATAGTCCAAAATATAGAATGAAAACGAGTTTATACCTGGCAGAAAAATACAATTTCCAGACTTTGAAACTTCCATTAGAGATAGCTTATAGTCATAGATCAACCTCAAATTATACAACATAAAAAGAAAGGTCCATTGCCCATAGTATCAGTATCCTGTACTCTTTTGTTTATTATATTATTTTATGGAGTTTTTCTTATTATGATGTTCATAATGACAACCTTTACCTCAAGTGCGATCAACATTTCCCTTAACACATTAAAAACTCAATATGAATTGGCTTTTGGCATCATTCTAATAAAATCATTAATGCTGGGCAAATTTGGAAAATCAAAATAACATCCATGGCTTCAGTTAAGAAAGATAATGGGTAGTTGCGCACAACCTTCAGCAGTGATTACACAGCTAT
>CM070032.1:166931174-166949796 GCA_036250615.1 Ptychadena robeensis
ATGTAGCAAGCAGGGAGTCCCATCTCGCTAACAAAGCGGAGGTCAGGGACAGTAGAGCCATAGAGACCCTGAGGCTGTGGGTAAGCCATGGGAGCGAGCACAGGTCCCTTCCAATCAGGGAGTGGGCTTCACTTTTAATTCAATGACACAGTGCCTAGTACTCCTTCCCTTATAGCTTTGAGGGAAAGATTGAAACCTTCTTTAAAATCGTTTATCTATACATCATTACAGTATCTGTAACCATTTCCCAGTTAATTCATTGGATAATTGCTGTGCCTTTCATTTTAAATTATCTACCAAATATAAAGCAAATCTCCAAAAATGTAAGTTCATGGTTTTATATGCATTGTATTAATTAGATAAGTGAATGTACTGTAATAATGTTTAGGTCTTACATCATACCCGTCAAGTCTGGGCATTAAAAAAACGGGGGACGTACAGGAAATGACATCAGTAACGTCACTTCGGGTATAGGGATCGTGGTTCTTCCGGGCTTTTAGCTGATCTAGCAGGGACAGGGCGTTAATTTCCCTGCTAATGTCCCACCTCGCTTGTTCTGATAATGTGCGGGGCGTAATGCCCTCTCCCTGCTAGATCAGCTTGATTTTAAGAATCCGGGAAAAATCCGGGATTTCTTGAAATCAGGATTTGGCCAGGAAAGCCACATAAAAACGTGACTTTCCCGGCCAAAACGGGAGGCTTGACAGGTCTGTCTTACATCCATGATGGTAAACCTATGGCACACAGAGCCTACTTGGTTGGCACACATAAACAGACTGTATATCAGTGTGTCTGCAGTCTCTGTTTTGGTGGGGATGGGAGTAGAGGTAAGGTGATTTTTTCAGCACGGGTAACATCTTAATTCTGGAGCTGGACTCCGGCTGGTGAGATGTAAACAAACAAAAAGAAGTGCCATCTTATGTCCATACTGATAATTTACCAGGACATCCAAGGTATTAAACTACTTTGTTTTGTTTTATTGTCTTGTTGAATGTTAATGTTGCAGAGAACTTATAACAGTTGTTTATTGACACTTGTGTTCCTTAACTGTGTTCGTGATGATGTCATCACGACTAGTCGATTCAACTACAACAGCATTATAAAAAGAACAGCCACTGTACTGAAACTGGCCACTAATGAAGATACAAATGATACTTCCATGGAGATTAGATGTTCTTCTCCAATTCTGTGGGTTTCCGAATTTTCGGTGCCATTTCACACTGCCGTGCGGCTGCATTTGGATTTTTGACCAGTAACGGATGTGCTTGCAGTAACCGCGTCTGCTTCTGCCAAAAAATCTGCATCTCCCATCATTTAAACTAAAACCTCAGTATTCAGATTAAATTGCCGTATTGACACTTTAAGATAAAAAGTGGGTTATGTGTTTCCGTTTGGGCACTCGGCCTCAAAAAGGTTCCCCATCACTATCTTCCATAAAGCTTTCGCATGCTGTTCCTGAGATGATGTTGATACATCTCGATACATTTAGATCAAAGGTTATATGTAAAAGTTGTCTGTCAGTGGTAGACAATGCATAAGTAGGGGTCATGGAAAACATCTATTTTAGTCTATGAAGTGCTTGAGATGCTTTCAGTAAAGTGCAGTCAATATAAATGCTGTCTGAGGCCTAAAAAAAGAGCATCAAAGATTTTACCCAGGTAATAAGATGAATGTATCTTTTCTAAGTGTTAAAGGAGATCAAGGGCACATGGGTGTATAGAGTGGAAGGAAGAGTCTACACAATCATACATCATGTACAATATACTGCCAAAAGAGGCAACATTAGATGAAATTTAAACATATAATGTCATGACTGCTAGCAAGCAGAGCAATACATTGTTGTTAAATAAAGTATCCTTTATGGAAAGCGATGGCCAATAAATGCATGCGAGGTCTAAGTAAACGATCAATATCAGAGTTGTATCAATTATCTGCTTAGGTCCTTAACCCATTAACCAGTTTTTGAACAACTTTATACCTTAAAATAAGAAACTTTTGGTTGTTTACACCTGCTGCACATTCGCTATGTGTATTTCTTGTGTCTTTTTCATATAACTTTTGTCTTCCTCTTTGGAATTCTACTTTCAGAGACCACAATACAAACAGTTTTGCAATTTTAGTGAATATAGAAATCATTAAAGATGAAAGCTTGTACTGACTGGCCATTTCATTACAGCTAAAGCCCCTAATACACATTTAGATTGTGACCAGATGTTTTGGGCGATCGACCGCGCGTGATGACGTCATCACGCATGGTCAATCAGCCGAAACATTGTGTCACAATCGGCTGGGCATCCTTTGTGTGCAAGCACTGTCCGCTGGGTCCCCCTAGCTGCTCGGGCCGCTGTCAGGGTCCGAGCAGCTAGGGGGACCCGGCAGACAGCATCTAGGGACCCTGGCTGTGAAAAGACGCTGCAAGGTCACTGTCAGTGAGCTGGTAGCCTAGCACGAAGGGAGAGGGAGGAGCTGCTAGCTTCCCCCCTCACAGCTTCTGAGGGAGATAAGCAGGCAGCTGCAGACCGGTTCTGTGTCCTCAGCCCCATCGTACTCGGACGGAGCTGAGAAAACATGCCTGTATTTTGGACACTTGGACTCTTGTCCCTGTCTAAAGAAGAAGACTGATCTAAGAATTACAGACATGTCCGTAATGGCTTTGATTGGTTTGGCGGCTAATTTTGGTAAAGCTTTAGCTCGGTACCTGATTTTTCAGCCAACCGACCAACTGCCATGCACACTCATGGCCAAAACTTCGGGTGGAAATCTAAGTGTTATTTAATTATTATAATTAGATAAGCTTTTTTTTACCCTAAATGCCATCATGTAATTATTACGACAATTTTTGCACCACCGAAACCCCCAATATGGGTTCTTTTTCATGTGGTTTTGTATTAAATTAATCCTCATCAACAGATGGTGCATTTAAAATTGTAGTGACTGCACTATCACATCTAATAATGACAGACATAACACTATTCATACATCTTCAGCATTCTTTTAGGGTTCCAGATAAATTTATGCTGATACCTGATACTGAAAGGCATATTCTACTGTAAAATCTCAGTCAGTTCTGTGTCCTTGCAAGATTCATTGTAACATCCTTCTACAGCTAAAACCTAAAATGTAATTATCTATGTAAAAAGTTATTATTCCACAATAATATCCATAAATGTGAAAGTAGTGTCTCTTTTTCTTACAATCAAGGCTGCCATACTGCCAGAAGGGGAGTCCAGGGAGACAAGTTGTCCTCCGGCAGTAAGCTCTCCCTGGACACGCCGTGCATGGGTTGAGCTTTATAATACATGGAGACTGTCAGTAGCTGTATATTCCCAGGATGCTAGGTCATTTAGAACAGATGTACACTGCTGCTGAGGAAGCAGCAAAATAAGATGGTATCTTTTGTCAGCTGATTTCTTGTTCATACCACTCAGCACTGGAAGTAGTGAGTGTTCAATCTTCTTAACTTATCTTTCTGTCGCACTCTACCATCTCGTAGCACGTCTATATCTTTCGCCTCTTCCGTGGGGTGGAAATCATGTGACTATGTAGGGTCGTCCCCAGCCCACCCCCCTCATCTCACAAGCGGTTAACTTAGGGGAAGTACACCCCTCCCTCCTAATTACCCCCTTTCGCTTTCCATCAGGAAGTTGACATCACGACGTCATATTCACTATCAAATTTAAATTATCGGCAACTTGAGGAGGAGCATTACTCCCCCATCCTAATCCCACCCTGCTTTGCAGATATGTGGGTGGGAATTAAGAGGCAGAGTTACGCTCCTACCTCCTCGTTACCAACTAGAGGTAACCTCCTTATATGAATGATGTCCGTGAATCACTTCCGTATTTAAAGCGAAGTGGTGCACCCCCTTGGCACTCCCTTGTTTCAAATAACAAAAGTGACATCACAAACATCACAGCCCTAAAGATGGAAAGCTTAATGCTTGTCCTATAAGAAAGCGGTCAGAACACACATGCATCTCATGTTACTGGATATGAGACTTGGCGTCAGATACAACAGAACACATTAAGAGGTCATGCCTCAAAGTAGAAGTGAGGCGTTGATGGCACAAGGGGGGCCTCCGAAATTTTCGGGAGATAGCCTTCATCTTGTGGCTGGCCATAGTATATTTTAGTACTACAATATGCTTCACTTCCATAAAACCTTCAACATTTTCCATCAGCTATCTCTTTAATTTTCATTCTGTAGATGGAACGTTATCAAGATATAAGACAGCTCTGTGAATGTGCAGGTGGATTGCTTTTGTTAGGTTATCTAATAGAAAGCAGAGCCAGCGGCCTTTTTCATTTTCTCATGTGCCACATTCAATAGAAAGGAAGGCTTCAACAGAAGCTCTGCCTGAACGGCTGAAGAGGCGTGGTACATGGCAAGTGCTCAGCAGAGAAATCATACAGATAAGAAGAGGCTATTTCTTAATACGACAGTGAAAAGGTTATGTGCAAAGTGGAGTAACCAAAGGTAACCAATGTCACTTCTCTGATCTTTGATCAACGAGATATAAGATTTATAGGTGATGTAACTTACAACGCATAGATTTTCACTTCAATCCATTTAAATTCTATATTTATAAAGCAGTGAATCTGACATCCACTAAACATTCATTGAAGATGATTGATTCGTCACTAGTGAATGTTTGTTGAAAGTCACATTCACTGTTTTGTAAATAGTGATTTATTCAGGCTGAGCATTCCAGCGTTCTGGCATAATAACAATGATTTAATCATGTGCAAAATACCGCTTCAACATAATGGTTCATTTTTTAATATGATTAGTTTTAGCTTACAGGGTTTTGAAAGACAGGTCAGTGGTCAAAGCATTAAAAGGACTTACGTGCTCTATTTTTAGATTTTATTGAGCAACTCTGCAGTTCAGTGAATATTGAAAAATGTTACTAATTCATCCAGGATAACGAAGTACCTTTATTATGGACAGATAAAATGTGGTCAAGTAATCGTGCATCTGGGCTTACCTGCTGGTGCTACATTTTGCCTTATATCTTGTTATTGTTCTTTGAAGAGCAAGATTCAGTCTGTCAAACTGCAAAAGAGTACAGGTCAATCAGTAATGCTATTGACTATGAGAAGTAATTACAATGTAATGATTTTATGACAGCAATAAAATACATAGAAATACAATTTGAATGTATTTTGGACTGTTATAGTGTTAAGGCTTTTTTACACTTGTCTGGTTCCAAACCAGGTTTGCTATGCATTTTGTGCTTGTTTTCCTTTGAACTCACTGTACACAAAGAAAGGCGCAAGCAAAATCCATGGAGAAAAAGGCTCAAAACATACAAGTTTAATGTAAAGGTTACACAGGTTTCCTATGGAATTAACTGCGGTGTGAATTCGGGGTAGCCCCAGTACGGGGAAGCTGGTTGCCATTCCGATCCTGCGACAACAGCGATGGGCATGGTATGTGAACTGACAGCCCCGTCCCCCCCACCCAAGTTATGGAGGAGGCCATGCATGGTTGTGTGAGTTGATGCAGATATCCTTTCACTGTATTGTAGTAAACCTGTGTACCAACAGAAGTTAAAGAAACAATACCAACAATCTAACTATAAAACTTTGAAACATAGTAGGAATCAGGGGGGATAAAAATCAGATTTTTTTAAAATTAAAATCTGATTTTTTTTATTACATTTTTTCACCATCTAAAGGTTATTCCATCATTAAATTAAGATATTTTTTTAATTATGTAGAATAAGGCTGTATAAGTTTAATGTTTTTATAATAAAATTCTATAAATCCATTCACAATGTCATGCTTTTTCAGAGGTTTTCAAGGCTACAGGCTACAAGATATTATCACAGATGCTTGGTTTGCTTTTGCAGTTCTCAAAACGGAATTTGACTCAGCAGAGATCACATGCCTCTTCATCACAGCAAATATGTTTTGTTTTTTTTTTGCAAATATGTTATGACATGAACAGAGTTGAGAAAAAGACCTTCATCCAATTGTTCTACAAACCTATAAATCTATGAATACAGAATCACCCCTTTCAGTGCTAAGTTTCAAGAAGTTCAGTGAACAGAATAGAAACAATATTTTTCTGATTGTTTGGAGTGAAGTTGTCCAAATATGAATGATTAACCTAATCTTGGGAAAATTTTTCCCCCTCCCTATACATAAAAAATATCTTAAACCTCCCTAGCGGTTTGGCCGAACTCAGTTCGGGCGCAGTTTGATCGCTGATCAAACTGCGCCCGTGCTGGGATCGGGCACAACCACCGCCTCTCTGTGTACAGAGCCGCCGACACACAGAGCCCATAGACCTCCATGTTAATGGAGGGGGTGCCGCTCTCCTCCCCACACACCGTCGGCGTCTATTTGACACCGGAGGTGTGTAGAGGGCTGGGCGGAGAGCCGGCAAGCACACTGTACTCCGCCGCGATTGCGGGTAAAACGGCTTTTCGTGCCATTAAAAATGGCGCGAAAAGCTCAAACCTCCCAGAGGGTTAAATAACCTCAGTGTGTCTATGTTTCAACTGTGTCAATAAGGTTGGCGTGACCACTGTAAATGAATGGACTAGTATACACATGCATTGATTGCCTGTGTTGGGTTGCATTAATGTCAACATGAAGCCCTGCATCGGCATTAAAGCAACGCAACCTGGCGCAGGTATGGGTGCATTAACGCACCCGTAGAGATTGCATTGAATGCATCAAAAATGTATGGGTATGTGTTTTTGACGCATCAGTCAAAAGAAAAATGTTATAAAAAAAAAATGGATGCGTCAATAACGCATGCTTGACACATGTCTAACGCATACTAATGCAACCCCAGCATTAAGGCAGAAGCGTTAATGCAATGCACCCATTAACGCAATGTTAACATAGCCTGTGGACGTTTTCAACAACAGTCTGTTAATTAAGAATATATTTCATCCACATATTTCTCCATAGGGGGAGATACATATCTAAAGCTAGCTGGCTGAATGTTCTACGTCTATTCTATAATGAGTCAAAGCTTTCTAGGGTATATTTTATCCCTTCAAAGATGTTAAAACCTTTTTTAAATCAAATAAATGTGCTGCTACAGAACACGTCCACCTTACAAATGAACTCTACCATTAAAACAAGATACAGGATCGTGTCTGCCTTTAAACATAGTCCTGAGAAGAAGAAAGCCTTTTAGCTTTGCATGTATGGCAATTTGCATTGAATTCAAACCTGTTATTTTTCCATTGAACTGAGTTCTTCATATTTTAACATTTTGCATTCCTTAGCGTCTCATTTGTTTGCTGTTTCTGTTTATAAATGACATTTAGCAGTATGAATGGAGAATGGGAATGTAATGGATTCTTCTGTCTGAAAATAACCATGAGCTGAACCAAACTACCATCTACAAAAAAAAAAGACACCACTACATAAAAACTATTAAAGTATAAGTGTATAAGTCTTACCCTACCCATTACACCAATATAATGTAACCCGCTCTACACCTTTGCTTATCTAAAGTATCCAAGATCTGCTGTGATGACATTTTGTCACCATGTCTTCTCTGCCCTGACACTGTTTATTCTTAAAAAGCTTCACTTTATTGTGTATGTCCTTGCATTACACCGTTCTTGGTAGCCATTAGAATGTAATGCGCCTGGACACACAATCAACACCAAATATCAGGCTTTATTTGGTATTCCAGAAAACACACAAAAAGTCAGCTCAATAAAGTATGGTACAAATGGATTAGGTGGGAGGCGTGGTTAACACTCCAAAAAATCCAAAAACAGCACCCATCCATCAGCACAGGTAGAGTTCAAGCAATGAAAAAATCAGACTGGTAACTGTTGGCAAACAAGACACTTGCAGACAAACAGGTAAATCAAACACAAGAGAACGCACAAGCTCAATTCTATACAGAGGCTGTAACTGGCAATGGTGTGCATGACAGATCCTAATTAAATGGGCAGATTGCCAGATCACATTGTGCCACCTGGCGCTATAGGATTGGTAAACAATTGGCTGGTGGATCTCCTGCAACTGATTGGCATGCAGAAAATTCAAACTGAACATGTCCACACGTACTCTCGGGATGCAGTTTGGCCAAACAGTAGTTTATCTCCCCGCAAGAGCATAAAGACATGCCTCGGCCATGCTGCCATGGCTCCCCTGACACTACCTGAGTTCCTTTGGTTTGTCATGGCCGATATGGGATCGCCAGCAGTACCTTAAGCCCCCCATACACCTTTAGATCTCTCTGTCAGATATGCTTTAGATCTACCAACAACTATGTAGTATAGGGTCCTCTGCGATTGAACACAGGTAGACTTGATGGTTTACAAAGTCCCTTATATTACTTGGTTTTGGTAAAACAAAATAAGACCTAAAGAAAATCTGACAAAGAAATCTAAAGGTGTATGGGGACCCTTACATTAGGCTATTGTACAGATCATAAAGAAACAAAAATATACTACTCAGTGTGGAGCAGTTGAATATGTTGTGCCCCCTGCCCCATATGGGCTTTGCTGGTGGATGAGACGTGGTGGCACTGGTTCACAGTCTGTTGGGAGTGGCAAATGGGGGGGGCTCTCGACAAATTGTGTGAAATTTGCCTTATGAGAATTGTATTAAGATGAATAGTTGGGGTACATGACACATTTTATTGGCTGTTTTTACACATGCAAGCTTTTAGGAAAGAAATTTTTCAGATCATGCTATGGGAGATATTTTCTACTTTTCTAAAAAGGTTGTACCCTACCTGATGTCCGGGTAAAGGTCAGCCATCTTTTACAAAGTTTGAAGTTTTTCTGGTTTTTTTTCTAATAGAAATTTTTCTAATATTCCATGTTACATTTTAGATATAAATACTTCTTTAACCTATTTATTGAGCTGCACTGGGTTCAAAGCCCATTTCTTTAAAGAAGATTACTCCTGGAAATGTATTAGAGATTGTATACTCTAAACAGAAGAAAGTGCAGGAATTGCAGGTTACAGGTACATATAACCTCAATAACACCGCCGCAGCAGCCTTTGGCATTTTATTTGAAATGTCACAAAGATGTGACTTCATTCTGAGAACATGACTGCTTGTCAACCTGACAGTAAAACCAAAGGCTCCCAGAGAATGCAAAACTGCTGAGCCGCATGTCATCGGGGCACAATGACAAGAAGTGGGAATCTTTAGCTGTTCTTCTTGTAAGGTCAGATAGATTGAATATATACCATGTATGAGTCCTGACTTCTGAGTCTGTGCCACACAGCAGAATCACTGTGGTTTTTATGTGACTTTTAAATGGGTTAAAAAGTGTGTATAGTGTTGGAGAAACTAACATACAAAATTAACATGATGGCAAACATTGTGTCTATAGATGTCTATAAAAAACAGCCAAGAATGTGTAAACAATCAAACTAATGACCTTCTTGCATCCCTCAAAATCGTAGTCGTACACTGACCACTCCTGATTGCATTGTCTGATTGTAGCTCACCTTCTGATGCAGGTCATGTCTTTTCCTTTTTTTGCACAAAATAAAAACCCATAATATACTAAATACATGGAACTGACCAAAATGGGACTGAACAAGCCCTTGAGGGCAACCAACCAACTAGGTACATTTTAGAACTTCAAACCTGGGATCATCCCTACTTATGCTAAGGTTCTAACAGTTAGTGACAGTAGAACCAACCAGTGCTATTCTATTCTATAAAGAGAGGCTGAGCTGTATTGCACCTAGAGTTTGAAATCCTATCTATTGACAATAGAACCAATGAGTTTTTACGTAATGAAGTTTACATTTAATTTTTATTAGTTCACATGAACACTCCATCCATTTGATCTTGGCCAGAACCCTTTGTGGCCCACAAGTCAAAAAGTATGCCCACCCCTGCTCTAGAGCATGAAATATTGATCCTTTCTATTGACAGTAGAACCATTGAGTGAAATTTGATTCTATGGAGAGGCAATTGGCCATATTGCAAATACAGCATGAATAAGTTACTCTTTCTACTTACAGTAAGACCAACAAGTGCTATTCTTTTCTATGGAGAAAGGATGGGTCATACCTCTTAAGTATAAAATAGTTATCAATTCTATTGACAGTAGAACCAACAACCATAATTCTGTGAAATGTATTGCCTTTATTTTATGAAAAATTGCGATGGGTTGTATTGCCTCTAGATTATGAAATAGTGACCTTTGTTTAGTAGATCCAAGGGGTGCTATTCTAATCTATTGAGAGGGTCTAGGTCTGTACTTCCTCTAGAGCATAGGTGTCAAACCCCACTGAGCAAACATTTCTGCCCTACTAGATCTGCCTTCTCAGCAGCCCTCCTACCAGCTTAACTCATTACCCTCCTAGAGAACTATGAGTCCTGGCTACTCAGCAATGCATTCTAGTAACGTCATAGTGAGAACCCATTGCTTGGAGTATTTTTGGACTAGTAGTTCTCTACTTACAGAGTAGTGAGTGCAGCTGGTAGGGGGGTTGTGGGGAAGGCAGAGCTGGGAAGAGGAGTACCAGGATCGGTCTTGGGGGAAGTTAAAATGTACATGAACTGTACGCACAGGGATGGGGGACTACCCATACTGTATGCACTGTACAGTTTATATGTAGCCCATGTGTGCCCCATCCTTGTGTGTACAGTGAGTGAGTGTGTACAGTGAGTGTGTAGTCCAGGGGGTTTAAAAATTTCTTGAAATAACTTTGAGTTTGACACCCCTGCTCTAGAGCATGGAAAACATTGAAATATTATATCCACCCTTAGATGTTGTATGCTCTTTTTTTACTATTCCTATACCCACCTAAACGTGTCTCCTAACCCTTTCCTCCTCTCCAAGATATTGAACATGCTCATCAAACTGATTTATCTCCACTATAAAGAAAGTATAGTTAGTGACACGTACTGTAGTACTCATACAGTTCTATATTTTCATCTACCCCTATGTAGGTGGAAGAATGTATTACCCTCCAGACTATATAGCAGATTATTAGATAGCTAAGTGTGTTAATAACTGATATATTAGAAACATTTTATTCTGGTATCTCTGGGTGATAATTTTATGCAAATCCCCTAGACATAATGAGGTGTGAAAGACCACGCATTTTTATATATGGCTGAGCATCTCAAACACATTATCCTTCACTAAGGCAAAACTCCATTGCGGATAGTCGGATGGGCAGCCTGGCGTGACCCCACTGGTAATCCTTCCACTTGTATGACCATCTAATGGGCGTCACTGCAGCAAATCATCACTTTGGGTGACCTGAGTACCCTTTGTATTCTACATCCATACTAATTGAAGTTATTTCTCCCCATAGGTCAGGGTGACTGAGCAAACTCGAGCACACGTACATCTGCATCTGCTACATAATGGCCAGGACAAGATCACATTCATGACAAACTAGATCAGGAAAACAGTGTCAGGCTGGGAATAGGAAACACACGTTACTAAGAACATCTGGTGTAAATATTACTGTGCAATCAGAGGACGGCTGCAGGATGAGGATTCCGTCTATTTAATAAAAAAAAACAATAATAACACAGCACCTGAGCAGATATACTTGCAGGAAGAAGCATAATAAACACACAGAGCTCAGACATTTATCTCCCAATAAAAATGTTAATTAGGAAAGCGTGACGTCACAAATCACGCCATGCCAGTCCAAGCTGATGGAATACTGTGTCTGGGTTTTGGATGATTGTATAGGATGGTCCAGCTCTGTCCTATAGACTGGTGACAGATCATTAATCTGCTGCCCATTCACTAAAAACACTATCAAGGCATCTTGTCTACATCGTCTATTTATATACAATGCCGGCTGCGGAGGGTTTATTTCTTGATTCCAACATCCTTCCTGGGGTGTTAAAGTAGCTGCAAACCCTCAACTTAGTGCCTAAGCATCACAAACGATTGCTGTTCATTATTTTGTATTATAAAAACAACTTATTCTCATCCCTCTTTCATCGCAGTGCCGCAGATCCCCGTCAGACATTTGCAGCAGAGGGGGGCTTATATCTGAACAACACACATTAAATTACCACTTGTGGTCTCCATTGAAAACACTGACAGCCCCGGAGCACCACTGGGAAATGGAAGATATTCATGGCAGGCTGGACAGATTCTTATGTGAACAGAAATGTACAAATATTCTTATTTAAATCACATTGAAGTTTTTAGTGATTGGGAAATCTATTCCAATAGAAATTGAAGTCGCCAGTGACCGGTCATTTCTAGCGACAGTAAAAGCAATGAGTGCTTTTCTATGAAGGGGGTACAAACTAAAAATTTTTCACCATGGATCGGTCAACTGTTTAGAGATAGGACGCAATGAAGCACTACATGGCGTTGGTGACTAACTGCGCGCGTGTTTACTGACACTTGTCTCAGGTGATGAATGAGGCTCAATTTACCCAGCCATACATACTGGTCATAATAAATGTGCCCTATGACCTGGTCATAATAAACGTGTCCTATCACCTGGTCATAATAAATGTGTTCTATGGCCTGCAGTCTACACAACATACTGGTGGTCATCATGATAAATGTGTCCTGTGACCAGTAACCTACATGACAAACTGGTCGTAATAAATGTGCCCTATGACGTGTAGCTTACATGACATACTGGTCATATTAAACATGCCCTATGACCTGGTCATAATAAATGTGTCCTGTGACCAGTAACCTACATGACAAACTACTACATAACATACTGGTCATCATGATAAATGTGTCCTGTGACCAATAAACTTCATGATATACTGGTTGTAATAAATGTGTCCTATGACCTGTAGCTTACATGACATACTGGTCATTATAAACATGCCCTATGACCTGCAGCTTATATGACATACTGGTCATCATGATAAATGTGCCCTGTGACCAGGAGCCTATATGACATACTAGTCATCATGATAAAGGTGTCCTGTGACCAATAAACTTCATGACATACTGGTTGTAATAAATGTGTCCTATGACCTGTAGCTTACATGACATACTGGTCATTATAAACATGCCCTATGACCTGTAGCTTATATGACATACTGGTCATCATGATAAATGTGCCCTGTGACCAGGAGCCTACATGACATACTAGTCATCATGATAAAGGTGTCCTGTGACCAGTAACATTCATGACATACTGGTCATAATAAACATGCCCTATGACATGTAGTCGACATAACATACTGGCCATCATGATAAATGTGTCCTGTGACCAATAAACTTCATGACATACTGGTTGTAATAAATGTGTCCTATGACCTGCAGCTTACACAACATACTGGTCATAATAAACATGCCCTATGACATGTAGTCTACACAACATACTGGTCATCATGATAAATGTGCCCTATGACCAGTAGCCTACATGACATACTGGTCATAATACGTGTGTCCTATGTGACCAGTAAACTACGAACGGTGCCAGTCACCTTGACTGTATAGATGCCACATTAACCCCTCGTGAGCCAGCGAGCCCCAGACGTACCTCTGGGAAGATGAGCTTGAGGATGCTCTCGGCTAAAGTGTGCAGGTAGACCCTGGTGCGGCTGCTCTTCCTCTGCGGCGGCTCCTCTGTAGACCTCCGGTACCGGACACCGGACTCGGACACTTCGGTGCAGATGGGTGGTGCGGCGGTGGCCGGGACCTCGTCGTCCTCCGAGCCCTGGCTGAGCATAGAGAAAGGACATTCTCCGGATAATTTGAGGTCCTTGAGCTTGGTACAGAACATGTTGCCGATGTCCCCGATGTCCAGGCGCTGCTGTGCAGTGTATCAGGTCCTGGACGTCATGGTATGCGCTGGGAAGCGTTCACAGGAATGATGTGCTGTGTACAGGGGGGCGGAGAGCGCCTCAGACAGGGGGGACCACCCTCTACACTTTACTTTACTTATCACATGCCCTGCCTGCCATCTGGGTGCAGGGGGGGGGGGCATTCACTGACCAGGAGGAGGTCTAATCCCGGAACATACATGTATTATATATCATACTTGGGGACCTGTACCACCCTTATGTGCCCTACCTAATCCCACCCATTACTGCTGGAAGAGATGTACCCCCACAGATCCTTTGTAGGGTGACCCACAATGTTACACTTTGCTGTAAATGCACTGCTGCATACAGTTTTGTAGAGGCATTGGCAGTAACAGATGTGGTTAACGGACGCGGTAGCATCACCGCTAGCATGTTCGTTACTAGACAGAAATCCCACTGCAGCCGGATCATCTGTATTTTTTGGAGAAGAAGTGCAGGGAAATGCGGTAATGCCGGATGATCTTACCAGCAACTGGCATGTTAGCGCTAACTGTTAAATTACCTTAAAGGTAGCCATACACGTAGAGATTCTCCCTCTATAAATGAAGGACAGCCAGCACCTTGGAGAATCGTAGGGTACCCTTTGTGTGCCGGACATCCAAAGTAATGGGATCGGCCATGAATTTACCAATATGTCGGATCACCTTGCGATCCGACATGCTGGAGATTCCTGGTCAATCTGGGCAGGTGGGTTCGCCAATGGTTGACCGCTCGAGGTCAAAACTGCCCTGCGGTCAGCCGCCAAACTGCCCTGCTGTTAGCCGCCAAAGTGGAGACAAGCCCTTAGGGTAACCCAACATTTCAGCCTATACTGCTCAAAAAATGGTTCAATAAAGGGAACACAAAAATAAGACCTCCTAAATCAACCCATGAAGGTCTGGATTTGGAGTCACATTCAAAACTGAAGTGGAAAAAACACCACATGCCTATCAACTTTGATGTAATGTCCTTAAAACAAATCAAAATGAGGCTTTGTAGTGTGTCTGGCCTCCACATGCCTGTATGAACTCCCTACAACGCCTGGGCATACTCCTGATGAGGTGGCAAATCGTCTCCTGAGGGATCTCTTCCCACACCTGGATTAAAGCACCCCCCAACTTCTGGATAGTCTGTGGTGCAACGTGGTGTTAGTGGATAGAGTGAGACAGGGCCCAGGCCCCCAGGGACCCCACAAGAGGTCTGAGGATCTCATCTCGGTACCTAATGGCAGTCAGTATACCTCTGGTGAGCACATGGAGGGCTGTGCCGCCCCCCAAAGAAATGCTACCCCACACCATTACTAACCCACTGCCAAAACGGTTATCCATGAGGATGTTGCAGGCAGCAGAATGTTCTCCATGGCATCTCTAGACACTGTCACATGTGCTCAATGTGAACAGGCTTTCATCTTTGAAGAGCACAGGTATTCTACTGGTATTCTCTGGCAAATGACAAACGCCCTGCACGGTGTTGGGCTGTAAGCACAACCCCCATCTGTGGACGTCGGGCCCATACCACCCTCATAAGAACCCAATACTGCATGACCAGGCATTCTAGGGAGGTCATACAGTCACATGGAGACCATGCACACTTGTTTAAGGATATTACATGAAAGTTGGATCAGCCTTTAGTGTTTTTCCACTTTAATATAAAGTGTAACTCCAAATCCAGACCTCCATGTGTTGATAAATTTGATTTCCATTGATGATTTCTGTGTGATTTTGTTGTCAGCACATTTAACTATGTAAAGAATAGAGTATTTAATAAGAATATTTCTTTCATTCAGATCTAGGACGTCTTATTTTTGCGTTTTATTTTTTTGAGCAGTGTATAAGGAGACATTGAAAAATGTCTCTGATGCAGTTGTAGGACAGTATAGGAGCATTGATTGAAGCATGGCCTTAGACCCTTGGCCTTTGGTTTGAGCCTTCTAGACACAGTCAATGAGCTAGGGACATTTGTTTAGTCCGCAGCTAAGTATTTGGAGTCTAATAACTTGACAACATCTTCAGTTCTTAATCTTGTTAACCACACAGCAGATGTTTCCTGTAACCTCAGAGCTTATATGTAACTATAAGGCCTAAAGTTTATTAACCCTGTCTGTGAGTTCTGCCTCACTACTCATGCCACAGTCCATAACTTGTAATAGTATTTGATTTTTTTTAACAACAGTTTTAAATTAGAAATATAGAGTACATTGACCAATTTTTTTAACAAAAGTTCAAACCATTGAATTCAGGTGCTCAAATCACTTCCTAGAGCTTCACATTGGTTCCATAGGAACTCAGAATGCTTTAGAACAGTGGTGGCCAAATACATTTATATGGAGGGCCGCAAGTGCGGCCCTCAGCATCACTAAAGGGCCGCGCATAACAATTTCAACTTATACTGACTTGTATAAGCATTTTGTTTATGAAGAAATAACAGCATGCATAGCTAGAAGACATTATTATAAAATTGTAAATAACAAAACTTGTTTACAATGATATTTCAAGCATTAGGGAACATTGTAGTGTGGTAATGCACATTTTGTGTCATATACATAGCCAAAGGTAAAATTTTTGTATTTTTTTTTTTATATTGGTGGAATAGTGGGAGCATAGGCACTTACTTATCTGCTGATCCCCCAGTAACACTAGGGAGGAGAGGCAAGGGACTTGCTCAGGCGCCACCTGGGTCGCTGATTGGCTTTTACGTACACCTATCTTGAAGGTAAGTTTATCTACTCTCATCCTCTTCCCACTATAAAAAACCTCCTGACGAGGACCTGTCAGCTTGGGATTGGCGGACAGGTGAGTTCCTATGCCCTATGACCTTGATGAGTTCCAGCTCATGCATTCAAGTCAAATGCATGTAAGAGTCATCTTCAGGTAAAAATTTCACTAAAGGATTTCAAACTCATCATGATGTTCTCACATTGGTATTGGGGATATTGTAGGCATCTAACTCAACCAGTAAGTAGGTAAGGGTCTTTAAAAACAAGTGATATTTATACATCACTGAATAGTATAATTTATCTATAAAGCATTTGCCCGGCTCTACCCAGCCACAGGACCATTTATCACCCCATGCTGAATATGCATGCGCACATGGTCCCTGGGAGTCCATTGGCGCCGTCCCTCACACGCTTATCCGGCATGCATAAAAAAAAGCGCTGACGATGGGGGGGGGGGTCAGTGTAAGGAGAAAAAGGAGGAACGGCATGTACGGATGTGTTCCAGCTAGTCGCTCCTTCAGTAGCAACCCCCCCCCCCTGGTTCACTGCTCGCAATTTCAATTGCACCCGCCCCCTCTGTTTTGCCTCTCAAGACTTTAAGGGCAACCCCCCTCCTGGTCAACAGGGGCCCTGAGCATGAACTTGCATAGGGCCCCTAATAGGCTAGAAACGGCCCTGGGTGCGCACCATCATTGGCATTAGAATGGGGTTGACACTGTCTGTGCTTCCCTGAGTCCAGTTTGGGGCAATAAAACTAGCTAAAATTGGTAATCCTAACTGGCCCCTATTATGTGTACAATTCAGTATCTGACTTTGTTAATTAATAACAAAGCCCCTGAACATGATATCTTTCCCCCAATTGTTGGCGATAAAAACTTTGCATAAATGAAGGTTAGGAGGGAGGGAACGTTACCCCAGGGTGGAAGCATTGTAACATCACTTCACCACAAAAAGGTTGGAAACCCCTGCCCTAGAGAACTGGGAGCAGTGTGTACCTCTCTGTAGATTATTCGTGCCACATTAGTGAGGACCTACCATTCATAATTCGCTTGTAATAAACAGCCAAATGTATCTTCCATTCTATACTCATTTCCTCTGCTGGATGATGATCCTAACCCTGGTAGAAGCTTAGGCAATGAATGGGGATCTAGGAGTACATATAAGACATTTTTAAATCTAGGAAATGGTGCCCAACCTCAAGCCTATGGTTCCTGGTGCTAACCATAACCTCCTTGTTTAGAATGTAAGCTTTGTCTGCATCTTATTGTTAACACTTTTATTTATAATGTGGCAACAAATTATGCAGCAATATACATTAAATATGGGTTGAACGACAAATCAGCATACAAAGAAATACAGACTATAACACAGCTGAGGAAGAGGTCCCTGGAATAATTCAGAAATATAATCTTAATGCCTCTTCTTTGTTCCTCTTAGAAGGAACCCTAACCTCTAACCTTGACACCTTCCTACATGCTGGCTAATGTTAGACTTTTCCTTGTTGGTGCCTAACCTGAAACCCCCCTCCCTTATCCCATTAGTGCTTTATTTTAGGGGTCTTACCTTAACCACTTGCTAATTGTGCTTACACAACCTGCCCATTGCCTTATAATAACCATAAGCTAACATATCAAGCCATTCACAAGGGTACCTAACCTCAAACGTTTCGACAGCTAAGGTCAACATCTAGGCTATGCTAGGTGTTCTACCGAAAACGCAGCCACATCTTTTGTAGACACCGATTCATTTTGAATAGGTGCGTACTAACGTTGTGCAAGCATGCCTTAGTAGCGAGAGTTTTAGAAAACGTTTTGATTTTTTTGCTACATTGTAAAAATTCTGCTGTGAAAGGATGGCCGCACATTGTGGGTACATCGCAAAATGTGGCAAAATGTAGTGATAGGTGTCTTTTGTTTGTGTTTCATTCATTTTGAATGGGTGCATACCCACGATCTTTAATAGCCCGTCACTAAAGAATACTTATCACGCCTATTATTATTATAATTTATTTATATAGTGCCAATATATTACACAGCACTGTACAATACATTAGAGTGGAGATACAACACAATATGAGAGGAGGACCCTAGCTGGACAGGCTTACAATCTAATAAGTTTGGGAACAGAGTATAGAATAGGTGGAGGGGGGGGGGG
>CM070032.1:166959278-166970908 GCA_036250615.1 Ptychadena robeensis
AGAGGATGATGTGGTCAAAATACTCATTTGCCTAATAATTCTGCACTCCCTGTATGCATAAATGAGGTTCATTTGTATATTACTTTCTTTTCTTACAGAAGAATATTTCCTAATGTGCACCAATAGCCCAAGATCACTTTAGCAATTTGTTAGAGAAATACAGGAAACAAGGTAAATATAACAATAGTACACCAATCAAACATGATTTCCTGAGAGCATCTGGAACATTTCTTACCACTGTAATATTTTGAATTTGTTAAGTAGAGAACGACAGACAAAATGACATCATAGATTCCACCTTTCAAGCCAGAAAACAGTTCAGCAGCGACAAATTGTTCCTTTAATAGCATATCGAATTAAATTGAAAACTATAATGGTGTTCAGTAGGTTACATTTGGTATTTTATTTGTAAATTGTCCTTTAGTATAAATAATAAAAATTTAACAAATAGGATTTTAAATGGCATTGAAAACTAATAAGATTTTAAATTTAAGCAAAGGTTGCTTACATGAAACTTTGTTGTAGATGATGCTGGGTTTTCTATTGAGGAAGGTGAGGTTTGGTGCAGACATCTCCACCATATGGTTATCAGGGAAAAGCATTCACTCATTACATTACACAGTAAAGGGCATTATTTATGATTATGCACAAGGATTACGGTTTTAGTAATTCCATTGCACAAAGATGATGTTATAATTATCTCAAACAATTATGGCTACATTGTTCAATGAGCAGAACAACGGCTCAGTAGGAGTTGCAGCCCTTGCCAGCAGCATAGTGTATTGACAAGTGAAATGCAGCTCAACGGGGTTCAGATCAGGTGAATGACTTGACCATTGCATTAAGTTGGATATGAGAAGACAAAATGTCTCTGGTCACCTAAGAATTCCTTCATTCTGCTGCTTCTGTCCTGTGTCACATCACCAATAAACACTGGTGTCCCACTGCCACTGGCCACTACCACCTCACACTGCCTTTGCCAGGTTTTACAGATGATGTGCTATGCTTTGGATCATGAGCTGTTTAACCCCTTCTGCATACTTGTATCTTGCCATCTTATTAGGAGAGGTTAATATTGGTTATTAATAATTTTTTCCAGCACTGTACTGGCTTTTTTTTAGCAAAGGAAAATCTAACCTTGCTTGAGGCTTATGCGTGGCTTGCAGAGCACCCTCTGTATTTACTTTAATGCAGTCTCTTGGTCATTTGGTTGGCTGATGTGAAAGGGGTTCTCTTCACAATAAAAAGTATTCTGCAATGATCCACCACTGTTGTCATCCATGGCCATCCAGGTTTTTTAGCATTGTTAGGCTCACTGGTGTTTATTTTCTTTCTCAGGATGTACCAAACTGTAGATTTTGCCATTCCGAATATTGTAGCAATTTCTCAGATGGGCTTTATTTTTGTTTTTGCAGCTTAAGGATGGTTTGTTTTACCTGCATAGAGAGCTTCTTTGACCGCATAGTGTCTGTCCACATGCAAGCACACCCTTCAGTACAATTGATTGTAATTGATAATACAATGATAAATGATAATAACATAATAAAATAATTGCCTTTGAGTGATGTGTCCAATTACTTTTGCTCCCCTCAAGTGAAGTGATTGTATAAAAAAAAGTGTTCCTCATAGTTTATTGCAACCAACCCACTGAATTATTGCTGAAAGCAGGAAAAAAAATATTTAATACCTTTTCTCATCAATTGGGTTAATGCAATGGATTTAATAAATGCAATATTCAGTTCGGCCAGAAGGTGTCACTAGCAGCAGTACACACACACCACATGATGTCAGCTCTTCACTTATCAGAAGGAGGGGGCAGGAAGTCTTCTCTGCTCACCTCTCCTTTCTGGCTGCCTGTGGAAGCTGCAGTGATTGCAGTTTCCACGGACAGTTAATCTATCTCTATCTATCTCTATCTATCTCTCTAATCTATCTCTCTCTCTTCATAGCTTATGCCAGCAGAGCTCTGGGATCTGTTGGCATAGGCAATTATACAGTTCGGATGGGAGAGCCGGACAACAGGCGGCATTTCTCAGCTGACAGCTCCTCCAGCTCCCTGGCTAATCTCCTTGCCGGGAGAGCTGGTGGGTCGCGCATTCGGAATGCCAAAAATATGGTATTTAATGGTGGTAAGCTAAAGAGCCACAATTAGAAAAAAAGTGTCCATGTCTAAATATTTATGGACATAACTGAAGATTGGGGCCTTTAGGAGACTAAGAATAAAATTGATTTAATTAATAGATCATGTTTGTAATTATGTTTGTATAGTAAACTTGAACATTATAAGGGATTAAAGGTAAACACATGTCTTAAATATGTGCCAACAGCATTTTGATGTTAAGACTAAACAGAGTTTAAAATACAAATACAACAGTTACAAAAGCATTTAGTGGAATAGTTTACAAAAGGAATGGCAAATACGCACAAACTGCACTGACAGAGGAAAAGCAATCGGACATTGAATTTTGGTGTTAAGAATAGATAAGCACTTAGCAAGCTAAATTCCACAAAGAAATTAAACAAGTGTGAGTCACTACTAATAAAACGAGTGCACATTTTACACTTTACAATGTTGGGGTATATGAAGGGCTGCCATTTGAACCCAAGACAAATCTACATAAATGGTATGATCAAATGTAAATAGCCACAAAACATGCATCCCTAAACCGTAGACACAAAGTAATAAAGCATGATGAACCATGTAGCTCCAAGTTCTTGGAGAGGTTAGACCAAAAACGGGAAGCCATTGGAATTACTGAACCTTGTACACAAACCAAGTAAAGGCAATTAAAGTGTAATGTACATGCTGCCCTGTTAAGTGTGAGGGACCCCATACACCTTTAGATTTCTCTGAAATCTCTTAGATTTCTCTTTGTTTTACCCAAACCATGTAATATGAGGAACTTTCTAAACCATCAAGTCTACCTTTGTTCAGTCGCAGAGGACCCGGCACTACATAGTTGTTGGTAGATCTAAAGGTGTATGGCCAGCTTTATGCATAGATCTGAATATTTGACGTTAAGGCATTCTAGAGATTCAGCTTCCTGAAATTTTTGGTTGGCCCTCTTTTACTGCAACTGCTTTTCAATTGGCATCCCTGATTTTCAAAAGAATAAAGACCCCATACACCTCACAATCTTACCATACAATATCTGTACAATCTACTTTTCTTCTACCAAAACCATGTAATATGAGGACCTTTCTAAACCTTCCAATCACTATGTATTCTATCAGGGAGGCCACTACATAGTTTTTAGTAGATCTAGAGGAAATTGTATGGAGTGATCTAAAGGTGTATGGGGGGCTTAACCAATTTAGGTGTTTGCAAAATTACATAACCGCATGTGTCAAGATGTGTAAAGAAGCCTTATGCATTTACTAACCTCCAAGAACAAAATTATGCCATTCAAAACATGTTTGCTTATGATTAGTGATGAGCGGCATAGGCAATATTTAAATTTGCTATATTAAGTGAATAATTCCACTGATATGCGATTTTCGTAAATGTGAATTTTGCACGTATTGTTATGCATTGAGATAATGTAATCGCAATGCGATGGTGATAATAACAATTTTATTATCTTCAAAATGAAAGGTATCAAGCTGAATTTATTAATGCATTGCCATTATATTATCGCAATGTATGGCCATAAACTTCCAGTGCATAATATCTCAAATATTTTAAATTGCAAATAAACATACTCGCAAATTCTCGAATAGCCAATATTCGTCAAAAATATTTGCATTTCGAAAATTCCAGCTCACCATTACTTATGAACCCCTTTGTTAATCCACTCCCTGGAACAATAACTAACTGCAATAAAAACACCATACTGTTCTTTATAAATAAAATATTTCGTAATTTATAACTATAACATGGACATCACAGACTTCAAAATGGTGGTTAGACTTTAGTCTGATGTTTCTGGTACCATGTTGCTGAGACATTGTGAGAAACATGGATAAGTTGGTCTAGCTGATGTTCTTCCTCCACCAGTCTCTACAGATTTCAGCAGATTATCTAAATTGATGGATTTAAAAACCTTCACCGTCTGTCGCTCATAATCTGTAGAGATTAATCAGGAACATAATAAGACTGAGTTAAAAAAACTAATTAGTTTGAATTGCTAAAGAGAAACTTTTCGTTGGAGAATATGCAAAATATGGTTTAAGAAAAATTACAGATCTGCCTCCTGTCTTGTAAAAAGTAACTTGTAGCATCTGTTTGTACTGTGGTACTTTATTGGAATGTAAGTTTTTACAACTGTACTGTACAAACAATTGTGACTGAGATGAAAATAAATGTATACATAGACTGAAAAGCACACAATGAATGTTTAACAAGAAGTATGAGTATAAAAGAAAAACAGCCATTTAACATGTTTGACGCATATTACCTATTAATCAACACGTACACATTTTTTTGCACTATAGAACACACGTTTTCCCCATATAAATCAATGTTAGTCTTATAGTCTGAATATGTAAAAAATATTATTTTTTAAGTGTTTCAAACATCTTGGGAGCAATAGCTCTGCATCCCAGGAGGTTGGAATTTGTTCCACTCCCTCCAGCTAAGCCAAAAGACCACTGTCAGCTTAGTTCTAGCTTAAAGTGCAGAGCTTTTAATATGTGTATATATACTAGCAATATCCATTCTCTGAATCCAATTAGCAACATATGGAGAGACACATTTTACAATATGACTCTAAAAAGAGATAAGTCTGTGTTACATAATTTTATTACTGCAATGCAGAATGTTAATGTAAAAACATAACTTATGGTAACTCAATAGCCTCAACTCATGTGCTCTTGTAAGTTAGTGACAGATTGTAAATTGTGTCTTTCCATGAGTTGGTCAGTGGATTCAGAGAATGAGTACTGCTAGTGTATAGACACATAAGCAAAGTCCTGCACACTCTGCCTTCCTGGCACTGAATACTGCATGGCCCAGTTCTGCCTAATATGCCTAATATGATTAAACAAGCAGTATAATCGATTAATACGTGAATGGCTGTGTTCTTGACCTTTTATTTCTTTACATTTTTTCTCACCAAATCTATGGGGTACAAAAAATATAGTATGTCTCTGTGTATATTTCATAGTTCTGTAGTCAATGTACAATATATTCTTTTCGTAAAGGGTCATTGTACCATGTGTCTTTCTACAAATTAATTTCAGTTATAGGGATTAGGAATTGTGTGCGTGCACTGACTGTCAAGTGACTGATTCCTTGTATTGCTTAAGTTTACTTATCTAGTTTTAAAATGACTTCTATACATTAAACCAATTTGCATATAAATGACATAATTCATATCTACAGGATGCTGGTGCAGCTGTGGTAGATTAGGTTCAGGAATAGTAATTGAGTGTTGGGTTAAAAACCTGATTACTTTGTTTTGTGTCACAGAGTTCAGTGAACCCTGCAGGGGTGACAGCTGACCGACAAATGCTTATATAATGTACTGACCACAAAAGAAATCCAAATTTAGGTGAGCAGAAAATAGACAACGGATGTGTCCGTAGATAACGTCTCATTTTTAATATGACTTTAGTTTGCTCTGCCTGTTACTTCATTGGTGGGCTGGAACATTTCTTATGCCCACTATCACCCCTATCATAGATCATTATATGAAAAATAGATAAACAAAGTCCATTTTATTGATTTCCCCCTGTTACTTATGGCTACGAGCAGCTACTGAAGAAAAAGCAGATAAACATGCCAATTTCTGTCTGAAGTTGCGTTTGTAGCAAACTGATTTTTTTTAAATATTCCCATAAACAAGTACCGATTTTCGCAATGAATTACTTCTATGAGTGTTGCCTCATGTGGTGATTACACTGGTAATATTTCACTCTGCCACTAGATGTCGGCGTGACAACACACATTGCGCAACTAATATTCACATGTATGGTTTTCGCAGTAAAAAATAATGACAGGACATCTCAAATTTTCAAATTTACTCAATATTTGGAGTATAATTTGCAAAATGTTGCACATTTTAATATTGCTCATGCTGCTCATCACAAATTCTTACATGTCCCTCGTAGTAAGAATATTACCAACTTCTCAAACAGATCAAATCTGCATCGTTAAATGGATCCCAGGGGGTCCCCTAAAAAAGAAATCCAGGTCTCTCGACACTTTCCGAAACGCGTCGAGAGACCTGGATTTCTTTTTGAGTTGTTGGATCTGGGGTTCCTATCTCTCTGGATACCCTTGGGAGCTATTGTAAAATAAGGGACCAGGGAGTCATATAATTGTTGTTAATTTAAGATTCTAGAAGTTTATGTACAGTATACTATGCATGTGTAAATACTTGATATATCTGTTTGTTATGAACACCAATCTTTTATTAGATTTTTTATATGTGTAGTTGGTCAGCACAATAAAGACCATTTTTAGCTTATTTTATATGTTGGTATTTTCTTACGTGCCTTAAAAGCCACACATTGCCACATATATGGTTCATCGTTTGAATTGTATCAGATTACCGGGGTGTGGCACTCCATCTTATGGGTATAAATATTTGCACTTCAGGGGGTCAATAAGTTGCTAGTATTTACCAATTGTGACTTAGTCGACAAGGCTATGTGTACAGAAAATTGTCATAGATGGTAATAATTTCCTCAGAGCATACATTTTGAGTTTAGAGCAATTACTCTGTTAAATGTTCTTCTTAAATAAATATCAAAATACAATAAACATAACTAGATTGCATTTTAATTGCGTACATCAGTGGTCTGTTAGTTTTAGCTTGCTATTGCCTGTTTTAATGGTTCCATGGCACATTGTTTTCTTCATCTTTTACCTAATGCTAAACTACAAGCACAGCTTTATTCTCAACTAAAATACTAAAATGTGTACACCCCTCACATTGTGGTAAACAACACTGATTATATGATGATTTGATACAATGTAATGTAGTCAGTATACAGCTTGTATAACAGCTTGTAACAGTAAAAAAATAAGTCACTGGAAGGGTGGAGCGTTGAGGAATTTTCATTGTTTTTTTTGAGCATTTTTTACTTTCTGAAAACATTTTATGTGACAATCATTATTTTTGGCACAGTCATAACCTTCCTGGCGGCTCACTGAGATCCAGATTTCTGTACCATAAGCAGTACACTGTTTATTAATAAACTGTCCAAACCATGGTCTAGTAGACATTCTGGATATGGTAACATTTGAAACACACAATTATGTAAAAAAAACGACATCCTGCGAGCGGCTGCAAAACAGGTCGTCTAGATTAGGACTCCATAGAGGTCCTAGCAGTTCAAAAACCGACCAGCAGACGCAACATTAGGCGGTCGTTATATTAAAGGGTCATTTACCTGGCGGTTGAAAACTGCTAGTGTAAATGAGCCCTTAGGTTAATTTCACTTGCTAAATGTAAAGCTAGCCATTCACGTTCAGATCCCCGTTCATTTTGCTGGCGATCACCACGTTGCTTGCAGATGCCAGCAAAACGAACAGGAATCTTGGGATCAAAAGCCTCATCCAAAATAAGCGGATCGGACAGGAATAGAAAGGTCCTCATATTACATGGTTTTCGGTAGAACAAAAGTGGATTGTACAGAAATTGTATGGTAAGATTGTAAGGTGTAGGTGTAAGGGGGTAACACTTGCCCTGTAGAAAATTACACTTACATAGCAGTAATGATCCTTGCGGTCCCATAGGCCTGGAAACTAGGCCTAACTCCCACAAGGATGTCCAGGATGAAGACACAGGGCCCATCCTATCAATCATATTTATGCCCTTCATGATATGTAGGCATCTCGCCTGTACTGGGCAGAATCTCATACTGTACAGAAAAAAACATTAACTGTCCCATTGGCACAATACAGCTATATTAACCATAAGAACATAAAAAGATTATAAAAACCCATAAAAGAACAATATTTTGTTATGGGTTTCGGGAGGACACATTTTATCTGCTCTTTTGATGGTTATTTTGAACGGAAAACAGGAATAATTCATCTACAATCTAAAATTTAAGGGATCTATGCTCTACTGGGATTCACATAATTCAATTCACGCACTGTGCTGTTTGTAGACTGAAGAAAGTGCTCACTATTGATTTCTCACACACACACCACAGCCATATCGTGACTTACATTCGCATGTACAAAGGTGTCAAAATGTGTGTGTTATAATGGAAAAGTCATTTATGTTGCTAGTAGAGAGTTACTTCACTGGCGAGCAACAGCTACAGACAGACAGTAGGTCAGCAGCAACTAATTGGCACACATCAAAATACATTGAAATACTATTGTTTAGCTTTAAATGTAGGGAACCCCCAAGAAATGACAAACTCGTATCTGCAATAGATGTAAGTAAGAATGTATTTTTCGGTAGATCTGTAAATAAGATTTCAAAAGATGGCTGATATTCAGATGGCTGATGTGGGGGTATCAGGGATTCTAAATAAAAATAATAGATGCTTTGTCCCTGTCCATGAATATAGTGTACTGTCTTAGATTCAAAGATAGCTACCATTCATTATTCCTGTCTTGCTGACCTTCAATACACCTGAAGGGAAGATTCATAGGCTGATAATGTAAATTACACTTGTGTATCTGGATTCCAGCCATACCTGATACTTCTTTAACCTCTCTAGTGCTCTTGCAAGGTCCAGATTTCTGTACCAAAAGCGCATCATAGACTTAAATAGATTTTTTTTCTATGTTGTAGGCCTGTAACTTCCAAAAATATGTCCTCACAAGGGTCTAATAGACATCCTAAATAAAATAATGTTTAAAACACACAATTATGTAAAAAAATACATTAAAAAAAATGTATAAAAGGTATCTAAAATCTCTAAAATACTTATTTGGTATGAAAGATTTCAAAAGTATGTATTCAAAATTATGTTTTGTTTATAATAAAATTTTTATTACAATTCAAAATGTGTTTTTTTTATAACTTTGAATTGTATTGGATACAGTACAATTCCCTTTGGCACCCTCTCTCCTCTGGTGTGATGAACCCCCCCCCCCCCCCCCCCCCCCCCCCCTGGTGACGTCATTGGCCTCAGTGAAGGGCTCTGATCTTCGCCGGACGGCACCATCTCGTCCAGAGAGGTACTGACAGGACAGAGCTGCACGAGATGGTGCTGCCAGAAACACTAGGTGGGTTAAAAGTGACCATATAATTATGATTATTATGAATCCAAATGAAAACAGAGTTTGCATCAAAATTTAACTCATTAGCGTTCCAATTTCTGCATCTACAATAGTTTCTTCTCCTAGGTCAGGTGTCACCAAAATGTTGAACATTTACCGTAGTTTGCTTTTATTCATTCAGGTATATGGTAGCCCCTTCTAGTCAGATGTTTCGACTTGACTTTGAACTTAATATGTGCAAAAACTGTTTATGTTAGAGACATACTTCTTTTTACCCCCAATCCTTCTCTACATCTCTAGCAAGTTTGGTGATGATACCATGCTCAGGGGCTTTGCAATTAACTCGAAATTGTCGAAATGGTCGAATTTTAAAAAAACAATTCAACCATCTCTACCAGTGATAGGTGATAGTGAAAATTAAAATGTTTTGCAGGAAAGTCTTGTTGTTTGAATATGCAAAACTTTGGAGAAGCCAGGGATGGATTGTGCCTTTACACATGTACAGGTCCCCCCCCCTCCTTTCTTGTATTTGGACAAAGTGTGTCTTATAGTCTAAAAATCTGTTTTATCTAAACTAAAGAAGAAAAACAATCAATATATTGCAGCTTCTTGGTTCCTGTGTGGTGGTTTCCCTTTTTTGTACATTTTCTGTGAGTATAATAAAAGGCCTGTGCATTCTGTGTCTTCAACACTTTCCGAGCACTGAGCTGAACAGCTTTTTTATTTCTAGCTTTAATTTTTTTTAACTACACAACAAATCCATGCACTGGAAAAACAAGTGTTATTGTATTCCAAATTTTCCGGAGATTAGGCAACTGTATAGGTTGCATCCTATACAACGGAGCGTCTTATGGTCCAGAAAGTATGGTACTTCAAATCAGTTTTTTTTTTACAAAACTGGACAGGAATATGTGGAATTGTCTAGAAAGAAATACTCACTTAAAGTCTGAACAACCCCCTCTTCTGGTGCAATGCCAAAAAATCCTAATGATCAGAGGCTCTGACTTCATAGCCAGACACAGGCTCACACAAGATGTAGCTGATCCGCAGAAGAGTTATCTCATTTGAAACAACTAGTGGCATTGTTTGAATGGCTTAGTACAGCTGGTACCTTCATGTAAGCCTTAAATAAAGAAAGATATGTGCGGCTAGAAGACATCAGCACTGAATTCGAGCTACTGACAATTTTGACTTTTATGTGTTTTAGTAATCTATTTGATAAGCAATATTGATGCACAATGTTAAAGCTATAATGCAACACTCACCCAGAGATAACCAAGGTTCCTATTCTACAGGTTTTCATGTGCCTTTTTTCTGCAATCCTTAAACAACTTTTCTGGTGAACAGTTTAATGCTGAATGTTATATTGAACCTGCGCCCTGATCATTTACAAGGAGGTGTGCCTATAGTCTGAAAAAACAGGAAAATCACTCTAAAGCCCCCCATACACCTTGAGATTCCTCCATACAATTTCCATGAGACCTACCAACAACTATGTAGTATAGTGACCTCCCTGATAGAATACATAGTGATTGGAAGGTGTAGAAAGGTCCTCATATTACATGGTTTTGGTAGTAAAAAAGTTAGTTGTACAGAAATTGCATGGTAATTGTATGTGGTGTATGGGGGGCTTAAAGCTGAAATTGCAGATAATAGGGGGTTAAAAACAAACCTGGGTAAAAGTTCTCTAAATCCGGCAATGCTCCCCCTCTTTACACAGACACAAGAAAACTTTTGATGGTTTTTGACGTCTACCTTCCCAACTTTTCTTATGCCCAGCAGCATGCAGTGGTGATACTGGAAGAGTGAAGCTTCACCAGCAGTAGATCTGGGTTGATAGAGGGAGGGGGACTGGTAGAATCTTTCTCCACCATCTTAGCCTTTAGCCTAGAGGACTGGACCCTGTTAGGCCTTGACTTCACTATGCGCTAAAACCCTGTGTTTGACGTACCTCAAGCACAGGAATGTTGACGCATCCATTGAAAGTCAGTGGATCAATCTACACATCCGTTGGTGTGATCCGCCAGCTTGCATTGAAATCAACGCTGAGCAATGCGTTGACATTAACACAACATAAGCCAACGCATGTATGGGTGCTTTAACGCACTCATAGAAAATTAATTGAGTCGCTGAAATGCAATAGTATGCATTGTTCGATGTGTTGATCAATCCGTTCATGGTAAAAAACAGAAAAACTGATACGTCACTGACTGTTGTGGGTTTGAATAGTAATAATAATCTATTTTATATATATTAATAGAGATATATTGATATGAATATTTATATAGACATATCAATATATTCTACCCGTAAATGAGGATATCTTGCAACTAGAGATGGCTCATATCACAACAGTTTGATTAAGAGACAGGCCACAGAAGCATTTCACAGTAATAAAGTTTATAAACGAAACTATACATATAACAATGAACATAATAATAGGACAATACAATAACATATAACACAAAGGACTATTAGGTTACATTATGGTACCTGTTCG
>CM070032.1:166971008-166981535 GCA_036250615.1 Ptychadena robeensis
ATGTGAAACTAATATTTGTCTATTAATGGAGATTAATCATAAAACTCATATGCAACACTGACAGATTCCCGACTGATCCCAGATGCATCTCTTAACACATGCCTATCTAATGGGTTGCTTTTATTGGATCTGTTAACGCAGCGCATCCTTAACGCAAGTCAAGGCCTAAGTATGGCTGTGCTGTAGTGAGAAAGGCTTAGGCATCCTTAACACATAGTGGAGTCAAGGCCAAAGAAGGGTAGGTAGGTATATGTTTACTATGTTTAGGTTTTGTTTAACCAGGATGAAGCAATAAAGTGACATTCTTGGACATGGGGGGATACTCTCGTTATTAACTTATATTTTTTTTTATTTTATTTTTTTTATTTGTACCACTATGAAGATTAATGTCAAAATTCGGCATCTTATTAATCATCTATACTCTAACAAATGCATTTAAAGAGCAGAAGTTGCTTGTTTCAAAACAATTTTGACTTAGAAATCTATTAATAGATTTATGGGCAATGATACTTTAAAAGAACTTTAAAAAGATCTGAATCAAAAAAGTTGTTTCAAACTAACCTGAAATGTCTTCCTTTTCTGAAAAAAGGTCTGTGCATAGACCCTGTTCTATATGCTAATAACTTTATATCTGCATTGTAAGATCATTTAAGGTACTGTAGCTCTGCTAGTCAAATTGTTGTAGATTTGCTGATGTCACTTATGTTCATTATTCTAGTTGGAGGAGAAAACAGTACCTAAGGACCTGTAAAGCAAGCAACTCCCTACTTTATCTTTAAGATCTTTAAGATCAGCAGCAGGAAGCCTACAACATGGGTAATACGATGGTAATACGATGGTATAAGGTATGAAACAAATCTGAAAGGCTAGTAGCATTCAATAACTATCTAGCATAATCTTTTTGACTAAGCAAATAGAATTAAGCTGGCCATACACGCAGCGATCCCTCCCCAATCCTCGAGTGGGCAATTCCGCTGGTCATTCCGAGCAACCCTTTCATGTCCGTTCATGTCCATTCTCTGTCTGATTTTGGGCCACATGGATCCATCACTCTATGGGGGCAGCTGCGTTCCACAGGCGATTTTGCTGCCAATCAATTGCAGGGAAAGTGCACGCTGATCGTTTGGCTGGAAAATTGCCTGCTGATCTATGCGTGTTTAGTAATGCTATATTATGATGACATGATTGAAATTAAATTTTAACTTACTTTCACAGCACAGAAATAAATTACAAAAGATAGCTTCATTAAAAAGTAGATAAATTATAACATGTTCCAAAACAATATAATGCATAAAATATGTCTTCTCCATACACCCCAAAGGAGACCCAGAGCACTCATTAGAAGACCTCAAAATAAAACTGGCAAAGAAATGGCGATTTTTTGCTCTTCCATTCTTTTTCTGTGGCTATAAAACTTTATTTATTATTACTAATTCTCACTTTATTTAATCTTTCCCTTTTTAATTAGTGATTGTTATGTTTATTGTTTGTAATTGCTAAAACAAAAAACCTGTAAAAAAAAACAAAATAAAAACACAAACAAGGTTTCGGCTGAACATACCTTCGGGCCATAAGCAACCATAAAGAAATAACGATCAATGTCGGTTCTCTCTGTAAAAACATACTGAGCATATGAAACCATAGAAACTAGAATTTGTAATTTTGGAATTTTGTTTATTTTATAAACAAAGTGGCCTTCTATTTGCAACTTTTACTTTATCTAGAGCAGGAAAGGGGGAGGGGGTCACCCATTCTGCTGTGTAATTTCAGACTCAGTTATTAAGCTTTGAAAAAAACAGTATTTTTTCAGCAAAGTTATTAGGGTAGACATTTCAAAATACTCTTAAATGTAAAAATTTAATTCCTCTACACTGGTTCAGAAAGGGATTTATTCAAGTACACATGCAGTACACATTTTAAATTTACTAGCACATTCCTCTACATCCTAGGTGCCAACCTGTGGCCCGGGGGCCACATGCGGCCCTTTGGGCATTCTTCAGTGGCCCTCCTCAGTCCTTCACTTGCGCCCCCCGAAACCTTACTGTTCATGCATAGGGCATAGGAACTTATATTGCATCACATAACCTCTGAATCAAAATGTGCATCACTATACTACAGTGTTACCCAATGCTTGAATTATAAATTAAAATAAGTTTTGACATTTAAGAAAAAGAAAAATAATGTCTTCTAGCTATACTTGCTGTCATTTCGACATGAAAAAAAATGCTTATAGAAGTCAGTATAGATTGAAAGAGTTATGTGTGGCCCTTTAGTGATGCAAAGGGCCGCACTTGTGGCCCTCCATATCAACTGACTTGCCCACCACTGCTCTACATCATGGTTCTGCTTTATGGGGACTTTGAATAGGTTCTTAAGTTTGAAGGACCAAACTTAAGAACCTCTAGCTACTTTTCATTTGCTGCTCCTCCCTGCAAATCTGTCCAACTGTTCTAACTGTCCAGAAACTCAAGTTCCGTGCCTTGCTTTTAAATTACTCCTGCTGTCCCACTTACATCTCCAACCTGGTACATAACTGTCTCCTGCTCACTGACCTACTAATGACATACCCACTCATAACATCATCACATGCGCGGCTTCAAGACTTCTCCAGGGCCGCTCCTTTGAACTCTCTTCCTCGCACCATTAGACTTGCTGTTTCCCCTTTAAAAATGCCCTGAAAACCCACCTCTTCAGTCTGACCTACCCATCCTCGCATTCCTAACATTACCACCCTGCCAGTCCCATCCTCCCACCTATTGTATACTCTGTTCCCCAACCAATTAGATTGTAAGCACGATTGGGCAGGGTACACCTGTGTCATAAGCTGTACCAGTGAATTATCTTGTGTTGCATCTCAAATCTTATTTATTTTACAGTGCTGCATAATTTGTTGACTGTATAAAAATATAAGTTAATGTGGTGAAGATGCTGAGATATTATTCACATATTGTGTTTACTGTAGAATTTTTTTTTTATTTGAACAGAAAGGTAATCTTTGAAGCTAATTGTAAATTTGAATATTTTTATTATTCTTTTATTCTTTTTTTTTTCTAATATTTGCACAGCCATCAGTCTTCTGACTTAACATACAGTGTTACCCCGAAAATAAGACAGTGTCTTATACTAATTTTTGCTCCCAAAGATGCGATACTTATTTTCGAGGGACGTCTTATTTTTCCATAAAGAATAATACGGCACTGGGGTATCAGGGTTGGGGATTACTTAAAATGACACGGGGGGATCAGAGGGGGAAACAAAGTTGGCACAGGAGACTCACTCAGAGGGGGGATTACCATTTTAGTAACCCCTTCTGATCCTCCTGTGTAATTTTGATTGCCCCCTCTGATCCCCCCTGTCCAGAGTTACAGTACCAAATCTTCGGGTGCCTTATTTTCGGAGGGATGCCTTATCTTTCAGCATGAGGCAAAAATGTAAGGGTGTCTTATTTTCGTGGGATGCCTTATTTTCGGGGAAACAGGGTAGTAGAATTGACCTGAACAATATTTTAGTCATCTAAACTAAACTGGGTCTGTGGGCTATAGTATTGATTTAATAAAACACACAAATGCAGCCCTCTGTCCTGATCATACCTCTTGTTCATACTTTTCCAGCCTGTACAATATACATGTGTCAAAAAACATTGCCAACAGCTGATCAGTTACAGAGAAAATGAGCAACTGAACACTGTTTTAAATAACACAAAATATCTCAAATGTTTAAGCATATTTTACATTCATATGAATTGAAGCCGCACTCCCCCCACCCAACTTGTGTCCAACCTTACAAAACCACCCCAATTTCATCATTCAATTAATTCAATCAACCAATTGTCCTCTCTACAAGACCACCCCAATTTACTCTGCACATTTACAATAATACCATAACACCCTTCAAGGAACAACACATTCTAGGACATACAGTATATTTGCATGAAGATTAAAATTATTTTTCTAATACTTTTTTAGACAGAATTCTTATTTTTGGACAGAAATATTGGCTAGGCAGTTTGTGTTATCATTAGTTTATCTGGGGTAAGCAGCGCTCCAGATACCAAAATGAATAAACTTCTTTTCTCGTTTTTGGGTGTCGCCCGTATAAACTAAAATTAAAAGTATCAGTTGTATATTTACTAATCCTACGGCCTTGCCCTGTTTTTCATCCTCAAAATATTTCCCTTGATGAAAAATTAGGATTAATATACAAACAACAAGCCAAATTAGCATTAGTTAGAACATTTAGTTTAATCAAAATACTGGCAGGGCGTTTTCCCATCCATACAAAAATGTTAAAACAAATCTTCTTTCTAGTGGTAATCACAGTGTGAGTGAGAATTGATTCTAAATTGGCATCGCAGAGTACAAATTTGCGTGACATATGTTTCAGTGTTAACTTTTTAAAACAAAAGTGTTTTTTTAATTTGTGTTTGTGAGTAATGAGGAAAGTTACTGATGACACCTATATTTTAAAAGAACAATACTACTTTATTTAAATGTAACTGTTTAAATTCCAACTACATTTTGGATAACTGGGCATCTTTAAAATGTTATTTGTAGGGGCTTATTGTAAAATATTAATCTGGTGCCTAATAACCAAGTGACAGGCCGGAAAGTTGTTGTTTGGGCATCACCCAAAAAAAGGAAGCAGGAAAGGCGGCTGGCTGAACGGGTAACAGTGTACTACATACACGTACAGTGCATGCTGGGGCGCGCTCTTAAAGGGACCTTCGCCCTCCGCACATCACTGCTAACACCCTGAACCACTGGTAGTCCCCACTGGATATTGTCACAGGGACTTCAAAGAGGGATACAGCTTGAGTAGAGGAAAACAAAAGATAAAACCTGAAAATTATCCATGGTTGGATGGATCTATTCTTTTGTTCATCTGACAAAACTCTACAATCCTTTAATCTTACTATAGAACATATACATATACGTTCATAATAGATAATAGATAATACTAAAGGGGGCACATTGCAATAATCCAGTGATTAACAGACAGGGTGCAACAGGTCCAAACCATCCATTGGGCATCATGGACGCCCAACGCTGACCTGTCCATGACACCTACTAAAATGTAATGAAGACTCAGCTTTCGATATTGCCAAGCACTTTGCCATATACTAAATGTCCTACTGATGATGCTGTATTGCTGTAGTAAATGTCCTTTTTGAAGAAATTCTAATCAAAAATATTTTGTGATGTTCCCACAATCGCTTTTTACATCTTCAGCAATTTTCAGGGGCTTTGCAATTAATTCAGATTGCCAAAAAATGAAACCTCTTTAGTCTCTTTTTTTAGGTTTCTCACAAACTTTTAAATGAACTACAATTATTAAAAAGGCTATTGTTACCCCAAAAATTTTTGACAAAACAATTCTATGAAAATGGCAAACCGTATGCCATGTCTCCATTTAGGGGTTGGATATGTTTAGTGTTTGGCACATTAAATGCAGTAAAAAAGGCACCATAAAAAACACATTCAAATGTGTAAAATGTTTTTTTGTTGCATTTTCTATAATTTACCAGGATAGGTGCATCTGCTTTGCCTGAAACATTTCTTCTGAACCAGTGGCAACAATCGCAAATGGCCCAAAATTTTATTTAAGAGGAACCACTGGGTTCTGGGATCTTCCTGACTCTGTATTGTTGCTATGATAATATGTGTTTTGATAATGTCATATTTTAAAGTAAGTGTTTTGTACACTAAACCTGCTAGTGTTTTAGTCAGAAGTTGGAAGTAAACACCACGATAAATGAAGTGTAAGGCTTTGTTTCCATTGCGTTGAGACCCCTCGTGTACGCTTAGCGGGAGGTCCCAACGTAACAGATAGACTTACCTGCTCGGCGGACGGGTCTGTCTTCATTGCGCTGAGCCGATCCGCCGGTGTCAGGCTGATCGTAGTCGAGTACGTTCAGCCTTTACACCGGCGGATGTGAAAACAGACCATCCGCCGGCAGGCTTAGGCTTTGTTTCCATTGCGTTGGGACCCCTCCGCTAAGTGTACACGCTTAGCGGGAGGTCCCAACGTAACAGATAGACTTACCTGCTCGGCGGAGGGTCTGTCTTCATTGCGCTGAGCCGATCCGCCGGTGTCACCGGCGGATGTGTAAACAGACCATCTGCCGGCAGGCTGAGTCTATGGGATACGTCGGGACCCCTGCTAAGCGTATACGCTTAGCGTAGGGGTCCCGACGTACAATGGAAACAAGCCCTGAGTCTGTGAGATACGTCGGGACCCCTGCTAAGCGTATACGCTTAGCGTAGGGGTCCCAGCGTACAATGGAAACAAGCCCTTAGTCTGACCAACCTAGCAAAAAAAAGAAAAAAAAGAAATACTGTTTCCCAGTAGACAAATTGCTGTCATTTTCTGGATAATGTCTGAGCTACCGTTCCAACTTCCTTGTGAGCAAGGCAGTTTATTCAGCATTGTATACATAGTAGAAGTGTACAGTGGGGTGTGTTTTCCAGGGGCAGCGGTCCTCTGCCCTTTGTACTGGAATTGGGTAATGAGAATTGCATATAAGCATTTCATATCAATATCTGATTTATCGGTCATAAGAAATTTTGTATTCTGTATATTGTTGAAGTGTGTGGCTCTGCAAGTGACTGCAGCTAAGACTTGACATTTGGTTTTGCTCCCTAAGCTACCTTGGCACCAGATATAGCTAAGGTTATAGCAGTGTGTAGGTGTGAGACAATATTTAATGGTTAGTTGCAAGTCTCTCCTGATTCATCCTGTTGGCTGTTTCCTGACAAACAGATTGAAACCATCAGTTTCCGAGTTCTATTATAGTGAAGTAAAAAAAGAACATGCAATGTGCCAGCAAGAATTTGAAATAGCATTGTTCATAGGTGGAGATGGTTTTGAAATTTACACTAGTTTAATTTAAAGTTAAATCCAAAACCTCTGAACAAGCTGTCTTTACCAGACTTTCCCTACTGTCAGCTTGCTCATCCCCGATTGAATTGAACAGATAGACTTAAGCACATATCACATATAACAGGGTTTACCAACATGTTGGTTCCCTGTTCGATCAAGATTTTGTATTGTTTCAAGCACAATCAATTGTGCACGATGATCGTTTGTGCTGGAAGTGATGCAAAAATCGAGCTGTGTATGCCTAGCTTTAAACTTTAATGGTAAACCCGAGAAAAATTGTGATTGGGGTATACAAGATAGCTGCCCCACTTTGTCTGAATTGTTCAACTATATTCACTCTAATTGCCACGCTGGGCACGAAATTGGGCCCGCGCATTTGGCACATGGATTGTGGTGCAGTTAACAACTTAGTGACCGCATTGAGCCATGGCCGATCCACGACTATGGAGCTTACTCAATGACTCAAGACTATTACAATAACGTGCAGAAACCATCTTACTGAACTATTTATCTGGCACGCCCACATGCTTATTAAAGGGTGGTACTCCATACCTATGATGGTTTCTTCTAGTGGCCTATTCAATACCAGACCACATTCAAGGCCCTTACAGCATAACTGTTGTCATAACAAGTTTTGAAACCTGAAAATTTATCCAGTACAAGCTATCCTCTACTCACTAAAGTGTGGTGAATTTTTACTTCTATACTTAACTGCAGGATGACCCCATCTACTACCTAATCCAACAAATCAGGAATATAATAACATAACAAAGCATTTTAAGAATGAATAACCCTTAGTATGCCAGCTCCTTTTTATCCTAGTACTGTAGTCCTTACGCCTAGGTCTCTGTCCTTTTGGCTCCGGACCTATCTTTAACAAAATATCCACTAATGGTACCCATCAACTTTGCATGAATCAAATGGCTATTCCTTTTCCCAGTTCTGACTGAAGAACTTTTTTCAGGCGGGGAGACACAGTACCTGTCTCTAGCGACTTTATTTTATATATAATCCTTTCAAAATGTTATCAGGTATTACTTAGGGTGGCCATACACAGGTTGATACCCGCTAGATCAATGAATGCAGGAGCGCAGCATGGCGAAGTCACAAGGCTGCGCTCAAGCTTTCATCTATTGAGTGGCAATTGATTACCATTCAATACTCTGGGTCCCCAGGTCCTTTTTTCCCCTGGAACAGGGATTTACCAACATGTTGGTTCCATGTGATCGATTGTTTGGGAATCAAACTAAAAATGTACCTGTGTATGGGGATCTTTCAAATTACAATCAAATAAATAAATAATTAAATATTAATCCCAATAATAGCATCGATGATCACCATTCTTTTACTTAAACCAATTCGAGAAATGGCAAATAATTTCAACTAGAGCTTTATAAAATAAGGCTATTTCTGTGAAATGTGCTTTATCTTACTTGTAAGTTATACTGCCCAGATATTCTGTCATCTGTAAATAATGTATGGCCATGCACTCTGGCTCAGTAGCTAGTAATGGTTTTGAGTTAAAATAAATCAAAACATGCTGTGACCCACTTAGAAAGCATTTCATGTACCTCACTTACACCAAAGGTCATTCTTTGCTAAAAGAAACAGATCAGAGATCACAGGGAATTAACACTGTGCTGGATATTGCTGGAGGTTATAGTAAAAGTGATAACTAAAGAGCAAACTGCTGTGTACGCTAGTACATTGACCCACACAGAGAAATGGGACATTAATGAGGGTTAATTTTGATTTTTAAGTAACTTAGTGTACATTTCAGGAAGTAAACTTTTACAATCCTTTTTATTTTCTTACTGCAAAACGATTTACAGATAGAAAATTTACCTTACAGTAGAAGTCTATAAAGATCTACTATGCAGACACACACAGGAAAGATGGGATCTGGTGGTAGAATATGAGACCTGCCTCTCACCTTACCTACCTACTAACTGATTTGTTCAGCCTACCTCACACCTCCAGAAGATTACCCATCTCCAGAACAACCTTACAATATACCTCTGGCTGTGTACCTGAAGTTCCTCGAGCCCCCCATTCCTAGGCAATAGCTGGCCTTAACCTGTTGGTCCTGGCGATGATGGCCTGTTTAGGCCCATATTGGTTCTATGCCTGAATATTCTCACCCCTGATGAAGTTTTGACGAAACGTACATCGGGTTGGGAGCAATGTTATATACCAAGCACTAGGACCATTTCCATCTGTAACTGTATACTCATTATCGATGCATGCTACCAAATATAGAGCTTTTTTTGTGTTGTTGTTGTCAGGGCCTGCGGCCCACTGACCTTTAATAAATCTGCACTGTTTTTTCATATATTGTTATCTGATTTACACTTTTTTCTTTGAGCCCTTAAAGTCCCCTTGCCCCTGGTTTCCCAGGGGGAATCTGTCTTGAATCCGGGTTGATGAGTTTCTCTCACCTCCCGGTGCCATCCTCTAGTATATGAGACCTGGGTCTAAGTAAAGGCCCCCACACACATACCGAATGGGGGCGACAGATGAGCGATAGAGTGCAGCGTGATGACGTCATTGCGCTGCTCTCGATCGTTCACAGCATCGGCATGCACCCCTTGTGTGCCGGCCGTTAGTTTTAATGGGAACGCTGGACCCCATTAAAACTAATGGCATCGGCCATAGATTTACGGACATGTCCCTCTGGCCGACCAAGCTTTGACAGGGATCTGTCGCTGTGAGTATTTTACTGTGTGTGGCCTCCACGTGCCTGTATGACCTTCCTACAATGTCATGCTCCTGATGAGGTGGAGAACCCCCCAACTCCTGAACAGTGTGTGGTGCAACGTAGTGTTGGTGGATGGAGCGAGATATGATGTCACAGATGTGCTCAACTTGATTCCTCTCATCTTATCTCGAAACCTGGTGGCAGTTAGGCTACCTCTGGTGAGCACAAGAAATGCCACCCCACACACACATTACTGACCCATTGCCAAACCAGTCATGCTGAAGGATGTTGCAGACAGCAGAATGGCATCTCCAGACTCTGTCACATGCTCAGTGTGAACCTGCTTTCATCTGTGAAGAGCACAGAATTTGCCAATCTTGGTGTTCTCTGGCAAATGCCAAACATCCTGCAAGGTGCTGGGCTGTAAGTATACCCCCACCACTCCCTCATGGAGTCTGTTTCTGACCGTTTGAGAAGATACATGCACCTTTTTTACTCCGATGGAGGTCATTTTGCAGGACTCCTGATGTACTGGCCTGTCTCCAGGTAGTGCCTCCACGCTCTGGACACTACGCTGACAGACACAGCAAACCTTCTTTGCCACAGCTCGCATTGATGTGCCATCCTGGATGAGCTGCACTACCTGAGCCACTTGTGGGGGTTGTAGACTTCATCTCATACTACCACTAGAGCATTAAAAGCACCTCCAGCATTCAAAAGTGACCAAAAATCAGAATAAGCATAGGAGAAGTGGTCTGTGGTCCCCACCTGTAGAACCACTCCTTGTATTGGGGATGTCTTGCTAAATGCCTATAACTTCCACCTGTTGTATATTCTATTTGCACATCAGGATGTGAAATTGATTGTCAACCAGTGTTGACACATAAGTGGACAGTCTGATTTCACAGAAGTGTGATTGACTTGGAGTTACATTTCAATTACCCCCCCCC
>CM070032.1:166981635-167003460 GCA_036250615.1 Ptychadena robeensis
GAACATGGTTGTTGTTCAATAATAAAATAATTCCTCAAAAATGCCACTTGCCTAATAATTTTGCACTCCCTGTATATTTAGGAGGCTTAAAGCCAAGGGCTCTTTTATATGTGATATCAAACCGGACTGCAAAATGTGATCCATAAAATAGTGCATTTGAAAACAATTCTTAAAATGAATGTTACACAGGTATCCTATGGGAGGACACCTGTGTACTTTTGGATCATGAACTGCATGCGTTGCTATAAGCATGCAGTGCAGTTTGTAAGAGCCCTGACCGCAGTATTATACAGTTGTCTCTTTTGTATTTCTAGTCTTTTGTGGTCACAGAAGAAATGTCAAGATGGAACAAATAAATGTACTGTGGAAAACCAGCGCTGAATCGTACTGTCCAGACTGGAGTCGCAGATTCTACAACAGCTCAGATGAATCACCTTCATATGATGACTACTTTCCACATTAGTGCCTATTAGCCAAGTGGTTTTACGTTAGTATCTCACAAACAGTTTTCAAAATGGTCTCCTGCACCCTGCGATAAAGTAAATATTTGAGATTGGTTTCATAATGTGGAGATGGTAGCTTTAGTAATGTCAAAAAACAGAAAGGCTATAATAATGTGTTCAATATTATGTAAAGTACCATGGACCCTCCATAAAGCTGTATGTGAACATGAAAAAATGCCTGTTATTACCCTAATTGTGTGGTCTACTTGTGCTGACAGCCAATATATTCCCTCTCACTGGAATCTTCTACAGCATGTGTGAAAAGGCGAATTGCATAATGACCACATCTACTCAAAATGCAGTCATCATATGAACACATTCCTTAAACTTGACATGCAATGGAAAAGCCTGGCAACTAAACACACGTCAGGTTTGGCCAAATGTATCTGTGATATTATCTTTGAATCATTACCAGAGATAATAAAACAAATGTTTGTAGAAAATCAAATGATATGAATTCAGAGGAAACTGTTGTAATACTTGGATTCACCATGTTTACTTGTAAGAACAGCATATTAAAGAAAGATGTTGTATAGTTACAACATAAGGCTTAAAAAACACTGTCCAGTAAGTTCAGCCAAAAGATAAATGATTAAATATGAATTCAGTAAAAATGATCCTATATGCTGACTAGCCACAATATTTAAACCAATGCTTAATATATTTCGGAGCCCCATGTACCAGTCCTGTCTGACCTCAATATATTAGCAGTAGACCCTTTATGTTCTGTAAAAAATAAGGTGTTACCTCCATGGATTATACTTGCTTTTCAAGTCAAATCATTAGGAAAACAATGTTTATGCACCTGAAACATTGATGGACGTGCACTGAAAAACTAAATTTGATCAGGATAGACCAGGCCTATTTCCTTACTTGCTCCATGGTCCAGTTCACGTGCCAATTGAAGATGCTTTGGGGAATTGATACAGGTCAGCATGGGCTATACAGCCTATTATCATCAAACTAAGATACACTGTGTGTTGTGTCACCTTATTCCTTAACCAGCATCAGATTTCAAGCACTTGGTGATACTAGTTACTAAGGAATCTGACCATGTGGGCTACCCTTTGTCTTTAGACCCCACCAAGCACATTATTGAACCTTATGGAACCATCATCTAATCAGATTTTCACTTACTGTGCTTCCTTAAACCATTTTGGCAAGTACTAACCATTGTATACTGATAACACCCCAGAAGAACTGTCATTCTAATAATTATTTAACCAACTCAAGCCCCCCATACACCTTACAATCTTTCCATACAATTTCTGTACAATCAAATTTTGTTCTACCAAAACCATGTAATAGGAGAACCTTTCTAATCCTTCCAGTTACTATGTATTTTATCAGGGAGGCCACTATACTACACAGTTGTTGGTAGATCTAATGGAAATTGTAGGGTTTAATCTTAAGGTGTATAGGGGGGCTTAACTCTGTGCATTAGTATTTGGCCCTTATGACTAACTGTTGTAAGTCACTTAGAGCCTTACATTTGCTTATTTCCCCTAATATATTACTGAGCCGTGTAAGGCCATAATTATGTTATGAAGAACGTATTGCTTCTCTAAACCACCTTAAGCAGGTGTTAAACATTTTACACAGATACTATCTGCCATTATTACCTCCCTGGTGATACAATCATTTCTGATTTTGTTTGGATTTCCTGCCTTATCTAGACATACTACCCGTAACTGCCACCCCCCCCCCCACACACATTGATGATGTCAGGGATGCGAGAACTTGGTACATGGATTCCTGTCAAGCAAAACAGACAAATCAATCATGTGGGGGACATGCACCCAGGAAGAATATGTCAAAGGGATATCCCTGGAGGACACCACTGGCTTGTCTGAAACAGGTAAGCAAGTATGACTCGTTTCTGCTTTTGGTGTCTAAAATCTACTTGAAGCCACTCTTGGGATTATCCCAACAAGGAGGTTAAAGATGCTTTGACCCAAATCTCATTACCGCATTACAATTTGGTCCTTTTCATATCGACAAAATTTGCCCATTTGTTCTTTTTTGTTCCTACAGAGCCAATGCATGTGTTTGCAGTGTCTTTTTTAATGCACCATAAACCAATCCATTGACTTTTAATAAAATTATTCCCATGGTGTGTTAGTGTTCAACTGATTTATTTTAACGTGCGGCACTGTGGACAAAAAAAACACAAGACACTAACTGAACGTGGATGAGTTAACGCATCAATAGGCAATGCATTTGTTACATCATAAACACATGGACATGCATTTTTGATGCATCTACAATTCATCCTTCCTCTACAAGAAATAACATAACTTTTCACATGCATCTAAACTTGTATGTGCTTAGTTATAATGTAATTTTTTTGCCCTCCCCCACCAAACATTACCATACCTCCTTTTGCATTGGGCAAATATCGGCATAGCCTGTCAAACCTGGGGGTGGACAGGCACGGCCCCCTCCAAGCACTACCAGCCCCTTTGACAGACCTGGTTGCCCAGGAAAGGGGGGCACTGAGCAAGGGGGCCCCCACCCCGTTTAACCAGGCCAACCAGGGTAGACCCCATGATAAGGTAGGTGAGCTCTTCCTCACAACCTTGCCCCAGTGTGTTGGGGTTTTGGGTGATAGCCTTATAGAGTATCCAGGGTTTCCACGTTTTTTTCTTCAGATCCTCGCTCCCCACCTTATGGAATGAGTATAAAGGTCCCTAGGACTTATTACCCATTCCCATAAAGAGTTAAAGTAAAGTCTTAAGCTGGGCATAAACGTTCCGATTCCTGCATGACCCGTCCGCCGATCGGATGCCATGCGCGCTCCTGCATCCGTTAGGGATCGGGTCGTGCAGGAATCCGGTGCAGTAACAAGCAGGATTGTGTTAAAATCATCCGTCCTGTCAGATCACAAATTGATCCGACATGACGGTTAATTTGAATCCGATCCCATTAGTTCGGATGGGGATGCCTGCCCCCAGCCGAAGTTATTGGCGGCACACAAAGGGTGCCAGCCGATTCTCGGCACTAGCGGGCGGACGTGATGACGTCATCACGCCCGCCCCTAGTGCCGAAATCGTATCGAAAGTCGACGGTAAATATTACCGTCTATTCCCAGCTTTAGAAATAAAATGTTTATTACAACTTCTACCCTGCAACATACTTACCTGCACATATGAAAGCCACTGATGTAATCCATCCGCTTCCCTCGACAGTCCAAGTGTCCCAAGATGTAATCCATCCACTTCTTTTGACAGTCCAAGTGTCCCAAAAAGAGTGGAGGGAGGGGGGGCATATCCTTGCAGAGATAGCATGTCCAGTGCTGTCCAGAGTAATGCAGAGAAGCAGAGGGTAGTAGTACTTATTTATGCCCTCCACTTCCCACAGCATCTGTGCATGTGCGGGGGTCCCATTGTTGTTGTTAAACCGACCTGTAAAGGGGGATGTCGGGCTGCCAAGAAACAGTGGAAACCTTATACACCAGGTTTCATTCACTGGCAACACATGGCATATTCTGGGGAAATTAAGGGATATGATCAGTGAGGGCTATGGCTAACTCTAACATAAACAACAGTAGATCTGTATATATTAAGAATTTCTCAGTTACTTTGATTGGACTGGAAACATACCAAAATACACACAAAATGCATAGTTGCATTTTTCAATGCAACACATTACAAACGATGCTGTACTACATAAACCTTATAATGTTAAATCCTATATCCCCTTTTAAGTATGCTTCTTATCAGATCATTATTTATCAGATTATAAAAATATTAATCAGGGAGCAAAATTAATAGGCAACCAGGTGGCAGCGCCAGCTACTTACCCAAAGAATACACTGGAATTCCGAAACTACTTTTGTTTCATTACATTGTTAAAGCTGATGAAATGTACAGTAGATTAAGTATTTTGTTATCCAATAAAATGTAATGATTAATAATAAAAATAAATGCTATTTGTATTATTTTATCCTCAGTCCATGATCAGTAGAGTTAGGTTTTATTTGAGACCACCATTAGTTAATCTTAAGCCTTTACCATATAATTAGATTTTTAATTATTTTGTCTTCAACACTTGACAAGCTGAGAGAGTACAGGAATCAGCCCACTAAGCTTAAGAAATCAACAACACATTATCCAGTGCAAATAAAAATCAGTTGTTTTATTTAGATTATCCTGATAAGTGTGATGGAAAAACAGTTATGACCTCAAACAACAGTAGGTTTGCCAGAGTGGAACTGAAAGGCTTAGATTTGTATGTAAACAATTATGCAGCAAGTTTTAAATAACTTCTTATCCTAATATTATGTTTATTCTTAAAACAAAGCTCCCATATGGCTCATTTAACCACTTAATGGTCGTGGTATAATCATTTTCATTTTAAAAAGTGTAAATTCAGCTGACAAAAAACGTTTTACCTGCTTGTTTTCTGTAGGTCACATTTGGCTTTCTTAGGTGGCCATACACGGGCCGATTTTTTAATCGATTCCTGAACAATCGACCGCCGTGTCCTTTTGTGGTGATTGATTGTTCGGGTATTGAACGCAGCCATCCTTTATTCGAGCTGGAAGAAAGCTCCAACGGACAGGAAACCAACATGTTGGCAAATCCCTGTTCGATTGCCATTACTTTGGATAGGGACCAGGAAGGAGTAAATGGGATAGGGGGATTAGACTAATTTTATATTTTGCAAATACCATTTTTTTATGCCTAGATGCCGTTGTTATTTAACTGAGCCAGTGTACATTATGGGATATGTCTTGCTTTAAGTCCCAATCTTTCCTTGCCTATTCAAACACAGGTTAAGAGTGAGGGCCAGCGTGCCCCCTGGAAGACGTTCGCACCCCCTAGTTTGGGAACCACTGCTTTAAGTTCACTGGTTCCAGGATAGTGTTAGGCCACAGACAGTCAGAAAACTACTGGATTTTTGGGACTATAAGACGCATCGGACCATAAGACGCACCCAGTTTTTAGGGCAGGAAAACCAGAAAAAAAGATGTAATACTTTTTCACATCAATTGGGTTAATACAATGAATTTAATTAATGCAATATTCAATTCAGCCAGTAGGTGTCACTAGCCGAAGTACATTCTAAGCACAACGTCATTCTCCACACTGAATCGGCAGGAGGAGGGGGGCCAACAGTGTCTCCACTGTTCTCTCTGCCGATCTGGCTGTTACTGTGTCTGTGGGAGCGATTGCAGTTTCCACGGACATGGAGAAAAGGATAGGCGACAGTTCATCTGTATACAGTGCGACAATTATACAGTACAGATGGGAGAATCTCCGTGCCGGAGAGCTGGCGGGAAGCCAAGGTGCGACCGCCGTGCATTTGGACCATAAGACGCAGACACTTTTTGCTTCCAATTTTGGGAGTGAAAAGGTGCGTCTTATGGTCCAAAAATACAGTATATTACAATTCTAATATTTATATTATATCAAATATCATTCTCCAGATTTTATTTACTTAAATAAAATGAATTTAACAAAATTGTGTAGTGTTTCATTTCATTGTAGTACAATAATATATGTTTAGAATTTTTTTCTGTATGTCAGATTGTCAGGCCTCCACACACAGGCATTTTATACATACTGGCAGGAAATGGATGGGCGTCGGCTTTCCCTGCTAGAGGAGGGGCTGCCCTAATGAGCAGCACTATATATTGCTGTGTTGCCCTCAGTATGGTGCTGCTTGATTCAGCTCTGATCCCTGGCTGTGCTTTCCCTGTGATTCCTTTCCTGTGCTCCCTTGTGATTTTGCTTCGTGACTTTCCGTGTACCAGACCCTGCTAACCCACAACGACTATTCTTGACCTCCGGCTCCCCGACCTTCGCTCGTTTTCTTGGAATCCGTTTTTGTCTGCCGCCCGCCAACGACCCTGCTTGTTTACACGTTTATGCATGAACTAAGTCTTATAGGGTGAATGAGCCACAATATATTTTCAGCCGCGTGTGGTCACACATTGCCTTGCAGAGTCAGGGAACAGGGAAGATCTGTCCGCAGGAGGCTATTATCTCTGCTTCTCTGCCTACTCTGGACTAGTGGCTAGTAATTTCATGTTACCAGCCACCCACTAAGCTGAACTGGTGATAGGTTAAGGGTGAATTTGCAAGATTAGTAATCAGTACAGACAGAGTAATATAAAGGAATGGGTAATGTCAGCAACCAGAGAAATGTAGTAAAGCAACAGATGGAGACTACATTTAGGCCGGAACCCCATGGCTCGATATAGGAGCCGTTCGACGTCATCGCCCTGCTGCCCAACATTGAAGGAGCTGAAGGCGCAGCACTGTTGTTTCTCCAGCTCCAACTATGCTTTGCATGGAGAACCCACAGTCCCCATGCAAAGCAATGGACATCGACCGTGATTTACAGTCATGTCCGATATCTCTGTTTTAGAGCAGGATTGATTGATTCCGCTCGAAAACAGGGATGGCCGCATTAGATATGGGCCAGATAGATGGCCTTGAGTGTACACAGCGCTTGAAGTGGCCATCGATCTGGCCCATATCTATGCGTCTGCTCCCAGTGTTAGAGGGTAGACGTCTTTGGTAACTTGTGAGCAGAACTCTACAGTAGACTAAAAAAAGATATGGTTAATAGAAGATCAGAGATCTAGGTGACAAAATGATAATCCAAGAGCATGACCCTAGGCAGAGTTAAGGAACCACCAGGTCACCGGTCAGGCCAGGCAATGTAACATCTAACACTCTACTGCAGTGGTGGGCAACTGAGTTGACATGGAGGGCCACAAGTGTGGCCTTCAGCATCAATAAAGGGCCGCACATAACATTTTCAATCTATACTGACTTGTATAAGCATTTTATGATGAAAAAATTACAGCAGGCAGAGCTAGAAGACATTATTTTTCATTATAACAAAACATGTTATTAATTATACTTTAAGCATAAGGGAACACTGTAGTGCAGTAATGCACATTTTATTTCATATATATTATCAACGGTTATATGCCCTTATATTGAGGTTATGTGCCACATACAATAATCCCCCGTTCGTTGGTGGAATAGTGGGAGCATAGGCACACATCTTCTTAGAACAGGATATTTTTGGTGAGGTGAGGAACTTGCTCAGGCACTGTCTGGGTTGCTGATTGGCTTTCATGTGCTCAGCCAGAGTGAGTCCCTCTCCTCCTCTTCCCTTGCGAAGAAGATCCTGGGCGAGGACAGGTGAGTTCCTATGCCATTTGCATTAACAGTTAGGTTTCTGGGGAAAACCAAGGGGGGCCGCAAGGAACGCCCAAAGGGCCGCATGTGGCTTCCCGGGCCGCAGGTTGGGCAACTGGGCTCTACTGAGTGGCAAAGGAACACTGATCCTTATGTATCTTACCAAGGAAAGACCACTTTGCAAAGTGACACTAAACATTGAATACGTTATTTGCCACTAGCGCGGTAATTGACCTGCACTACCATTATGCAGATATGCCCATCCAGCTATATCTCTAGATTGTGAGCTCATATGCAGGTGCACACGCTAGGTAGCTGGTTTGTTTTCTTTTTTTTTTTTCAAATTTTTTTTTTATTGAGGTTTTACACAGAAAACAAACATACATACACAGTACCATAGGAGATGTTTCCAGAAATACATCCATAGCATATACAGAGTTCATACACTGACAGTAGCTTCTGAGGTGTAAGAAGACAAAATTGCATATTACATACAATATATTCCGTACCGAGACATTTCACCAAAACAATAACAACAATAACTGACCTTAGTCAAAAAAACAATATAAGACATAAAAGGGGATGTGGGGGGATACAGAAAAGGGATCCGAGAGAGACGGGGCGCCAGAGATGGACACACAGTTAAGAGTCCGGGCCTCTCCACGCTAAATCCAGCTATGGAGATGCCCCGAGTCTGATACCTTCATCCGATAGTTCAAATATATTCCACTTCCTCCACTTTTTATTGTATTTAGTTAGCTTTTCCGCCCTGATGTGGAACAGTTGTTCCATGTCACTTACATGTTTAACCTGTTGGAACCATTCCTGTGCCGTCGGCACTACTTCCCACTTCCAGTGTCTGGGTACAAGCACTTTTGCAGCGTTAATAAAATGCCATTCAAGGCTTTTAAACTGGGGGACCGCCTGGGAGGCCGTCCGGGGCATCGTATATAACAAGTAATGCATGGCAGAGAGCCGTTTCTCCACCCCTGTCACTCGCTCGATCAGACTATGAATCTCCTGTCAGAATGGCTGGAGTTTAGGACAATCCCACCAGATGTGGATCAAAGAACCTACGTCCCCCTGGCATCTCCAGCATTTGTCGTCCACTGGAATTCTCATTTGTTTAAGGACTTCAGGTGTCCTGTACCAATGGGTGAGCAATTTGTAGTTTGTCTCTTGGACCGCCACGCTCACCGAGGTTTTATGGACAGCCAAACAAGCCGTGGCCCACTTGTCCTTCGTCAGGGGGATTCCTAAGTCTCTTTCCCATTTAGCCTTTAGATTCGAAGAGGGGAGTGGCTCCGCCGACTGGAGTAGGGCGTACAGTCTCGAGATCAGGTGCCTGTCAGGGGGAGATGCAGTACACTCCAGTTCGAATGCCGTCAGTGATCGCGAGTAGGATAGCCTCCCCGGGAGGGGATTCAGGTAATGCTTGAGCTGTAGGTATGTCCACCAGGGAATCTGGGCTTTTGTGGTCCGGGGGACAAGGTCTGTTCTGTCAGAGAAGGATTGAGCCGAGAAGAAACTTCCCGCCCGCTGGTCAAAGTACGGGACCCATAACTGCCTAAATGCCCGTTCCGAGCCAATTGGAAAGTCAGGGTTGTCTCCTAGGGGCGTCATTGGGGAGGGGACAGAGGTAAGGCCATATAGTGTTCGGGTTTTAAGAAAAACCTTCAGAGTGGCTTCAATCAGCGGGTGTGTCAGACAGTCTGGTTTGTTTTCTAGTACATCTGGCTGTGTTCCTAGAGGAGAAAACAGTAGCAGAGCAGAAATAAAGGTCAGGCAATAAATCTATTACCTTTTGTGTGAATGCTACACAGATTGTGATCTGCAGCCTGTGGTCATTCATGGGTTACATTGGATTGTAGAAATAGGCTAATGTGCCTATTCTGGTTTTGTCTATGTCTGATCTTTCAAGTACATTTAGATGATGAGAACTACTAAATAATAAAATTTCCGTAATTTATCATTCTAACAAAGCTAAATGTTTAGTACGGAGGGCTGGAAAATTTACAGTAAGATTGTGGAAATTAAATTCTTTTTCCAACACATCGTGCTCTAGACTTACATTTAATTACCCAAACATTTAAATGCCATTGTCTGCACAGGGAACATCTTTGTGCTCTGATTTGTAGATGTTAACATTGATATTCCCAGCGGAATGTCTCTACGCTAGTATTATTAGCTGGTGAAAACAGAACGTGCCTACCAAATGATATCATCGGACGCTTTGCTCTCAATCTGCAGGCATCTTGGCTAATATAGGGCATTACATTTATAACGCTGTGAATGCCCACTTGAATAATTACTGTTAACGGGCCACATTTCAGTTCACAAAGGCTGTGCTCTATTGGGAATTTTTAGATTTAGTTACATAGCACAATCAAGCCTTCTTAAAACAGAAGGTATTTACACGGCCCAATCCAGCACAAATCCCAAAACTTTAGGTGGAAGCCTGCGTTTCAAGACAGTCGGCGGAGCCATGCAAATTATTACTTTTCGCCCCATCATCCAAATGCACATCCAGAAACCGCTGGTGGAAGCCCCCCCCCCCCACATGTAAGAAGGCTTGATTGTGCTATGCACTGCTCGAGTTGAGGGCTTTTTGATTCCTTTCATCCCTTCTCACCATAACCTTCACGGGTACTTCCCCTAGATTTAGTTACAAAATTGTGGCAACTTAACAGCATTTTCCCCAATAACACTGTATATCTGTAATAATCTCTTTTTAAATAAGTACATTTCACAAATCACACAAATACAGCTTACAAAATTCATACTAACTTACGACAAATAACAATAACTTCAATCATTGTTTCAAACTCTTGTTAGAACAACTTCTATCCATTCCACCTGCGGCCCTTTAGGCGTTCTTCAGCGGCCCCCTCAGTCCTCCCCTTGTGGCCCCCCAAAACCTGCATAGGGCATAGGAACTCACCTGTCTACAGATCCCCTGCTGACAGGCCCTCACTTGGGATCTTCTTAGAATGGGAAGAGGAGGTGAGGTGAGAAACTTACATGATAAGCAGATGTAAAAGCCGATCAGCAACCCAGATGGTGACTGAGCAAGTCCCTCGCCTCTCCTCTTCTCCTCTAGTGTTGGAAGAGGAGCAGCAAACAGGGCCTATGCTCCCACTGTTCCACCAATGAATGGGGGGGGGGGGCTTGTGTAATATATATTGCGGGTCTCAACCTGAGAATAGTGGCACATAACCTTTGAGCCTTTGATGATATCTATAAGGCACATAAGTAAGCTTGAAGTATAATTTAAAACAAGTTAAAAACTGAAAAAGAATGTCTTCTAGCTGTGCCTGCATTAATTTTTCATTATAAAATGCTTATACAAGTCAGTATAGATTGAAAATATTATATGTGGCCCTTCAGTGATGTTGAGGGCGGCACTTGTGGGTTGTGGCCCTACATATCAACTCAGTTGCCACCACTGCCTTAGCATATAGCAGTTCATCCATGTATATAGCATACATACATATAGCAGTTCATCCATGTATATAGCATATATACATATAGCAGTTCATCCATGTATAAAGCATACATACATATAGCAGTTCATCCATGTATATAGCATATATACATATAGCAGTTCCCACATTTTTAAAAATCTTCCCAGAATATCTGTTTTTTTTGCCTTAGCACTAATCATTGTTTGCGTTACCTTCCTGCTAAATCCTGCTAATTGCATGAGTTCATTGTTGTTGTTTCCCATACTTTTAGAGATGGTCGAATTTTTGTAAAAAAAATTCGACCATTTCGACAGTTTTGAGTAATTGCAAAGCCCCTGAGCATGGTATCATCACCAAATTGGAGATGTAGAAAAGGGTTAGGGGTATATTTCAAAAAAGAAAGTATGTCTCTAACACGAATAGTTTTTTCACAAATTAATTCAAATTCAAGTAAAAATTGCGAAAATTGGAATTTTGACTTTAATTTTGAACTTAATTTATGCAAAAACTGCATGTGCTAGAGCAAAACCTTTTTTTTAAATGTTCCCACAACCCTTCTCTACATCTCCAGCAATTTTGGTAATGATACAATTTTTAGGGCCTTTGCAATCTGCTCACAAAGTTAGCAAGTCGAAAAATTCGACCATCTCTAGCTATGATCTGTTTGGTTCCCGTCAACACATAATTATATATTTAAAAATATAAATATCAACGCATAAATATAGTTTTGGTCAATCCTTGGGGTCGAATATGCAGCAGAGCTGTTTTTCTAGCTGTTTCTCCTGAAATCATATCTGCAATAATCTGTTAACCTCCCTAGCGTTCTGCTTGTACCACGTTTAAACGTGGTAGGGACGATCGCAGCAGTGTACATTGTACACTGCTTAAAATTCCTGCCCCTGTACATGTTGCCGGCTTTATCAATGACGCTGACATGGGCTGGGAGACTGACGCTACACCATTAACATGGAGGTCCTTGCCATGCCACCGTGACGCGCTCAGGGCGCTCCCACAATTCCGCAAATGCTGCAGGGATTTAGAGAATCGCTGCAGCTTTCCGGGGGTATATCGTGTTCCCCCTCCTCTAGCATTTGGTACGAACGAATGAACTGGGTTCCTCTCAAACGCTAAGGAGGTTAATACTGTTATAGCTTATCCATGAATAGAACCATTCCCATTAACGACTAACCCAGCTGAAAGTACTGTTCCCCCAAAGATTCTAAATTGTTCCTCTGCACAGTGCATATACCCTTCTCAGTCAATGGAAATAAGTGCATGTGCTTATGCTCTAGAATTCAATGAAATAAAAACAAAGGAATTGTAAGGTCTCCAAAATAACTTTACAAACTGAACAATCAAGTGTCATTCATGTATAGACTTGATTTTTATCTATTGAATATAGAAATGTAAAAGCTAATTGGTAGCCATTTTGATGAAATTGGTTGATAGGAAGCAGTTATAAACATTTATTTTTTGCAGTCTTTTTTTGTTCAGCACTCTAATTTTCTTTACCCACACAATTTCCACGATTTCTCTTTCATCTCTGCTGAAAAAACTCTTCTCAACATATATTCATCACTCATGACATGATTAAGAGCAGGGGTGTCAAACTTGAATGCACAGCTGGCCAAAATTCAAAACTTGGGCAAAATCTAGGGCCAATCTTTATATTTATGTTTGTCCTTCTCATCAGATATAACAATGGACCTTTTCATATGGAAACCAGTGTTTTGCTCTACAATTTACACTGTCGAGACAACTGCCTGCAAAATAGTGTCATCTAGATTAGGACACCATGGAGGTCATATCAGGCTAAAGCTGATGGCATCATCTCGTCCAGCCCTGTCCTGTCAGTACTGCTCTGGACGAGATGGTGCCGTCCGGTGAAGATCATTCCCCAGATGTGCCCCTTTGAAGTTAACCCTTTCACCCCTGGTGTGATGTCACCAGGTCCATCGCATCAGGGGAGAGAGGGTGACAAAGGGAATTGTACTGGATACAATGATAACTGTATCCAATACAACTCAAAGTAAAAAAAAAAAACACAAAACCAATTGTAATCACATTTTTATTATAAACAAAACATAAATATGAATACATACTGCTTTGAAATATTTCATACAAAAAGTGTATTTTAGAGATTTTATCATTCAAATGATACCTTTTATAAAAAAATTTTACATAATTGTTAGTTTCAATCATTCAAACCCTTGTACGGACATATTTTGGGAAGTTACAGGCCTACAACATAAAAAAATATGCCATTCCATTTAAGTCTATGGTGTGCTTTTGGTACAGAAATCTGGACCAGCACTAGGTGAATCTGCATCATGCAAGATGTAAAAAGTAAAACACATATGGCATCTAATCATAATGTCATAATGTCTATAGCATAAAATTCTTAATTAATGAATGAATAAAATAACTTTTAAAAGAACAATCTCATTGGACAAATATCATGACACCATGGGCCACATTTGTTTGAACCTGAGATTTAGAGGGAGGTCAACCAATGAAATGGAGTTGCAAGGACTCAGATCAGATGTTTGGTCAGTTTGTCATCCCACATACTGCTGGACATGAATTAAACGTGCATTGTTATATACTACCGCAACATTTGCATCTTTAATTTTTTTTTAAGTAAAAGCTCTTTTACAAAATAATACATTGTCACCATGTTGGTTGCTCATTTTTTTTTTTCTACAGAAAGAGAAGCTTATGTAATTGAAATGTAGGAAAAACCTTAATCCTTTTCTTTACTGTCTATTTCCCTTTGCTATGGTTTTATCCAAATGTAAACAGAATTAAAATATTATTTCCAATATGGTAAAATTAAAAAAGAACAAACATGTTGTGTGTTTGTTGTTTTTTAATTACAAAATGAAATAGCAACGTTTGGGAATCAAAATTAGAATGTTGTTTTAACACAGTCTCCATCATTTATTGACCCTGAACGTATTTTTTTTAAATAGTTCTGTGGGAAAAAGAACTGCTCGAGCTATCCACGGCCAAGTCAAATAAAGTCAACAATTTCAAATGTGATTTTATGGCCTTGAAATCTTTGCGCTAATAGTTTGTTTCCCTGGGAAACTATCACAGTCCGCAGCAGCAAAGGTCAGAAAGCTGGAATGGGTATCCCTAAAGGGTGTTAAAGATTCACTGGAAGGATCAATACCATGTCAACTCCTTGCCGGAGGATGAAATATGATTTCCCTGAGAACATAAGTTCCTTTCTTCTAACATATGCATAAGTTCATATATACATTTGTCATCTGTCTTGCAGCACAATAAGTTTTTATTTTAGTGTAATACAATGAAAAAAAATCCAAACCTTTCTTTTTTTAAAGAGACGAAACATAAAAAAGTAAGCTTTATGTTTTTTAGTATTGCATATGTTTTTTTATTATTTTAGATATAAATAAACTTTAAAAATCACCTACAGGCTAAAGATACAATAAAAAAAGCTCTCTAATGCAACTACTTGATTTTACGCTTTAAAAGACACACCCCCCAAAATCAAAGGGAATACGGCTGTGCGCCATATAGAGCAAATTAATAAAAAAGAAACCTGGGGCAAAAATGTGTCCTGTATGTTTGCTGTGTGTCCGATCTCCAAAGAGATAGACAGTTACCAACAAGTCCCCGAGGCAGTAGGCTCCTGACAGGAGAAGGGCAGAAGCATGGTCCAGCATGGTGTGCAGGGCTGTTGCATACTTTATTAGTACATAGACTAACTTATAGAGACTTACTTTACACTGGCAGCTCACCCTGGGACATCATATTTGTATATTGAGCTGGGTGAATCCCTGGCTGTCACAGAATGAGATTACGTATGCACTTACAGAATTGCAAGTGCAGAAATAATGTATGGTGGCATTGTGTAGATAGAGGGGGTAATATAGAGGGAGAAAGAAAACCCTTTTTAAGATGCAAGTAACATCTATAAGTTCCAACAAGATGCTACAGGTAGCCTAAGAAAACTCAACTGTAAACAAACACAAGATATTGACGGTTTAGAGGGATATATACTGTATATATATATATATATATATATATATATATATATATATATATATATATTGTACAGGACCACCTGGACAGGTCCTGTAAGACCAGAAAACTTCCCATGTATTCAGGAGGTAATCCATTAGGTGGTCCTGGAAGGAGTCCGGGATATTATTGAACATTATTATTAGTATTATAATATATAGTGATATAATACATATTATATATTATTGAATATTAGTATTGAGCATTAATATTCGTAAACTGTTGGTTGCTGAGCATTATTTTGGTTCTGTTTTGTTACAGGGTCCTGGTCTCTGGAATGGGAAGGAAGGAAATGGGTGGGCCTTCCCATTCTGCCTAGGTACACTCCCGGGTAAAACCTGGGTGCACATGTGTGGAGTTAGGTGTGTCTAAAGTCAGAGTGTCAAGGCCCCTGAACATGTAAGAGACAGTGGACTGATAGTGCAGTTGACACCAACTGGGGTCACACAAGTAGTGTGGAGCCCTAGTCTGTGACTAATGATAGTCAGGCCAGACATGATGAATTGAGAGCACCCATTTGAGGCTGAACCCCCACAATATATATATATATATTGAACCAATTAATATTAATCATATTAAATATGTACTATAATTATCTATTGATATTTATTTTTTAGTCTCAATAGAAGGAAAAGTCCTACAGCAACCTAACACCCATAGGCATTCACTGGAAACACTGCGTTAGCACCGCAGCCTGGTAAATGTGACATGGCTGAAGGGTTAAGGCTATGTTTCCATTATACGTAAGGACGCCCTCCGCTAAGCATATTGCTTGGTGGGATCCCGACGTAGCACAAAGACGTACATGCAGAGGCTCAACATACTCGACTACGTTCAGTGAAGACACAGCATCCGCCGAGCAGGTAAGTCAATGTGCTACGTCGGGATCCCCGCCAAGCAATACGCTTAGCGAAGGGGGTCTCTACTTATTATGAGAACATAGCCTAAATGGGGAGCTTGACAAGTAGCTGCTAAGCACCCACACACAGGGCAAGTGCTTTCTGGCTTGCTGCACACTGCCAACTTTAACCGCAAAATTATATTGGCATAGTAAGGCCAAGAGTAACAGTCAATAATAATGTATGATAAAAATTTTATTTAATGTATAAATGATGGCATTTTATAAATTATACACATAAATAGCTTTTTTTGTTCGAATTGTTTCTATTTAAACATACGAAGATTTGTTGCAGAAGATCATACTGGGAAGAAAGAAATAGACAATAAACATTGTGACCATAATGACCAGATAATGGCTTGTCTAATCATTTGTAGTAACACAGTTTACAATGATGGTTGTCTTATGTCTTGGTTGTGTAATATTTATACTGTGTGAACAGCAAATGTTTATCTATCAGCATACTAATAAGTACATGTATGTGATTTTTAAAATACTCACACTTTCTAAGGACAGGCAAAAGTAAATATTTTCCTCTTTTATACTTTTTTAATGGAAAGACTTGACCTTTTCTACTATTAAACAAAAGAAACATTCCTGGAGGGAAGTTACATTTCTTATAAAGAAAAGCCACGATTGTATTCCCAGACACAAAATCCCCTGGCACACTATCCAGTAAGCCAGTTATATTCATAGTTCATCTTAATCCAGTCCCATCATAATAATTAGTCGATGATGTAGGTCATCTTCATCACCGTAAAAGGGGTGATAGTGTTTAGTTACAGAGCATTTTAGTGTGCCAGAGGAATAAAGTGAATATTCTATAAACCCTGGTCCCAGTCAAGATTTTGCTTTAAATAATGTCAGTTAGATAATTCATTGTATAGCAAAGTGTACGTTAACTGCGTAATTGAATAATATGTTCCTGACAGGTTAGCTGACGTGTATCAGGCTCAGCAGAATAAGCGCTCTGCTCTATGACTCACCGTGTTTAAATGTAGAAGGAAGAATCCTCAGGAAACTAGGACAACAAGATACAACTGCTGAGTAAAGCAGAAATAATAAACTTGTTGTAGACGCTTGTGTATTACCAGTTCAGCCTGAATAAATCGGTTGAGTCTTTATTTTTTAATTTTTTTTAAACTAAGCTTACTTTGTGAGGTATTTGCCATGCTCACAGACAAGGAAGGTATCTTCACCAACATTGCTAGACATGTAGAGAAGGGTTTGTAGCATTGAGACCTTTATGTCCTGCTGATGTATTATGTTTGGGTCTGGGCAGCGGCAATGAGAGTTCTTGGGAGACAGGAATGTGGATGCTTGAAGAACTTTATTCAAACTTCTGCTACAGTTCCTATGGGAGAGAGGGCGAGGGAGCAGGATTTCACCGACTAGAGCAGGCCCGCAGCAGGACATCACTTTGAATACCTCTCCCTGACTCTGTAGCCTGACGAGCTGGATGCTTGACCTCTGACCTTCCCCTCAGCAGGTCTTACCTCCACCCCAGGCTATCTGTGGTATGGCCCCTCCAAAGACTGGCAGCACGATACCCTTTCAGCGACAGGCAGACATCCTTTCTTGAACCGGTGACAGGTGCTCTTGAACTCTAGGCAGACAGGTTCCCACAGAGACAACTTCTCTGGCATCCAGAGACAGAAGGCTTCCTGGACCTTGTGGTGCACCCAGGTGAGGTGGAGATTCAGCTCTTTCTCAGGCAGACTTTACAAAGTCTTTACCATAGTAGACACAGAGGCCCCAGAGGGAATCTCTGGCTCACAGGAGATGCAGACAGGAACACAGACCACACAGGGCCCCAGGGGGGATCCCTGGGTCACTGAAGACACAGACCTGAGTAAAGGTGGGTTTACACGTGTGGATTTTTTCGTTCAATCAATTAAGAATGAACAATTTTTTGGTTTGGTAGAATGGCAAATTTGTTCGATGGATACATTTTCGATCTCGAACAAAAAATCGTTCAAATGGTCATCGAACATGTTGGTAAATTTTTATCGGTCGTTATAATTCCAAATGTATTTTCATTCGATATCGGGATGAATGAACAAAAAAATCTAATGTTACATTCGATAAATGGACGAACGATGTTCGACAAAAAAATCTATCAAAAAATTGATCGAACAGAAACTCTACACCTCTAAACCCACCTTACGACACCCCACATTCCAGAGGGATAAGTCAGTTACCTCCATAATGTTGTGAGCAGGTGCCATGTTGTTTACCAGCCCGTGTTGTTTACCAGCCCAAATGTCACCTCCGGGCAGATCAGGTTTGATACAGTTCCCGACAAAATTCTGGAGGGAAACTGGACAAGCCTGCACCTACCAGAGAAGGCCAAGTTAACACCTTACTCTTAGCATTAACTCTCACTAGAAGGGTGCTACAGTTTCTTAATGTTCCCACAGCCCTTCCTCACATATCCAAGAATTTTAGGCTATGTCTCCACTGCGTTGTATGATCCATTGGGACCCCCTTCTTTAAGTGCGGGGTGCCGACAGAGCACATACACATTACCTGAGGATCCACACGGGCAGGTAATGTGTATATGCTCTGTTGGGACCCCACAAAGCACTACGCTTAATGTAGGGGGTCCCGACGGAGCACACAACGCAGAGGAGGCATAGCCTTAGGGATGCTACCTTGTTCAGGGTCTTTGAAATTGACTCCCAAATAAAATGAACTAAAATGAACAAGGCATTTCATATTTAAATAACTCTTGCAGAAACCTAGTGCTGGATTTAGACTTGTGAGACCAATAAACTATATATTGCTGGGTGTAGTGGCCAGCCAGTTAGATTGTCCATGGCTGTGCACAACTGCACAATCCAGAGCTGGTTGTTAGGATTTACAATCTGTGCTGCTTGTTTGTTTATACTGTTGGCAGAGATCTAGTAAGCTGGTGGCACCACCCTTGCCAACCACCACACAATGAAAGTATTGCCTGCTGTATACTCTAAAATGAGGCAGAAGCCAGCAAAGGTGGCATTGACATGTCAGCGTGATGTGTCCTGGTGAGCTCAAGCACTGCCAGCAAAGGTGGCATTGACATGTCAGCATGATGTGTCCTGGTGAGCTCAAGCACTGCCAGCAAAGGTGGCATGGACATGTCGGCATGATGTGTCCTGGTGAGCTCAAGCACTGCCAGCAAATGTGGCATGGACATGTCAGCATGATGTGTCCTGGTGAGCTCAAGCACTGCCAGCAAAAGTGGCATGGACATGTCAGCATGATGTGTCCTGTGACCTTCAGCACTGTCAGATTGACAACGCGATATCCCGCGTTAAAAACAAAGAAGCACAGGCAGACACTGTCCAATTCACTTGGATGGGAGTGTCCTGTCTGAATCTTTTTTACCACATTGGATGAGCGTCCGTAGGGCTTGTGTTCACTGCAGCTTAATCCCTGTGTTCGGCAGGCACCAGCTGTGGAGATTTTACTAAGGACACAACATGTTCTAGTCATTTAAGAAGGACGAGATCCACCTTTCATTGCAGCAATGCACAGCGCCGCCATCAGACTAAAACACAGGGAACATGAGCAGTGCCCTTACATGCCCGAAGGAGTGTTCCTTAAGATTAAAAAAAAAGATGTAAGAAGGTGGCAGACTATTTAGGAGATGGACTACAGAAATCAATATAAGGGCATTTTGGGGTTTTTTAGACTCTTTTAGCTGAATCTAAAACATATTTCTGTATAGTGATTTAGCTTCATGAAAAACACAAAATGATACCTTTGGCAGCAATCGCAGCCTTGAATCAAGGATAGAATTCTGTCAGCTTTGCACATCTGGATGCTACAATGTTTTAATGAACTACACAGCTTTGGCAGGTTGTATGGAGACCAAATGTGAGCAGCCTTTTCGGGTACAGCTATAAATTGTTTCTCTTTTTTTTTTAGCAACTCTTTCTTTTTGTCTGTAGGCTTAAGGAAATTGGCTTCCTGGTGGCAGACAGAACTGTCTCCCAATTTTCAGGTATCTTGCACATGTGTTTTTATCCTTTCTACTCTCTACCCTTACACATTCAGGTGTTGTAGCAAGGAAATATCATCACAGCACAATTTAGCCACCACCATGTGTCACAGTGAGGATGATATCTTTATGTTTTTCTAAGCAACTCTTTATTGTTGCCTGTAGGCTTAAAAAGATTGGCTTCCTGTCAGACAAACTGTCTCCCAATATTCAGGTATCTTGCACATGTATTTTGATCCTTTCTACTTTCTACCCTCACACATTAAGGTGTTGTAATAGTGAAGTATCATCACAGCACAATTTAGCCACCACCCTGCTTCACAGTGAGGATGATATCTTTATGTTTTTTCTTAGCAACTCTTTATTTTTGCCTGTAGGCTTAAGGAAATTGGCTTCCTGTCAGACAAACTGTCCCCCAATGTTCAGGTATCTTGCACATGTATTTTGATCCTTTCTACTCTCACACATTCAGGTGTTGTAGTAGTGAAGTATCATCACAGCACATTTTTGCCACCACCGTGCTTCACAGTGAGGATGATATATTTGCAATTATGTGAATACAATCTATTTTGAATGCAAAAAGGTTTCGTTTGGACTCATATGAACCATAGAACCTCCTTCCAGCTAGGTGTCTCTACTAAACTGTAGGTGATATACCATGTGCTTTTTGGCTAACAGTTGTTTTTTCTCCGTCTAAAGCTAAAATTGTAAATTGTAAATGTATAAAATGGTGAAACATGCATATTATTTAAAATGTCAGCCTCTGAGCTTTGAAACCGCATACAAAACGGCTTAGATGTCTGGGTGGCATCTGTCACTAGTCTCCTTTAACGCTCATGTCCTTTTCTTAAAAGATTCCTACCTGTGCTATTCTCTTTTAATTTATGAATAGTCTTCTAATTGAATGTATAAAAAATTTACTATATCAAATGTACTTTCAGAGATATTGAGTGATTTGGAAACTCTTGTGCTCTTAAAACACTTTTTCAAAGTTGCTCATATTCCTTCCTATTTCTTCATCATCATGAGAACGAAATGTTTACCTTCCAGTTACAATATTTATACTTCAATATCAATGACGATGTCCATTTCACTTAAAATTTAAATTGGAAAAGAATTGGCTACATTTTCAAAACTGAAGTGTTGTCATAATAAACAGATTGTGTTTATGTATTTTATATTCTTTTTTGTCATGGAAACTTTTTTATGGTGTTGATTCAAGGTTCCTGAAAAAGGAAGTACTTACAATATCCAAAACAGAATGTAAAGAAGCCTGCAAACTTCAGGAGACAAGTACTTTATTGACTTCATGGCCACATAATTATTGGAGAAGATAAAAAGTCCTATGACAAAATGTAAACAGTAAAGCCTGGAAATGGATTGAAGTTGAATGAATTGAATTGAAATTAATTGAACATTGAAAACTGTTGGCAAGATGATTGCAGAATTTTACCCAAAATGTTGGACAACTTACCTTAATCAGTCCAGAGGCTAAAATATAATACACTGATTGCAATGCAAAGTCAACCAATGCTAAGTCAACAAAAGTCAAGGCGCTAGATTGGGCATTAACATTTCCTGATGAACTCTTAAATCTCTTTATGGAACTGTCATATATTTTAGGCAGCCAACAGTATTGTCCCCTTTAAGACTTCAGACAATTATCCCATGGTGTATGATGTGGATGTGATGTGATGTGGAGTATCTGGTAGAGATGCTCCGATCAGCATTTTTGGGGCCGATCACCGATTACCGATCACCAAGA
>CM070032.1:167003560-167046131 GCA_036250615.1 Ptychadena robeensis
TTAAGCCAATATCGGCCGATCATGATCGGCGGCCGATCAATCGGAGCATCACTAGTATCTGGGCACATTCCCTACTCCAAGTTTTCTCTTTTTTTCAGTCTATTGCTTTCAATGGACTAAAAACTGCACCAGAATCACAATGGACGCAGTATGTGCGACCACACATTTCAGACATGGTTGCGACACAATAGAGTTTTGCAGTAACCGGTGTTTTTTTCTGAAGGCGCTATGCACCACACCTGGAGAGACTGCTCCTATGTGGACAATGGAAAAGGTTCGGGCATCCAAAAAGCACATCTTAACCGCTCCCAAGAATCTGGAGCCTTAGGCATTGGGATTTAAGTAGTTTTATTGCTTCTATGTTTTACCCAGGATTACCAGGCCTCTGTGTTACTCTCTTCTCAGTTTCTGTGTAAAGTTGTTTGTTCCTGTAGAAAGACCCTTTGGGCCAAGGGTAGAATAAAATCCAATTGCATTTAGACGCCTATTGTCATTGGTTGATCCACAAATCTTCACAGGATCTTAAACATACAGTTCATATAAAATATCCCAATAATTTCTGTGAGGCTTTTTTGCATGACACACCCCTCGTCCCCAATACACATCCCCACCATCATTGCTTATCGATGATGCCAAGGATGTGCTAGATATACATGGCTTATATACAAGGTGGATTGGCTGGTCTGCCAATACGGAGGACTTCCGCGAGCTCTCACCAGACAGGTGAGTATCCCCTTGGTTAGCTCAGAGTGAGTTTTGTTAGTAAACAAACTCACCCCGAGTTAACTCACAGTCACATTATGTTTCTATTACTATGTTTCAGTTAATGGCCTTGCTTGATTGACATCCACACACATATATAAAATATCCAAGGCTTCTGTTCTGATTTGAGTTTCCTCCAGCATGTTAATACACAGATAATGGTAACATGAAGATGACCTAAGGGTTCTGTTATAGTCGTCTGCTTATTGGTACACACACCTCCACATTGTATCTGGAGACTGTCTTCTAGATTCTATTTAACCTGTAATTACATTTTCTATCCTGGCATATCTGAGAGACATGTTTGTATTATCAATGAGTCACTCACAAATAACCAACCTCTGAAGCAGGTTAATTGCTATTGATCCATACAGGCATGAATGATAAAGTGAGCCGTGTTGTCAATACTTCAGCCATTCTAAAACAGAAAACAAGACAAAAATATTAGTAGTATAAATGGCACTCACATAGATATTTGATTCTTTACTATTTGGCAAAAAACATATATTAAAGTTTAACTAACACATGAATTGATCACCTATGTATCATGTTGTGCTTCTAAAGTGTTTTCATGATGCTTTAAAGCTAAACTTCATGGACAAATCTTTACCCTTTCTCCAAATTGAGGGTTAACTCATGCTCATGTAGCCAATGGGTTTATGAATAAGGTGATGCTCTTACTATAGTCCTTGATTTCATAAATCCAACACAATCCTACAAAATTGTTTTCTCTAGTGGTGTGCCCTCAATGAATATCAATTTACCTCTACGACAAGACTAAACCATTGCAACAGGCAGGGGGCCCCCACCTCAGAGTTAAGCTTTAAGTGAGTGAGTTTAATATTTCTCCAAATGTATTCACTCTCACAGATGTCAAAGTCCCTAAATTCTACATATACAAAGACAGGACAAGGGGAGGGAAAGTAGGGTAAAACCCTTGCATATTCCCTACCCAGCAATGGGGACTAGAACTCCTAGGACTTTACAGGCACAAATACGATCTATGGTTTTCTGATAAATATAGAAATAGATTAATGATATTGGTCAACAAACATATACATTATATAAATCAAGATTGTATAAAAATATATTCTTTTTAAACTGTAACAATTCATTATATGTATATCCAAATTAGTCACACTCATTTACATGCCATGTATATGCAGCCTACACATTGCTGTAAACATGTATGGTCTTGACGTGTTTCACATTCCTCAATCTCCTGTTCAAATACAAGTACAAGTGTTGCTATGCATTTACATATACTCACCATCCCAGAGTGTGATACTGGTAACATGCTTCCCCCAATGGAGCAGACCAACGGGCGTCACCATGAGGCCTCACCCCTCCCTGCAAATGTAGGAGGTAAGAAGAAATAACAGGGGACCCATGGCCATCCATCTATAACTATCAAACAAAATAAATATTGTTTCAAATGTCTATTTGAACAGTATGAATAGACTAGAAGCTTGCTAACAATAGAGAGCAATCATAGTATTTAGGGATGTCCACTTATCCCATGATTGATACTAAAATATTTATAACCTGGATTTTTTATACTAAATCATCAAATTGCAGGCACGGTAACTAGAAAATTACCTACCAAATGGTGATGAAAATGAAATAAAAAATAATAAAAGCGATAGAAATAGAATTTTAACCAATGTAGATTAATAAAATATCTCGCTGGCTGATGGCTTAGTGTCATGTACTGTATTTAGACTAGTAGGTGTCCCCACCATAAGCGTGTCCCCACCATAAGCATTGGTGTCAAGATCAGGAGGGAGGCAGGCAACACACACTGAGATCCAGACAGAAGTGGTGGTGACAAAAATAGATTTAATGCAGACTTACAGGCAGGAACAAACACAGGTGAAAAAGTCCAGGGTACAGGGGTGTCCAGGGTTCAGGGACAAGAAGCCAGGGAAAGCATGAAGTCCAGACAAGCAAGCAACAGCAGCAATGAACAGCAAGCCTGGTCTGGATGAAGCACACCTAAATAGCCCTAAGCTAACGAGGAAGGTGTGAGCTCCACCCAGCCCACGCTTACAGGGATCCACCTGCTGGTGACTGTGGGACCAACCCATGGATGGGCAATCACAGTACCACCAGCAGGTGGTGACCGGAACAGCCAGGGTCCTCACAGTACCCCCCTCCAAAGGAGTAGCCACTGGACGCTCCAAGACGCCTGGCTACAACACGTGGTGGCAACACCCCCCAGGGTCAAACATGAAAGTGTCCAGCAGCGCAGACACAGGATGCAGGGGGATCACCAGAGCGGACTTGGGGTGCAGGATCACCGGAGCGGACTCGCGGTGCAGGATCACTGGAGTGGACTCGGGGCGCAGGATCACCGGAGCAGACTCTGTGTGCAGGATCACCGGAGCGGACTTGAGGTGCAGGATCACCGGAGTGGACTCAGGGTGCAGGATCACCGGAGTGGACTAAGGGTGCAGGATCACCGGAGCGGACTTGGGGTGCAGGATCACCTCCTCTGGAGCAGACCCGGGAGCAGGATCACCTCCTTTGGAGCGGACTCGGGGTGCAGGATCACCTCCTCTGGAGCAGACTCGGGGAGCAGGATCACCTTCTCTGGAGCGGACTCGGGGAGCAGGACCTCCTCTGGAGCGGGCTTGGGGTGCAGGACCTCCTCTGGAGTGGGCTCGGGTGCAGGACCCCTCTGGAGCAAGCTCGGGGTGCAGGGCGACCTCTGGAACAGGCTCGGGGTGCAGGGCGACCTCTGGAGACCTCTCAGAGTTGCATAGTGGGTCACCGCTAAACAAGTCCAAGAAAAAACAAAAAGGTCCAGCAGAGGGAATACGTGTGTGCTACACTGGTCAGTAGGGCTGTTCATTCTGTCAGGATCAGCTACTGAGGGGGCGACCAGGCAGGCAACATTGAGAACCAGACAAAGGTGGTGGTGACAAAAATGGATTTAATGCAGACTTACAGGCAGGAACAAACACAGGTAAAAAAGTCCAGGGTACAGGGGTGTCGAGGGTTCAGGTTCTGGGACAAGAAGCATGAAGGCAGGGAAAGCAAGTCCAGACAAGCAAGCAACAGCAACAATGAACAGCAAGCGTGGTCTGGATGAAGCACACCTAAATAGCCCTAAGCTAATGAGGAAGGTGTGAGCTCTACCCAGCCCACGCTTGCAGGGAGCCACCTGCTGGTGACTGTGGGACCAACCCATGGATGGGCAATCACAGTAATTTAATTACATAGACTTAAAAAAATAGACTTTTCTTTTATGCATTCTAAACCTGAGGAACACTAAATCAGTGATCACTATATTTTGTGGTAATAAGGCACACCCCTGTAAACATATGTATACAGAGGTGCATTTCTGCTCTCTGGTCTGATCATTCCCGTCTGTCCTCACTTCCTCCTCGCAAGTGTCGAGCATTTAGGAGAAGGTGGAGGCACAGAGAAAGGAGTGATCAGACCAGATAACTAAAACATGCAGTGCCCTGCTTTCTCTTCTGTGTGCGGCTTTAATTTTATGCTCTCCCTGTTGGAGGAAGGGGCAGTCAGAAGTAGGTGACCGCAGAGCAACCAGCATTCCTCCACTCTGAGCAAAGCGGAAAAAGGGTGACTGCTCAGCAATCACTTGGGTACCTAGACTCCAAACTGGCAACAATGTACCAACTGTAACTAGTAATAAATAGAAATTATAATAAAAATACTTTTTAAAAATATAATATTTCACAGATATTAACCTTAACAGAGTATTGCTCTACTATAATAATGCCAAGAGGTTACTTGTTTTACTTGTAGTCATACAGCTTTTTTTTTTTTTAATCATTCAAATTTTATTAATAGTGCAAATATTAATACAAACCGGTATACAGCTTTTATTCAATTTGCATTTAGTATTCAAATCAAATAATCCAGGTTATACAGTGCTACTATTTTCAAAATATATATTTCTGCAGATATGTTTATGAATCCCCTGAGCCAAACATTCACAAAATCAGGTTCTAAATAATCATTTTGGCAATGACTGTCTTGAGTGGAAAATGCATAGTCCAAGCAAGTAAATCTTCTGGTTTGTTCCCTGTTGGGTCATTTCAAGGACTTTGAAAACTGTACTTCTCTCTTGCATAAGAGCATACAGAAGGTGGAGGGTTTCTTGGTTGTCTTCAGCATCTGCCTCAATGGAATGGAACTTAATACCCTCACCATATAGCTGTAAAGCTTCTGAGCAGGGCATTACAGTAAACACCAGTCAATCGGTTGTTCTGATAATAGATACTGGCTCCACCAGATGATGAGCTGGTGGAACCATTGATAATGCTACTAGGTAAGGTGCTTTTGTCAGAGCAGAGATTATACAATACATACAATTTGTTATGGAATTAAGCATAAAAATTACTTTTGCTAATGGCCTAGTGTGCCAAAATATTTTACATATCTTCATACATTAGAAGGAATTGTAAACCATGAATATATGTGTGCATGTCCTCATTAAATCATCTAATCAAGTAATGCTAATTTTCTTTTGTCTTTATATGATGCTTCTAGGTGTCAACTACAGAAAGGAGTAGCTAACACTGAAAAATGTTTGTATTGTGATAGCAACCCATTAAAGCTGCAATGTTCTTCTCCAGAACTGTCAGTGTTCTTGTGTTTTCATTACATTTATACAATAATAAGAATAGTTTCAACAAAAGAATGATTGCACAGTAATTAATTACAGAAACACATTTCAAATTTTCCACGCAAAAATCTCATTATTTTTGCCTAGTGTGTAACCACAGAACAGAAAATCCTAACAGAGAGATAAATATCTCCAAGGAGCTCCATCTGTTTTGGTAAGAATCGTCCGCTTAAAATAAAAACATATTTCATCTGTTCTTGATTTTTTATGTCTTTCTTTCTAACTCAAGGTGGGTGTGCCATTGGTTAGGGTCTGTAGGGTGCCTACATGTGTAGCACTTGGCCCCTAAACTCGGGGTGGACTTTCTGAGGATGTCTGAGGCTCCAGGTACTGTACTGTACTGTTCCCCCTGCTTACCACCACGGTCCCGGGCTGTTCAGCAACAATTGTGCTTGCATCCACTCCACAGTTTCCTCTCAGCCCTGGTGACAGCAAGTCTGCTGTTGGTTTTCTGCAGCACTTCCTGAAGGACCAGCACATGTCATTTCCTGAAGTTTAGGGGATTGGTCATGTTTCCTCGCTGACCAAACTTGGTCCTTCTGCATGTACAGTATATGAGGGGCTCAACCCTTTTTATTGATGTCTCAGTGTCAAGGTCACTGTGTCCTGGTAAAGGCCCCCACTTACGCAACATACGTGTGCGCTCGCAGCCGTCAGTCCTTGGCAAAATCAGCTGCCGATCAGGGGGTGCCCACATGGGACGACAGATCCTTGTCACCCCAAAGCTTGGTCGGCCAGAGGACAGACATGTCTGTAAATCTCTGGCTAATGCCATTAGTTTTAATGTGGACCGGCCGATGCTGTGAGCAATGGAGAGCAGCATGATGACATCATCACGCTTCACTCCGCCGCTCATTTGTCAGTACATGCGTGGGGGCCTTAAGGCTCCTGAATTGGTGTTTCTGTGTTACTGATTCATGCTTGTGTTCTGAGATTTTAACACTTGGTTAACACTTGTCTGCGTGCCTTGACTCTCCTGTTGCAATGCCAGACTGCTTGACCTGTACCTGTGCCGCCTGCCCTGATCCATTGCCTGTCTTACTAAGCCTCTGCCTCATCTCTCTGTCCTGCACAATTGCTCCTGGTTACGACCCGGCATGCTGACGATGCCTGTGCCTTGGGTAACTTTCTCTGGTATTCCCTGGACCAGCTGCGTCATGTGTCTATCCTCCCTCAAGAGGTAGCGACCTAGAGTTCCCCTCAGGAAAGTGTATCCCCACCCTCAGGGGTATGGTGAAGGAAGAGTGGGTTCACTTAGAAAATGCCCTTAGAGCAGGTAGGAGCAGGTAGGTGGCACAGTGGGTTCACACCTGCTGGTTCATGACATGTACATGCTATATACCTAATTTTGCTCTATATAGAGTGGATTAAAAACATTTAAAACTATAGCATTATCAGCATGAAACAAGTAACAATTTATTTGGGATAACCTCCAATTACAAAAAAATGTTGGAAACTGTATACTGTGAGGCATAATGGCAAATATTCTAACGTTGCATGGAATATGTTCCATGGCATTGTTAATGCGATGACAAAATTTTGACATTAGCAAGTAAATTGTATACAGATTGAAACTGTACAACAGCTGCTGTGCTTGATTGGCTTACTTTCCGTAAAATTACAATTTGGCATCTTATTAACCATCTTTAGGGACTTTATGCATTAGATGTACTGCCGCTACAGTCTGGTACAGTACCTCTCACAAGTAATGCCGTGTGTTACTGTAGTGGTCCTGCTGCACACAGTTTTGCAGGCGCAGAGCAAGCATCTTCCATACACCTCATACAAGCCAATTACAAAACGTGGGTTTGCAGGTAATGGATGCAGTAGCACAGCTAGCGTGTCCATTACAGCTCGCGTGTCCATTACCGGCAAACAAACGCAGCAGCGCGTCTAGTCTGAAATGGCCAATGGCCACTGTCGGACTATATTGTAGCCTAATATTCCCCTATACTGGACACCACTATGGAACAATTTTCCTTCCATTTATTATGAATATAAAGAGCAGACTTAGTGAACAGAATCACCAAAAAACAGATTTCTAGTCCTTGGAATACAGGCTTCAGTAACACAATACTTTTAATGTCTTTGCAGTTCATACAAACACAATGGTTTCATACAACAACCAAGCAGTATTTCCCTATTTTACCTGTTAGTGCTATTTTTACATTGTTTTCCTGTCACAGTCTATTGCCAGGAGCTTTTCCGCTCTTGGAGTGTCAAAATATTTTAGCATTGCACATGTTGCTTCTCTGAAATCTCTGCCAGCAATTTATGTAGAAAAAACACTGTATGCTTGAATTGTCATCTTCTTTATTTTCGCTGGTGGCAAAAGCTTGTGTAGAGTACTTCCCACAACATTTCTATAGCTGTGGCTTTTATTTACAACTATTCAGTATCAGCAGTATGTGTTGATGAGTTTAGGGTTTAAGCAATGGTACCATTCTCTAACATTCATTTCTTATTTTAAAGTTTTACAGTGAAATACAGTCTGGTCTTTAGGAAGATATTTATATATATAAAATAAAAATTATAAAATGAATTTTTATTCTAATTCAACTAATATAAGGGCCGTTGCAGAATGCTTTCGGAGTAACCTATAGATTTCCTTTACATCTTCTTTTGTTTTTCCAAAACCATGTAATATGAGGGACTTTCTAAACCATCAAGTCTACCTGTGTCCAATGCAGAGGACCCTATACTACATAGTTGTTGGTAGATCTAAAGGATATCTGACAGAGAGATCTAAAGGTGTATGGACAGCTTTAGTCATGCTGTTCTTCCATTGTCCATTCAACATATTGGATGGAGTTATATCTTGGACAAGCTATACCAGCTGACTTTAATAACGGTCTACCAACCATACCTTGGTCATTACAAAGAAATCAAAGTAGAGTTTATTTGTTCTGGTTAAATAACAAAAAAAACATTGGAGAAAGACTCATGCCATCTAGGCAGCTAGTATTTGTTGGATAAAAATTTGCTATTGTATCTCCAGTAATGTATTCCAATAAATTACTGTATAGCCTACATACTTCTATGGCCTCAGCCTTGTACAGTATATTAATGCATTAAAACATATAGCACTGTGAGGATGTCACCACTTTTTTCACAAAATAATATCTGGGTTTGTGAAACTATTTAGTGCCCAGAAAGTGGATATATAACCTTTATAGCTATAGCTATATGATGAATATATTTATATCCTGAGCACAACAAAATCAGATACTTATGTAAGTTGGTTAAAAGATCATATTTTAATAATATACAACTACATTCAATGTTTATATTTAAAAATACCATAGGTTCAGCTATAACACCTTGTAAGAAAATGTCTCCCCCTATATATTATAGTTAAAGTATATAGAGTTGAAATAAGTTGAAATGAGCTACAGGAAAAGTTAAACATTTGCTCTGGATGGCATGTCTGTAAGATTATGATTAGGATGCAAAATTTCATATGACTCTCTGGTAGTACCTTTAGAGTGTACTTGGCGGAATGAAAACAAATGGTGAAATGTTTTTGATGCAAATAGTTTTATATGTATTAACTCTTTAATTAATGTTCAGGAACAGTACTAATAAATGTGATCCATTGTCCATCTTTATACCAACCCATACATAGGACTGTAAGGGTATGTCTCCACAGCATTTTGTGATCTGTCCAGACCCTAACCTGCCCGGCGGATGCTCTGTTCAGACATCCGCCGATGCAGGGGTTAATCTACTGCACAACTCAGCAGGTCAACAGAGCATCTGCTGGGCAGGTAAAGTGTATGTGAACCATCGGAACCCTCCACACCTAATGTAGAGGTCCTGACCGATCACAAAACGCTGTGGAGTCATACCCTTACTCTTACTGTTTATTAGAACGTTCCTCCCTCTGGCTTTCTCTCTCATGTTACCTCTTCAATTAGGCTAATATTTACTGTATTTTGTGGACTGTAAGACTAACTGGGGGGGATGCCTGCTGGCCAGCTCTCCCTACAAGAAGATGGGAGGTGGAGGAGCTGTCAGATGGGACATCTGCACATAGACGGATCTCCCATCTATACTGCATTGTTTACATCAGCTCATATAAGCAATGAAGATCTGAGCTGGTTGAAAGGGCTGCCAGCCGGCATCTCTCCCATCCAGCTCTGCCTGTGTGAAAGTTGGACTCATAACAGCCTAGCAATGTCAGCCGTCAGTTTATAAGCCGAGACAACTTCTCCACCTTTTTAACTCCTACCCTGCTAGTTGGAGCAAGGAGCTCCAACCAGCAGAGTACAAGTAAGCCAAAATATTTTTTGGCCATCAGGCGCTCAAAGTATGGGGTGTGTCCTATACAACATCTTATAGTCTGAAAAAACAGTACTTTCTATATTCACTGTAAAGAGGTTTATACATTGTATATAGGTAAAAGTGAACATGAAACAAATCAGAATAGAATAAACTGTGGTCACAATAAAACTAAATGCAGAAAACAAAACCGATCCATTTATGCTGAAACCATTGCGTTTCTAATTATTTGAAAACTTTACGAAAAATTGGGTGCAAACCGAAGCCTGTATGGGGGGCTTTGAAATAATAGTAACCCATAAATCAACTTTTCCCTGTTAATCAGTCAGTGTTTATATCTTTCCAACAACATTCATTTCATGAATTAAACCGAAACTATTTTAAGAAACTTGTTGTACTAACTCACTGTAATATTGAATTTTCGATCCAATCCACAATTCCAAAGACCATGAATGTTTACATGACATGTCATATATAAAAAAAAATAGAAAGAGTGCAGACTCACAAGTTTAATAAATTATTTCATGGTACCAAACCAAGAAAATTCATTTGCTGTCTGAGCTGGATTCATTCTAATTGAAGGATCATGTTCGCGGCTTGGTTGCCTAGGAACTGTAGTTCACAGATGGAGGCAAAAATGCAATTCCTTTATCATAGCCGAGTAAGAAAAGTACGGTAGGTGAAAAATTCATTATTGAAGCTAAAGAGAGACTGCACACCAATGGCGAATGTCATGATCTTCCAATCTAGCTCTAAATTAGATGTATTTGTTTAATGTGAAAAGTTTAACTAGGCAAACTGATTAAATGTCAGAGTTTCTGAAGAAAAAGCAGATACTGAGATGAAAAGCAATATAAAAGGCAGACATAATGTAAAAACACTTTTATGTGTTATTCTTACTTCATTAAAACATGGAAAGAAAGTACAAACAATACTTTAAAAGAATAACCCAGAATCCAAGTCCAACAAAAAGCAAAATATAGTACAGCTTCTAGGCTTAAGCAAAACCATCTGTGGACCAGCCACAAGTTCAAGAAGCCAAAGTCAAGGAAAAAGCGAGGGCCACACCACCGCAGACTTTTTTCTTAAAAAAAACTTTATTGATTTAGGACGCAGAAAAAAACCTACTAGACAAAACCTCCCTCTCTGATGTGTTTGACCAAAGCTTAGGGTTTAGTCCCTAAGGAGAGATTTAATTTAATTTTCAGTATATAAAAAACAACATAGAAATTTAATTGACCAAACTATTTAAAATGACATGTATTTATTTTAGAAAGGAACCTCACAAAGATGTTCTCAGAAAACCTACATCTGCGTATGCAATCCCCAAAACCCTCTCCTCAGAAAATAATTGATTGGTTGTTTTTATCAGTTTTAAATTTGGATCATAAAGATATGTTTGATTTTAGAAATTCACTCATAAAAAATGTATCTGATAAATCGATTGGTTAGTTTATTACAGTAGGGCAAACAGATGATGCCCTAACTCAATGGTTCTGCCCCTGGGAGGCACTAGAGATAGCAGGTGGTGTGCACAATCAGTGGTGGGGCATGCAGCCTCTGATAGAGAGAGGCTACAAACTCAGATTCGTGCTCCCCCTGCTCTCCCTCTGGTAATCCGAGCTAGACTTAGCTGGTGAAATGTAAACACATGGCAGGACCATCTTGTAGACAGTTCACTTTTTCTTTTAGAAAAAGATTTGACTTTGCAATTAATTACAAAGCCCCTGTACAAGGTATCATCCCCACAATTACTGGATATATAAATTAGGGTTATGTGCATGCAAGTTAGGAGAGAGGGGACATTATTCCAGGGCACGAGTGTTGTGACTTTTGGAAAGGTTTCTTTTAATGCATGTATGCAGGTAGGAGTTGGGGGGTATAGCTTGTTGGCTTGGAAACAGGCATAGGCCTTATGGTAAATGCTTGGGAACCACTGTCCTTAATAAGCTTTATGGGGACTAGAAAGAATTGAATCATTACAAGAATCAAATATGTACAACTTTCTTATACATTTATACTGTTTAGAGAATGGACACCACTAAAAGAGTATGTTTATAGTCAGCAAGTAACAACACACTAAAAAAAAAGAATATGAAAGCGTTCACCACCTCTGATGGCTAAAAAGCTGCTATATAAGAACCTTTTGAGTTCTTCTATATTTCTGCTTTTGACATTTTAAACCTCTACAATGTAGGTCAATATGTGAAATGTATATTATGAAGTGATAGTAAGAAACCAATTTTACATTGCTTATTTCCAACAAGTGCCCACTTGGCTGTTTGAGTCTTTGAAGAACATAAAATAAATTAGTTATTAAATGGTCAAGCCAACCTAGTTGCTTCTTCTTTGGGACAAATTGTTGCAGATTACTTTGGCCATTTGAAGGCATTTACTGGGTTAAGAACTTACTGTGTTTTTTTAAGTTTTTTTAAATCCCCTCCCTAACTTAAAACCTTACCATTTCCCTTTTTTTTATCAGAATGTGTTTGCCAAAGTGCATCAGCTATTATTGTTTTCTAGTTACTTATAAAATTCAATGGCAGCATGTTGACAGAAAGTCAACCTAGCACTCTAATATATCATTTTCATTCGGTTCCTTTTCCAGGTAATCGTACAGAAGATTACCAGATGTACTTGGGATGACTCAAGAATCATGCATTGGCCAGCTAGGTTCCAGGTCTAGTCCCAGAATGATAAATGATGTACATTCATTTAGCAGTGCACATAAATCTCATTCTCTGTCTGTTAAAGCATTAAAAAGACAGATCTATATTAACCACGTGGAAATAATTTCAGGACATCTCCAACATTTAAAAAAAGATGCAGGCACAGAAAATACTTAACGTTCAATACCTTGAGCATTTAATTTTGGATGCTTGACACAAGACATCTCCGATGTTTTCTTACATTTTCCAGAGACGGGGAAATTGTTAATGCTTCTCACATATTTCATACGGTTGCTACCAACAAATGTTGGGCTTCAATCAAGATGCCTAGTCTGCACTGAATCAGGACAAATGTGTAATTTATGTTTACCTATAAACAGCATCATCTTGTGCATAATAAATATAAATCAGCAATGACATCTTCATTTACTCTTGTAATGATCTCATAAAGGGCGGTGCATTGTGATTGGAACAAAGTTTGTCTTGTACAATTTGTCTCAATTAAGCAGCAGAGCACTCAGAAATAACTTATCTTCCAAGAGTCACACAGGTCACTCTTCAGATTTCTCAGAAATAGTGACACTTAGTTTGACTTTTATTTGGCTTAAACCATAGGGGCTTATGCACTCTAGCCACACTACAGCTGCAGTCCTGTACCTTTACAGTACCACAGTGCAGCTCGGCTAGGTACACAGGTGCAGCGCAAGCATCTTCCATACACTTATAAGGGAGATGCAAGTTAGTGCAAAATGCTTTTTTTTATTACTGTGGAGAACATAGAAAATGAAGGGTGCTAAAGTGCATTCAGTAATGGGAGCCAGAGTTTTTTGGTCTTTAGAGTTCATGCTTGGCCTAACCCCCTATTGGTCTATGCATAATGTGTATAGGCTGTATATCTGAAAAATGGGTTGTGATTTCACTTTATTTAAGTTCCTTGTATAGTCACTGATGAATATTACATTTAAAGAAAGTCATACTCAATTCCAAACCCTCCGCTGTGTGTGTCAGCTGGACAGCCTCTGACAGCTTCCCCATCACCGCCTACTGGAGGTTAAGTACATAGCTACCTTCTGAGAGGATTGCCACCAGCAAAAATAATTTATGTTTAAGTCTCAAGTTTTTTGATAAATTGGTAGCAACTAATTCCAATCCACAATCATACAAAATGTCAATCTTTAAAATTTTTGTGTATGTCATTGGTGAACTATCTTTATATAAGGCAATTTTTTCCCTGCAAGATTTCACAGTTCATCCTTGCATAGGACATTTTTGGAGCTATCATGGAGTCCATGTCATGTTTTAACAGAACATACCCAAAATTTGGCATTTACAATTTGGTCAGCTTCAGCTTTTGTATCAGGCTTATCTACAGTTCCTATAACCACAGAGTTTAGACTAGGGGCATGATAAACAAACTACCAAATCTGGGTATCCCCTGTAAAAACAGAGGCAAGGGGACTTTAACGGCTAGAAATAATCATTAAGTAATAAGTAAGTATTAGTAGGTAATTAAATTAATCATTCTTAAAAGAATATTTGACAGATTTAACAGTCCACAATTATAACATAGATGTATATGCCCATTCGAGGTACACAGTATGGCAAGTTGACGCGACGCACCGGAATCACTCATAAGGTGTATGTGCCACCTCTCCACAAGACTTTAATAGAGGACAGAAACATTGACAGATTACATCATCCCAACGTACGTTTCGTAATATCAACTTCTTCAGGGGGTAATGTTTTTTTGGATAGAGAGGTAATCAGTATAAAATCCTAGGAATTGCAGGGAAGGTTCAATTGAATTTGGTATTGATAAAAGTTTAAGCGGTAGTATATGTGAGTTTAAATTTTGTATATACTCACAAATGGAATTGTACCAGAACAGCACAGACTACATTGGGCAGCAGCGACTAACTCCAGTTTTCTCTCTTTGGAATTGTAAATACAGTATATATTCTCAACAGGAAAACCAGAATCTATTTGTTAATATTTTGAACTTTAGTTAGTATTTAGAACTTTAGTGACTATCCATATTTGCTCTCCCTCTTTGTAATGCTTTGTAAGTCACAGCCAAGGTCATGATCCAATTAAATATTGATACACCAGAAGACAGAGCATTGCTGTTATGATAGCACAGTGCAATTTTCTACGGCTCTAAACCAAAGACATTTCCCTGGTGTCCCATACATCATGAAGACCACAACGGGGCTAAAAACTTTTCTGTCAGTTCAGCTCTCCTTCACTGAAATCAGACAGTCAGCTCTGGTTGCTATGGAAACAGATAGTTGCTATGAGGATACCATGGGCACTCGTATACGTTCCTTCTTCATGAGCTGCATATGCACAAACCAACAGATGGGACCCGAGGCTAATAAAGTACATAAACTGCTTTCACTACTTTAGCTGGTGTCAGATATGTGTAACAAATTCATTCTATACTTTCCAATAAAAGAACAGAAAAGTTGACATCACGCTGAGCTAAATTATAGTCAAATTTAATTTTCTCAAACTTATTAAGTTGCAGTGTAACAATGGGTCTGATTAATTGAAAAGCAAAAATTATAGTTGCTGCAAATGCCATTCAAGCAAATTCTGGTATTTTGACCTTTTTTTCAGATGTATTCAGGATTCTACCATTACGACAGTGAACCTTCCTTCGTGGTAAACTGTCCTTAATCATCTAGGGAGCAGCGGTGACCTTATGGTATCATTGCTGTTCCTTGTTTTAGTGCAGTGGTTCTTAACCTGTTTAGATCCACAACACCAGAATTGATTTCACATAGTGTCACTTCCGTGTTCCAAATACCTAAAGTGACACTACATGTCATTTCCGGCACAATCGGGTATGTGTAATGAACCCTGCCTCCTATTTTCACACCCCATTTGTGATGATGATGTGCAGAGTGGGAAAATAGGAGGGAGGGGACATTACACTTATTTAAGTTAGGCGGGACGGGACGTTACACTTACTTAAGTTAGGAGGCAGGGGATGTTACTCTCCCTTCTAACTTCCCACTCGGGTTGTGGGCATTAGCACTGCTGCTTATTAGTAGTTTTACAATGTTTTCTATACAGAAGTTTTGTTATCATCATCCTCGTCATTATCCTGCATGAACATCTCTGAATATCTGTCGCCTCATAAAATCATGCTTTAGTTAACTAGCACAATGACAGAGGCCTCTGGGTTTATCTTCTCTGGTTTTCTCTTTAGTATCTGAAGTTATGTAGAGCAAGAGTTCAATGAGCATGAATAATGCTTAATGCTTAGCACCCCAAAGTCAGTAAAGTTAAAACAGTTGATTTTTGAATAGTTGTTATAAGCCTATGAACACAACCACGACATTTCATAGCTTTTAAGTGTTTCCATACTTCTCTATATTTCCTGTTTATGGTTTAAATTAAACAGACCTAAATGTAAAAGCTAATGTATGTATATAAATGTGTATATATATATATATATATATATATATATATATACATTAAAAAAAAACTCATCAAACCATGACCCTTCCCCCTTGGGTGCTTCCACAAATAGGGCGTCACACACGCATGCACGTACACACCCACACAAAAATAAGATCTCCTAGATCTGAATGAATTCAATATTAATAGTAAATACTTCGTTTTTTTACATAATTGAATGTGCTGACAACAAAATCACACAAACATAATCAATGGAAATCAAATTTATCAACCCATGGAGGTCTGGATTTGGAGTCACACTCAAAATGTAAGTGGAAAAAGCATTACAGGCTGATCCAACTTTGATGATATGTCCTTAAAACAAGACAAAATGAGGCTCAGTAGTGTGTGGCCTCCATGTGCCTGTATGACCTCCCTACAACGCCTGGGCATGCTCCTGATGAGGTGGTGGATGGTCTCCTGAGGGATCTTCTCCCCCACCTGGACTTAAGCATCCCCCAACACCTGGACAGTCTGTGGTGCAATGTGGCGTTGATGGATGGAGCGAGACATGTTGTCCCAGATGTTCTTAACTGGATCAGGTCTGGAGAAAGGGCAGGCGGACAGTCCATAGCATCAATGCCTTCATTTTGCAGGAACTGCTGCCACATTCCAGCCACATGAGGTCTTGCATATGGTCTCACAAGGGCAGCTCGGTACCTAATGGCAGTCAGGCTACCTCTGGTGAGCATATGGAGGGCTGTGCGTCCATCCAAAGAAATGCCACCCCACACCATTATTGACCCACTGCCAAACTGGTCATGCTGGTGGATGTTGCAGGCAGCACAACATTCTCCACCGTGCCTTAAGTCTAATCTTTCCTATCCACATAGCTGATGCCTTTATTTATTTCCCTGAATGAATTTACTGAAACACAGTAAATCTGTCAAAAAAAATTATATTTTGTACTCGATGCCCTGATTTAATAAATATGTTGTTTTATTGAAGAGTGTGTTGTACAAACTGCGTGTAATGCTGTAGAGGCAGGTCAGAGTAAGACTAATTGAAATTTGTAATTATTGAATGGAGAAACTGGGACACTGTCCAGCGAGGAAGTATGTGCAATCCTATTTTAATTACATTGGCAGAATTCTGTTCTCTCCAATCTAATAGTTGTGTACTAGTGATAAGATTGCATGGCATGAGATGTCTATCATTTTAACCCGTTATTGATCAGGATGATAAACATTTTATTCTCCCACATAGAAGGTTTTATAAATATTCCTGTAGTGTAGACAATGTTTGTTTATGTTTCTATGTGAAGTTGAAAATAGCCTTATTGCAATAATGAAAAATTTTTGCGAACACTAATTGGTACAGTCATGACCAAGCACTAAGATACAATATATATTTATTTAATACAAATGTAGCTTTCATGTACATAAGTCAAAAGAAAAAAAAGGGGAAGAAAACTCCCCAATGTTGAGGTACATTCAAAAGGAAAAACGCACACTTGTCAGGAGAAAGAATATTCCCTTATATTGGTGTCATTGTAAGGGGGGTTTCCACATCCGTTGGAGCACATAGACTTTACCTTCAACGTACTCCACTATGTTCAGCCCTGCGACAACATAGCATCCGCCGAGCAGGTAAGCGAATATGCTCCGGATGTGGAAACCCCTCCTAAGAAAAAATTATCGCTTGCATTGGTTGTCAGTTAAAGAAAGATTATTTTTTCTTATGCTGGCTGTCAGTAGTAGTGTTGAATTCAAATTGTGAATATATGTATAGCTATTCAATAAACCGCACATTTAGGGAAAATGGGGGCGGATATTCACAATTCTGAATATTTGAGATATTGTGCATTATGAAGCTCGCCGTGCAATGCAAAAATAAATACCACATGACCATTCATTTTGAAGGTAATTGCGATGTGATTGTATTTGTAGTTTCGCAATGCATGGTTATACACTTGAATTGCGAATATTAAATCGAATGTTAGTAGAATTATTTGCAAATTCAAAAATTGCCTATGCCGCTCATCACTAGTCAGTAGGAGAAAGAATGCCAACTTAGATAGTTGGTCAATGGTAGGAATTGTATCTTTCCCTTACAATGGGGAAATTGGAAGGTTGTGTTCCTTAGGCATTGTTGAGTAGGGGGTTTCAAAATGCACTTATGCCATTGGGAGCCAAATAATTTTACAGTCAGTTAGATTCCATCCTCTTCTATAAAGGTAACTCATTTTTAGGAGAACATTTTCTGCAGAAAAAAATTACATTTGGCTTGTACTTGAATGTAGTGCTGTTCCCACTCTGAAAGACTCAGCACTCTACTCCACTTGGAGGTTGCGGCTGCCATTGTGGCGTTTTTTCTCCCAGCAGCTAAAATCGTGCTGAAACGGACATGCCCCAATTTAGAGTAGTGGGTTCAGTTCTTTTTGAAAGTGAGCTTGAGGTGCTATTAACATATAACTACACTGCAAAACTTGAGTATATCCAGTATTTGTTAGACCAATAAAAAAAAAATCCTGTTTTACTCCTGTTAGTAGTTACTTGTAGTTAGTAGAACCTGCTAGTTAATTACTAGCCATTGAATCGTTAAGCAAATTGGAGCAAATACTCCTTACATTACTATCAGATTAGCAATAATGTAAGGCAGAGGTTCCACATTCGCTATGATCGCGTACCTGTGATGTGGGGTGCGAATAAAAACACTGTAAAAAGGTTTTAAAAAAACCTGTGTTGAGTCCCTCTCTAGAGCATACCAGACCCCCTGTTGGCATAGTGTCTGATATACTATGACAAAAGGGAGACCCTGCTCAGTTTGTGGTCCCCCGTTTCCAGAGCATATCAGACCCTATTGACACAGACGTATCGTGGGACTGTTGACCCTTTGAGGAACAAGATGGATTACAACATTGGATAGGCACTTTTTAGGTAACGATGTTGAATGGTAGAACTTTGATTACATTTTTTTTTTGTCTCGGCTCTTATTTCTAGGAAACCCTTGGGTCCTTGGGACCTCTGTACTCAATCAATAAGGTGGGGAGTGGGATTAAAGAGGAAACATAAACAAAGACAAGACTTTGGTTATGATAATAATATAAGGCTGATATGGAATACAACACTGTAAATGAAGTATGAAAGTGGTTATATTTGAATGTAATTGCTATGTGGAAAAATAAAGAGATGTTGAATCAAAAAAAAAAGGAAAAAAAAAGGAGGAACCCCGAATACTCAATAAACCTCCACACATGCCTCTACAACACCTGTCCCATGATGTGGGGAAGAGACTTCGTTATCTTAATGAAGGGTCTCCCCTTCATTGAGATATGGCATAGGGACCTTTCTGTCCTTCCAGGCTTGCCAAATAGGGTCTGATTAGCTCTGGGGGGACCCACAACCCTTCTCTACATTTATTGCAATTGAGGTGATGATAGCATGTTCAGGGACTTTGTAATCTGTTTTCTAAGGTAGTATATTTACAAGTCTCTTGCCATCACCTGTAGGCAGGGATGGGGTACAAAGAATAGAAACTATAGTCACAAATGTTTCCTAACCAGCTGCATGGGGGGGGGGGTAAGCAGCAATAGCGGTTCAGTGGAGGCGGACAGAGGAGGAATCCTGCGTCTTACCCTAACTCTGCAGACACCTTTTGAAATATGCATCCATCCACTCAGGCAAGCCGAGGGAGAAACATCCCTGTCGTTTCTCATGGATGGGGGTCTGCCCGGGCACTACTAAGTGGATGGGCGGTGGGGGGACCCAGAAGAAGATGGGAGCACCTTGCTCTAAGGTAAACTGCTGGCAAAAAGCCTGGGAAAACAATATTTAGAGAAATATATAGCCTTTGTTCAATGCAGTGGTTCCCAAACTTTCCTTGCAGAGCCCCCCTTTTCTATTTAGAATTTTTTTTAAGCCCCCCCTCCGTATTCAAACACAGGTTAGGAATGAGGCCCTGCGCCCCCCTGGAATGCCCTCGTGCCCCCCCCAGGGGGGCCCGCCCCTGGTCCAGTGGGAGGTAATTTACAGTTTCTGCGCAGAAAGTAAAATAGCGGAAAGAGAAGCCAATGTCAATGTCAATGTTTTCTTCACATTATTTAACATTAACACATTAATTACTTTTTCCATATAAATAACCATTTATGCAAATGTTTTATTGTGATTCTTTTGTCAGTAATCACAGCACTTAGCACTAGTAGCAGTGTTTCCAGACTGAAAGCTGACCTTATCTGTGATGGCCTCTGTGATCACATAAATAAATCTATCAGAATTAGCAGTGCTGGAGGTTGAACACTACTTTGAGATGAATGCTAAAGGCATATTAATCCCATCATTTATTGTTTTCTTGATGTTAGTTGCTCAACCATAATTTATATATTAACTTAAAGTTTTATAATATTTTTGCATAATATTTTTCAATGTTTATACATTTTGAAAGTTTTAAATATATGAGTCTTTGATAAGAGATGACATTGACAGCAGGAAAATCCTGGATGGCAAGTAGCAGTTCAATCCTTTAGAGCCCAGGTGCCCAACCTGCGGCCCGGGGGCCGCATGCGGCCCTTTGGCCTTTGGGTGTTCTTTGGCGTCCCCCTCAGTCTTCCACTTGAGGCTCCCAAAACCTATTAATGCATAGGGCATTGGAACTCACCTGTCTGCCAAATAGAAGTGTGCCCCATAGATATAATGAATGGCTTTGAAACACATAACCTTTGATGATATACACGACACAAAATGAGCATTTCCATCCTATAGTATTTCCTAATGCTTGAAGTATCATTTAAAACAGATTTTGTTATTTAAAAAATGAAACATAATGTCTTCTAGCCATGCTTGCTGTAATATTTTCATAAAAAAATGCTTATACAAGTCAGTATAGATTGAAAAGGTTAAAAGGCTCTCCATATGAGCTCCGTTACCCACCACTGCTTTACAGTATTAGTCACATTTGATACCTTTATGAAGTGAAGATAATGATTTATATTTTAATAATAAAAGTTAATTAAGAGAACTGATAATTATTAAAAATTATGTAATACCTGTGATGAGAAAAAATGCATTGGTGTGTGCATTGGCACAGCAATTTCAATATAGTGTAATTGATCATTACAGTATTTTAGGATGCTTGGGGTGTGACCCCAGTGGTTTGAGAAACCACCACTACAAGAGATCACAATTGAGGGGTCTCCTTGAGTGAGGAAACCATAGAGAAAGCATGACTGCAAGGAGAGCAATATAAACCCAAGAGAAAAAACAAATATTATCATTGCAAAGACAGGTATTACTTTACTTTATTTATTACCTAAATAGTCCTTTTTCAGATGATGTAATGTTGAGGGAACCTTCATTTGCATGGACCTATTTTTACTGTTAATACCCCTAGTTTAATACTGGAAGGCCATCCAACCTATCCATTTTTATTGGTTTTGAATATCATTGGCAAAATGGGGAATTTTTGTTGTAGTTTTATTCCTCTTATGCCAGTATTATATCATCGAAAAGTAAAAACATCAAGCCATAGTGTTGTAGACTGAAATCCAAATGTAATAATAAAAAAAAACATAATAAACTCACAAAGGATTGTGATAAAACCTGCATGGTGTCCACCTGAACTGTGATACACCAAACAGAGAAAACACCAATGAGTAGAAACTGATCGGATTCAAGGGCATCCCCCTTTATCAAGTTACCTAGAATATTATTTGCCTCATCATTCTCTTCTCAGTATGTTAAGGTTATTATATTAACGATCATTTCCACTGATATTTAACTAATTGTCTCTAGAGGATATTAAAGTGGCATTGTAACGTTGCACCCTCATTTCACATTCCTGTAAAAAAAAACTACAGGACAGGGCAACGTAGGGTCCTATGAAGTCTTCTCTACATAACAGAGCATGTCACCTATCATATAACAAATTATTCATTTTTAGTTATTAATAACTTGAGTCTCACTTCAAAATCCCAAAGCAAACTATAGGGGCACACAGCTGTGTTTTATAGCGTGCTGAAATGTTTTGTTTTTTTTTGAAGCAGCTTCATGGTCATGGTTAAGCAATTTCATTGCTTTATAAATAGACCATGAAGTGTCTGTAAATTTAAAATACTTTTTTATAACGCCTACTGCTTTTGTACTGTCCAGTAAGTACTCATGCTCAGTACATCCTAACAATGTCAGCTTTGTAGGGACGCAGCCAGTCCTTGAAAGTATTATGGTTCTTATCAGTCTGGCAGATCTTGCTCACCTTGTGGCCTTTCAAGTGGCTGTATGACGTCTTAAGGGACAGTGCGATGGCCACTGGAATTCCTGGACCGATCCCAGTGGCCATGCCAGTGGGCAGTGTCTGGTCGGACTTTGCACCGCGGCACTCACACAGCATGGGCACTCCGCGAGGACGCAGGCTGTTTTTTCTAGGAGCCACCTACAATGGTACACTCCCTCAATCTCCCTATTTTGTATTTTCTGCCCCAGAGCTCCCTCTAGTGGTCCCCTCCTGCACAACAGGGCCTCCATCTGCCTGGGTTACCTCCCCACAGATTCAATGCAGCATACAGCCGAAATTTTGAAAACATTCAGGGAAACTTATGAAAGTGAAAAAATAGTAAAGTGTTGTACCATGTTAGCCATCAATAAATATAGAGAGTTTGAGTTCAAGTGTTACCGTTTATTGGCTAACTGAAGTTATTAGAGAAGCAAGCTTTCGGATATCGCAAATCCCTTCTTCAGGCTAATACAATTCTGGTTTGAGAAGCTCACATTTATACACAAAAAGTTACAAGGACATAAATATTGTAAAAAACAAATGTTTTCTCAAGACACACTTGACTGATTGAGGTGAGAGTGAAGGATTAGTTAGTGGAGATCGTGATCAGAGTTAGGAAGTTATTGGTTATTGGTGGTAATAAAGATAAGAGGTAGAGGCATAATATTCACCTCCCTTAACAACTAAAATGTCAATTGACTAAAGATGCCATGAAATACTAATACAGCTGTTTTTAAAGAAACCTAGATGCCAATGTGCATAGTTAACTGTCAAAGTTGAAAGATAAAGAGTCCAGACATACTAGTTGTGAAATGTTCTTTCAGTTTAAAAATTAGAGAAAGGGTTTTATTGCTAGTGGTTAGAAATTCAGTTGAAGTCATAATGACACATAAAGTTGCTGTCCCAGTTTAGGCCATATTCCAGGGTTCTGAACTTCTGTATAAATATGCATTCCCATTCCAGCCTCTCTTTCTGTTTTTAAATTCCCCAAGAAAGACTAATCTAAAAGATTTTTTTTCTCTGACATTTATAAATTATACTTTTAAATCAAATCATAAAAATCCATTGCAGACAAAAGCTCTACCAACAGACTGTATTGAAGGCTATATATTATTGTATAATATGATGTTTCATATGTAGTTGGACCCCCCCCCCACTGATGACAGCTTCAATGTCCAAAGACTATTTCAGGGGTGTTGGATTCTTCTTTTCTCTATACTACAGCAATGACCAGTGGGGGACAGCACAGAGTATCGGACGAGATCCACTTCTGGGTCCCATGTTGTCATTGCAGAGACACTGGGGGTCACCATCAGCATGATGGTTTTTGAAAAAGCTGGAGGTCTCCATTAATGATGAAATATGCATCCAACTAACAATGGACGCATCAGTGGGATGCACAGTGCTGGCAAACATTGGGTAGTCTTCTGGTTGCCCTGCCACTCTGTGGAAAGAAGCCCTGCTTATAAACACTGCCTTTCTGCTTCTGAAAATGCTGATTGCCCATGGAGGCCTTCAGTTCTTATGAGATGGTAGCCCAGAAGTCAACAAGCAGAAGCTAAATGAACTTTTTCTATATGGTCCTATAATACATTGTTCTTGTGCTGTGTCTGCTTGCCCACAATATGTCTCCCACACTATGTGTCCTTTTGCTTTGCATACTTGATGAAAATCAAAAGAAACAGAACAAAATAGAAGAGGAGAGTAAGGCGAGAAAAATCAAATTATAATTTCTCAGAAAAACAAATATGTTCGGTGTAAATTAAAAATGTGTCATATTCATAATGACGTTATTTCTGTGTGGTGCCTACTACTCTATTTCCAGCCAAATTCTTCCCTGTGTCTGCTGTTTTCAGCAGGCCTGTTTATGCCCAAAGATTAAGAACCAACACATGGGGATACTGTTTTCACTGTGTTACTTATAACAATAAATAAAAGTACTCCATTTTTAGATATGTGCATTCAAGGATAAAATAAAGTATATATATATTGTCTGGAGCTGACACATGAAAGAATGTAAGAGCCTCCTGCAGTTAAAGAAGCTTGTAATTATAGTCTTCAGAAGAAGCTATGATCACCATAATGTGAAAATGGAAATCTCTTTATGATTGCATAGATACAATCTAGCTCAGGAAAAATAAGATGTTATCATGCTTTGGAAGTTTTGCTATAAACCTGATTCAGGAAGTTAGGAAATTTGTTACAGATACAGTAATGCTATCAGTAAACACAGTTGCACTTTACCGTAATATAACAAGAACATTGCCTCTTTGTAAAACAAATTGTCTATTTTTCTTATTTGCTAATATGTAAATCCTTTCTACAAAGCTTGTCAGTAAGAAACACAGTAAGATTGTCTACAGGACACAATATATATTTACAGTATATATTTACAGTGCTTCCAGAAAGTCACAGCTTATCACTTTTTAAGCATTTTGTTATGATCAAAAATCTAAATTGATTAAATGTTAGAGCACCAATCAAGTCAAAGGAATTGTCTATAGACATCCAAAGCATGATTGTCTCGAATTAACACATCCAGGGAAAGTTGCAGAACAATTTGAAGGTCCCAATGAACACAGTGGCCTCCATCATTCGTAAGTAAAAGAAGTTTGAAACCACTAGGACCTAGAGTTGGCAGGCCATTCAAACTGAATTATCAAGGAGGTGATCAAGAACCTGATCGTCACCCTATCAGAGCGTAATGGGAACTTCTGTGAAGAGAGGAGAACCTTCCAGAAGACAACCATCTCTGCAGCAATCCAACAACCAGGCCTGTATGGTAGAGGCAGAAGCCACTTCTTAGTAAAAGGCACATGGCAGCCCACCTAGAGTTTGCCAAAAGGCACCTGAAAGACTGTCAGAACATGAGAAACAAAATTTTCTGGTTTTAATGAGGCAAAGATTTAACTTTTTGGTGTGAATGACAGGTGTCACCTTTGGAGGAAACAAGGAACCGCTCATCACCAGACCAATACCATCCCTACAGCGGAGCATGGTAAACGTTTTTCATGTTGCCATTATGGAAATTAATTTCATCTATTTTGAAATAAGCTGTAAAATGTATAATGTATATGTGCTGTAAATACTTTCTGGATGCACTGTATGTGATTACTTGACTTAGGTAATATGCTTAAAGCTATGTGCATACATTACGTTTTAGGATAGTCAAAAGATTGGACCTGAACATTTAATTAATTATGTTAACCGACAGCGCCTGTTAACCGACAGCTGAGCACACTTCATATTCAATCATCTTGACAAACTGTTATCTAATGTGTTTATAAAGCAGGGTACACACATGTAGTTATAGGCCAGATCGATGGCCGTTTCGAGCGCGGTGCTCACTCAGGCCATCTATCTGGATCATATAATATGCGGCCACTGCTGTTTTCAGGGATATCGGACATGACCGTTAAATACGGCAGATGTCCATTGCATGACATGGAAACCGCGGGTCTCTATGCAAAGCATCGGCTGAGCCGGGGAGAGAGCAGAGCTGTCTTCCCAGCTCCGCCGATATCTGACAGCAGCCTGTAACCACCACCTCACCAATGTGCAGTATGGCTTGGACAGTCAGCAAGCATGTCATCCTAGTCTTAAGTAATAGTCTTAAGTAATAAGTAGGTATTGCATAGTGGATACAGGAACCAGGCCTAGGGAGCTTTTTAAATTAACTTTAGTCCCAACAGCAAACAGTAATCAATGAAGAAAGTGATACGTTCCTGTCTGCTCCGTGGAGGATGCAGCCCACTATTAAGTTATAGTCTCATTTCAAGAAGGACCCATGGGTCTGGAAGCCTCCTTCTCCTGACTGGTTCTCCACAGCGGCCCTTAGCCAGGGGTTTGATCTCGCTCCAGCCCACTGTGTCCAGTACCACACAGGACTCAGCACTAAAAAATGGGCAAGGCATCAGGCCAACCGCACGTTTCCCAAAGGGGTATTGTTGCCTGGCGAGGAGGTATTTGCATGCCCCTGACCTTTCCCCTGAACTTGGGATCACCATTCCCCCTACAACAATACTGAGCACCGTGCAATTGGAAAACAGCAATTTTATATCCTCTGAGATCTGCCTCCCACTAGTGGTTGAATGACAAACAGATGAACCTTCAACTTCAACCTTAACTTCTCTCATACCTCCCAGTTTAAGGCTCACCCAGTTTCTCCTCTGGGAAGGCTCCCCCACAACACGTACTTTGCATAAACCCCAGCACATTATTCTCATAAATGTATTTTTACTCAAACTCAAAAAATTCAGTATAGCCTTGATAAAACTGCAGCCATATAGTAAATTCCACCAATGGAAATATTAGAACAAAATTTTTAGGAGCAGACCAATATTCACTTTATTTGTAGTACTTTTCCACATTATTTAATAGTCTTTATCATACAAGCAGGTAACTTTAGCTTGAAGCACTTTTGTCCAGTATTCAGTAGGTTTTAAACAGCAACCAACAACACAGAGTGTTTAGAAATATTCACTGTTTCTAACATTTATCTAGAGCTCCTGCTCATCTGACCATCAATCTGACCATCAATCTATTGCCCTGTTGCAAATGACAAATAATAAAATTCCAAAAAGGTCAGTGCCGGCTAAAAATAGTAAGATATTCCCTCGTTCACTGCACTGATTGTTGAAACAACCTAAGAATTCATAAACAGAGTAGCACTTTAGTCCCCTTTTGCTGTACATATGGAAAATGGCCTTTAAATAGCTCAGTAATAATGCACCATCTGTGTATATCTGCATAAATGCAAGAAATATACATTGCATGACACAAATATACAATGTCAGTTGACACACAGAAATGTGACGCTAACAGGATAAGACAGTTGCTTTTATTCCATTGGCATGATTGGAAGTGGCACTGTATGCTAAACAGAGACATGAAGAAAATGTGACTCAAAGCTGACTACATTGTCTGGGTATTTTAAAGATCCAATGGTCTCTTTTCTCACCATGACCTTTTCGAAAATGCTCTATTTTTTATTGATTGCTTTTTTCTCATCCTTCCAGATGGATAAAGTGAAAAAAGGGGCCATAAAAAATACACAGAAATAAAACTGGTGACAGTTGTGCTTTGTAGTTGTGCTGATGTGTTACGAAAATAACTCGGTCCTCCAGATGAGATTAGGAAAGACAGAGCACAAGCCAGCAGTTGGATCTCATGTGATGACAACACACAGACGCTTGGCTTCTATGCTGTAAAAAGTAAAAAAAAAATAACGTGTCTATTAAACTGTTAGTGGTTAAAATAATATCAATAATAGCAATTATTGGTGCAGATAACATGGTTCCAACTATTTCCCTTGACAACCAAGTTATTTGTAGAAAACTGACAAGGACAGAAGATGACTCTGGCGACAGCAGTTATGAAACTTTAATTTAGCTCTAGAACTTCACAGCCAATAAACCACATTCCTTCTGAGGAGAAGGTGAGGACCAATGGTCAAAGCAAATACAGTTTTGCAGGTAATAGGTACAAGGTATGTATATGTAGAAAGTGTTAGTTTAAGGGTGTGCACACCTATTTTGTAATTTTTCCCCTCTTCATTTGAATTGTGCAAAAATATAGATCTTATTAAGGTGGAAAAACTTTTTTTGCAAATTTTTTTTTACAGGGATGTATATTGTATATTTCTGAAAATATCATTTGAATATTGGTACACCATGTTAATAAAACAATGCACTATATAGCTACAAACATGGAAAAGGACAATTTATACAAAAAAAGGAGTAGGGAACACAAGGTCTTGCAACATGCAAATGGGAAATGGAGAAGAGTAGTCTGGTGCAAGCTAACAATTCAGAACTCTTCCCGTTCTAATAAAGCCACCCCACCTTTATATCTATATATAGAACCTACTTTGGCACATAAGCAAACATATCACAAATATATCCCCCTGACCTACACACACACACACCCCGCCAACCCCCCTACACGCTGCAATACAAAAAAAACAAATATTAAAGCTACAATCATATGAGTCTTTCTTCAGGTGTCCACAAAACACACTGCATGGTATGGGGGTATGGACATTTTCTTTACGCTCTATACATAATGCCTACATAATGCCAAGTCAATCACCTGACCTGAATCCGACTGAGCATGCATTTCACTTGCTGAAGACAAAACTGAAGGGAAAATGAACAACAACAAGCAGGAACTAAAGACAGTTGCAGTAGAGGCCTGGCAGAGCATCACCAGGGATGAAACCAAGGGTCTGGTGATGTCTATGCGTTCCAGACTTCAGACTGCAAAGGATTTGCAACCAAGTAATTCATTTATGATTATTATTCTGTCCCATTACTTATGGACCCTTAACAAGTAGGAGTCACATATGCAATCCTGTTGTAATCCATTGTGGTGGTGTATAGAGCCAGAAAGGTTAGAATTGTGTCAATGTCCCAATATTTATGGACCTGATTGTATCTTCATTCACAATTAAATGGGTTGAGTCAGATTTGGTGAGCAAGTCCTCCTTAGAGCGTGGGCATTAAAGTATACAATAACATGTTTGGTAAAATCACATTAATCATATAAACATTCATTTAAAAAACCCGTTCTTATTAAACATTCTTGCTTAAGGTGGGTTTACACGTCAAGATTTTTTCGGCCGACAGATGGATGATGAAGATTTTTTGATTCGTTGTACAAAAATCTGAAACGGCCATTTGCTCCGATGGATTTTTTTTTTCAGATATCTGACAAAAAATCGTCCACAAGGTGATTGGACATGTTGGTAAACTTTCATCTGTCGTTTATTTTTCGTGTAAAAAACGAACGTCCTTATTTCACCCGATATTTTTTTTCCTATCACTTCCTAAAAAAAAAATCGGAAAGATTTTTCATTCGTGTTTCCAACGATTATTTTCATTCGATATTTGCGTCGGTTGTACAAAAATCAAAAAAAAATCTAATTACCTTCGATAAATGGACGAACGAAATCCGATAAAAAAATCTAAAAAAAAATCGAATCTGAAGTTGAACGAAACAAAAATCTTGACGTATAAACCCACCTTTAAAAAGTATGGCCAGTGATTAGGTCATGAAGTAGGCAAATGCTTACAGGCAGGATTGTATATAATTATGTGATTTTGTCGTTTTCTGATTCTCAGGATTATCCCTACCGCAGTACGACATCGGAATATACTCCGGTAAGGTTTTTTTTTTTTTCACAGACCGTATATCATATAGCATATCAGTACAGGTCCGCTTTAAGTGTAGAAAATGAGATGACTCTGGGGATAGCAATTATGGAACTCAAATGAAGCTCTCTCCTGTATGATAACAAATCCTCACTTTTCATGTTTATTCTGTTTATTTTTATGCTTGAACAACTGTTTTACTCTAATTAAAACAAATAATTACCAAGATATACAAATCATTTTTGGTATACAAAATCTGAATCTGAGTTGTTTTCCTAGAAACAATAGAATGAAATAAAGGGTACATTTGCCGTTTGTACTTTAATATGTTAAAGTTGACCTTACAAAAAAATCATATCATAAAATATAGGCATTAGTGTGGGCAGTCCCAATGTTTCAGATTTCATCGCTGGCACCAGGAATGTGGACAGGTGCCTGAGCCAATGCCTGTATTTTCCAACAGGCATAGGCACCCCAGGCCCTCACATCCCCAGGGACATTGGAGGGGGGGGGGCAAAGTAAGCACAAAATTTGAACTTTTGGCACTCCAATACAAATGCAATAGGACTGGCAGGGGGATTAAACCACTCCTTGCAGGTGTAGTCAATCTGTAGACCTCATTAAGGGCTTGTCCCCACAGTCACTAGGCAGCTGCGGGCAGCCATGTTTTAGCGGCTCCATTAACATGTAGTTAGCCGCTAGTGGCGGCTGCGGCCGCTCGTGATCTTTGTCAGTCGCGAGCCGGGACCACGCCTCATGCCCAACTTCGTCTGTGGGGACAAGCCCTAACAAATGCAAGACTGAAAATAGCTGGAGATGTTGAGAACCCACATTTCCAGAGTTTAAGCATACCTGTCAAGTTTTCCATTATTTAATAGGGGAACAGTTCAGGATGTGACAGTACGGACCTCACTTCTGGTATTTGGAACAAGGTTGCAAATACAGGAAGTTGGATCCTTGACTTCACTTCAGGCATCAGAAGGTTTACCGGCCCAGCTGTACTCTATTGCCTTACATCGCGCATAGCAGTTCGCAAAGATTCGCCAAACAGCTTCTGTTCTTCATTCTGTGATCTAAGCCAGTATGAGCACTGTGGGTATTGCACATATCCATTCAAAATGTGCACAAATATGCAGGATGTATGCCGCTAAACAATGTTGAAGCATAATATGACGAATATCTGCCACATTTGCGAAATATTCTCGAATGTTGGATATTCGTCAAATATATTCGAATTTTGAATATTCTCGCTCAACACTACTTAGGAGGGAGGGGGCAGTACTCTCCCACCTAACTACATACCCCACACATCATCTACATAAGCAGGGTAGGAACTTAGGAGAAAGAGTAACACCCCATTCAACCTAAGTTACTCCGATTTCAAAATCCCGTGAGATATCCCGGATTTACTGGGAAAGTCACATAAAAAAGTGACTTTTCTGGCCAAAATAGGAGAGTTGACAGGTATGGTTTAAGACAAAACTGGCTGCTAGGGAAGCAAGGAAATAAGTAACCATTGTGGCTTCTCCCTGGACATAAGCAATTAACCCTTGTGGTGTAGAGAGTTTGGGGGCACTTTTCCTAAGCCTTTTGGAGCTTTAAGAATTCAGTGCCAATATTTTTCACAATGTCCAATGTGCAGTAACAGCAACCAATCAGATTCAGTTCTCCGATTTCCTAAAAATAAATTTGAATGTTATGCCTTAGAAATGTATTTAACACCTACAGTTATGTTATACCTGTCAGTGAGGCCTCACTGAGCCTGTAGCTGTACATTCATGCTCATTAATACATTTTATATTGGGTTTCAAATGCCTTTCATGTAATGTGGAAATGTTCGACTAGTACAGTATTTTTAACTTATGTATACATCTCCCAATTTCCACTCTTTGGAGAGGGCTGATGTTTGAAAGTACTATCAGTCACATCCCTGACAACTTTGTTTAGGTCTTGCTAAACACAGAGATTTGCCTGCTAACAAAGAAGTATAGTTTAGATGACACTCCACAGTCTGTTACAAAATGTTAGAAATAAGGATGGCATTAAGATGTGCAGACCTCCCATTTAGAGCATACAGAATTACAGCTGCTGGATTATGTCGCTCTCATACACATCCTGCACAGGACTGGGTCCCATCTTCACTGTCTCTCCTAGAAGTTGTCTCACTTTTATCTTTGGAACTAAAGAACTTGTCATCTATGTCACATTAAACACATGAACCATATGCTTGTACTCAGCAATCTAGCCCTTTGTACTATTCTTAATACCAAAATTACAGTCCAGCAGGGCGAAAACATCCATGTTCAAATCGGCCCAGTATAGGGCAGGGTCCTCTTCCCTTCCTTTGTCATAGTTTGCACATCTATGTTAGCTTGTGTTGGCTTTCAACCCCTATTTAATGTACAGTGCTGCATGTTGGCACTTTATAAATAAAAGTTTTCAGACTACAAACTGTGTGGAAACGTAACTGTAAATCGAGCATTTTACACCCTTAGCAACCTGAATGCAAAGTGTAGGTCAAGGAAAAATATATATTATATATATTTAATACTATATTTTTTGATACTGTCCAAATATAATACCCAACCAGCTGGGTGAATTGAGGCTATTTATATAGCCCAAGCTGTTTATTTCCATTATCATTATGCATTGCAATAAAATGCTCATAGTTAAGTTGTTAGTGCCAGATTATAAAATGTGTCTCTCCAATGACAGGATCAACTGTGGTAGCAAGAGGCAGTGACCAGGAGCATAGTCAATAACAAGCTTTGGTCAAAAGCTGATAGTGTCAAGTCACAATGGAGCAAGATGAAGAGTTGTCAGGTTGTCAATAGCCAAGGGTCGGTACACGGATGATGATGATGATGATGATGAAGGAACAAAAAGTGAAAAGCAGGAAGGGCAAGATACTAGGAAGCACAATAATCTGGCAATTTAGCAGAGCAAGGACATGGGTCCTATAGGGAGTACATGAGAGGGCCAAAGGGTTCAGGGTTGAACCAGAACTTGGTAACCAGGTGTCTTTGTACAAGCTATCTAACAAGGTACTAAATCAAACAGAGCTGCAGCCAAATACCGAAGCATCCCTGGATTTGGATGCTGACATGCTAGTATATAGATCAATGCTAAGGTTTTAGCCCTGCAAACTGCTGGAACGTAGACTTTCCTCCTGGCACTGGCCTTTTGGCTTGGTCTGAAGAATATGGAATGAATACTGCCTGGACCAGACCTGGCTACTTTGCTGGAACATGCTGGATATTCACTTTATATATGAATGGCTGTGCATCTAATACTTTTTTTTTTCTGAAACTGTTTGGTGCATCTAATGGTTGGGTGCGTCTTATAGTGCCAAAAATACGTTATTATATATTTCTATATTTTATCTCTTCAAACATTCTAGAAGTACAATGAAATACAAATTATTCTTCAAGAATTTTACAGATTCCCTACAGCTTTGCACTAAATGTTGATGGGCTTGTCCATTTTCTTTAGATTGTTTACTAAATTACTGAAGCACTTATAGTGTTGCTTTTTGCATGTCCAAGCGACTGGAAACCCCATCTCACCCTACCAGACCACTCCCTAAATGATTCTCTACCCTGCCACTAGTGTTTATCAAGCTTCTACACTTCAAACAAAAGCTTGCCTCTTAAACTACGATTAACAATAAATTCTTATAGCCAGGATGCCAGGAAAGGATACAAAATATGGTTACAAACATACAGGTGAATGAACACTTCTAAGGTAGCCAGACACAGGTTGATTCTTGTGCGATTGCGAACATCGATCGATCGGGGATTGAACAAAAAACCAATCCATGTATGGGGCCTTTAGACCTCTGCAATATAAAAGCTGGCTGCTCTGTAGTTAAAAAAAGTAGGAACTGAACTTGAATTTATGACAAGATCAATAGATTTGTTTTGGTTTATTTTTGGAGTTAATAATTGCTTCCAATGGTATAACAAATAGATGGAACAAAAGCAAATAAGAGATGTTTGTTGCTGCACTGACCTGCGAACCTCCTCCTATCTGTCAGCCTGCTTACAGTCTAACTTGACCTAGGTGACATCAATATAAACAACAGAGCTTTGTGGCTGTGTATATATCGAATATTGTAAGTAAAGTAGAGGCAGGCAAGAATATTTGTCAGATTTTATTTATATGTTCCCCTTGTGCAGTTTGTCACTCACTTCCTGTTAAGTAAAAATTGTATGGTTGGACAGGATGTAAAGGAAAACCTTTCTAATGGAACTCTGAATTGTAGCAAATAACTGGATGTTACAATAAAAATTGAAAGGATAAAGAATTATTGTAGTGTCAGGGCAGATTCATTGTTTTGTTGTTGATGTTTTTTTTCTTGGGGGGGGGGGGGGGGGGGGTGGGACGTAAGCTTTTAAACTGTTTGTTTGAGAGCTAAGGGGTTTTCTAAAAAGAGTGCAGCATTGGTTATCTCCAGTCTGACATAGCCATCTAATAACTTATGTTTCATCATTTCTTATAGAAAAACATGTCAAAATGTGCCTAAGGCACCACCTACAGGTTCAAGAAAGAATATATTTTAATCTACCCATATCTTGATTTTCCTGTGGCACTCCTTGTGTCTCATAAAGTTGTGCAGCTTATGAAATATGTCTTCACAATATTTTACCAGGCAGGTTCATTATCTATTGCCACTAGGCCTAAAAACATCAATATTATGATTTCATTTTATTTGCATATGGAAAGCTAGAAACAGACCAATAGAATGAAAACAGAGTGTTTGTTAATCGACATAACAATTATAAAATAGGAATACACAAGATAGTGATGGTTGGATCTATTTTTGTGCAATCAAACCATGTAATTAGGAACAATAGTAATCCCATTTTGTTTGATACACCAAGGTAATTTCTCCACTTTGATTCAGTAAGTTCAGTAGTGCAGACAGTTTCAAATACTTTGTTGAGAACTTATGTATTAACAAACTTTGCATACTTTGGATATCCACTGTTCCATCATCTGTTTACTATATGCCCAAAGGGATGGATACCCCCAGTTTTTGACAGGAGTAGTACTGTACTAGGACTAGAATCCTAGCAATCATTTTTCCTTTTTTTTCCTTTTGAGATTGACTGGAAAATAATAATCATTCATTAAATTACTTCTCTGAATCCTCATAGGAGCTTCTGTGGCCTTTGTTTTTGCACTGGATCACAAGTTGTAACCAAGATTATGTTTCCTGAAGAAATGTAAATATGCATAAGCAATATACAGTATTATAAACTGAGATATATATAGAAGATGATTTAAATTCAAAACAATTACATTTCGTGGCAACAGGCTAATAGTTTGAGCAGATGGTCCCTCCTACTATAATATATTAATTCAGATCCTCAACATTTTATATATAATATCAGTTAGTGGATAAGTAATTCTCAGGCTTGTCTGATTGGTTGGCAGTTGTAGGGGAGGTCAGCCAGGAGAGTCAATACGCTTCTGAGTTCTACAGATCTTTCTCTCCCTTCTCTCTGACTCACACCGAGGGTTCCAACTGCCACCTTGGGTGCCCCCCTACCTGCACCCCCTTGGGGGTTTGGGAACCACTGGCATATAGGGACAAGCAAATATCTTATCTACATTTAAGCAGTGCCTATAGATTAGGGATGTAAAGTTCTACTAGAAAAAGCAATCCTGCAGGAGAACTCATGGAGATGCATATGATCAATTTAATCAATTGGTTGGGTTGATTTGCTGATTCGCTGTTAAGAATTTTTTAATCATGTCTTCTTTCTGCTACCTCTGTAGCCTGAAACAGTTTCATTCAATTAGAGCAGTGTGCTCCTTGAATTCTCTTGCAGGAGAATTGTTGGGCAAGGTCTGTATTATTGCTCATGACACAAAGATATGTAATAAGGTAGGTGTTCCTGGAGCGGGTGTGCAGCATGGAACATGAGCTAGTGTTGCTGGAAAAAAAAATTCAAATTTCACTGCAGTCTCTTAATTCCAATAAAGAAATCCCCTTTGTTGAATACAATACCAGGGGTGGAGTATTGACCAAATCTTAAGCTTATTTCAGATGATTGCAAGGAGTCAAACAGTGTGCTTTGCTGCTGATGGGATTAAGCCCAGTCAATACCTAATTTGAAATCTAATAAAATGTTGAATGCTGAAACTGACAGTTCATGAAACAAATACTATTCCATGCAGGGAGCAGTGATGAAAAATTGGAGTCAAATGTTGAATAGTGGACATTTGTTCAAAAATGAAGATGTAATTTCTGATATATATATATATGATTTCTCAGTGAACACTATTTTTTTGTAAACATAAATGTTTCAGTTTACATTTTATGTTATCATTCACTTCAGTTTAGTCTGTACACATATTGTGTACCCATTTATTTCTTCTACTAAAGGGGTGGGAAGGTAATAAGAACCCAAAATATCACTTTGGACTTTGGAAGTTTAGAGTAGCTCATTATAGTTGTCAAGAACTTTTGGAGTCATAAACATATAAATATGTTAGCTACTGATCTGCTAACTCTTACATACCAGATAGTAATCAGTGGCAGTAACTTTTATAGATTTAGATACATTTTATATTGTCACTCAGAGTATTTGACATGCAACAACATATTACACAGCACATACAGTCAGGCTCATAAATATTGGGTCATCAACACAATTCTAAACAGTTTTGACTCTATACACAATGGATTTAGAATGAAATAAACACAGTGTAATTTAACTGCAGACTTAGCTTTAATTTGAGCTTATTTACATCCAAATTAGGTGAACGGTGTATGAATTACAATATTTTGCATATGTGCCTCCCACTTGTTGAGCTGTCACTATCAGTGAAGCAAGTCATCATTAGGCTGAAAAAAACTAAAACAAACCCATCAGAGAGATAGCAATAACATAAGACGTGGCCAAAACAACTATTTGAAACATTCTTAAAAGAAGGAATGCACCGGTGAGCTCAGTAACGCCAAAAGACACGGAAAATTGTGGTGGATGACTGAAGAATTCTTTCTTGGTGAAGAAAACACCCTTCACAACACTCTCCAGAGGTAGGTACATGTGTGTCAAAGTCAACAATCAAGAAGAGACTTCACCAGAGTGAATACACCACAAGGGTTCACCACAAGATGTTAACCATTGGTGAGCCTGAAAAACAGCTAGGCCAGATCACAGTTCTGGAGCAACATCCTATGGACAGATGAGACCAAGATGAACTTGTACCAGAGTGATGGGAAGAGAATAGTGAGGAGAAGGAAAGAAACTGCTCATGGTCCTAGGCATACCACCTCATCAGTAAAGCATGGTGGTGGTAGTGTCATGGTGTGGGCATGTATTTCTGCCAATGGAACTGGGTATATCATATTTATTGATGATGTGACTGCTGACAAAAGCAGCAGGATAAATTCTGAAGTGTTTCAGGCAATATTATTAATGCTTCAGAATTCATTGGACAGTGCTTCACAGTACAGATAAACAATGACCCAAAGCATACTGCAAAAGCAACCAAAGAGTTTAAGCGAAGTGGAATGTAATGTAATGCAAGTCAATTGAGCATGCATTTCACTTGCTGAAAACAAAACTGAAGGGAAAATGCCCCAAGAACAAGCAGGAATTGAAGTCTGTTTCAGTAGAGGCCTTGCAGAGCATCACCAGGAATGAAACCCAGCATCTGGTGATGTCTATGCATTCCAGACTTCAGACTGTAATTGACTGCAAAGGAGTTGCTACCAAGTTTTAAAAAGCAAAAGTTTCGTTTATGATTATTATTCTGCCCCATTACTTTTGGTCCCTTAACAAGTCAGAGGCACATATGCAAACTGTTGTAATTCCTACACCGTTCACCTGATTTGGATGTAAGTACCCTCAAATTAAAGCTGATAGTCTTCATTCCAAATCCATTGTGGTAATGTATAGAGACAAAAATTTTTGAATTGTGCCAATATTTATGGACCTGACTGTATAGTCATGTCACTAACTGTCTCTCAGAGGAGCTCACAATCTAATGTCCCTACTATTGTCTTGGATATGTAACTAACACCATCATAGTCATGTGTAACTACCATAGGGGAACTTTTTTGGGGGAGTCCAATTAACCTATCAGCATTTCTTTGGAGTGTGGGTGGAAACAGGAGTACCCAGTGAGAACATGCAAACTCCTTGCAAATAGTTTCCAGGCCAGGGTTTGAACCTAGGACTCCAGCGCTGCATGGCCTGACTGCTAACTACCTGAGCCACCATGCTGTCCACTTATGCTTTATAATGAGACTGTGGCAAGCAGCAGCATGGAAAAAGCAGGTTGATTTAATTTATATACACATGTTGAAAGTGAACTGATGATATTAAAATCAGACTGCTATGGAGAGAGTTATATTCACACATCCCTTGTGCAGGCCTGTCACAGTTTCCAGACAGTCTTCATTGGTGAAGGACCTGTTTACAACTGCCTGTATGAATATACCCAACGCACTTGTATGAATAGTGCAACAAGAATATTTGTGGATATCTATAGAGTGGATGAGTATTGGGGCATCCTAGTATACATGATTATTTGTAGGTGCCAAACAAAAGCCCCAGTAGTGATATGAGACCACGGATAGGGGTTTTGCTTAGGGAATTGAAGTAATATTTGTGGATAGTAAGTATCTTATTGCTGCAGTTATGTCAGTAAAGCCTGCCATAGACACCTCGATCTATGGCAGACCTTTAGCAGATGTCGTATAACAATCCTGTGTGTTCCACTGACACATAGGACTGCCGTCCGACTAGCCAATAACAGGGAGGGGGAGGAGACTCCCCCTCACTGTTTACAAGCTGCAGCTGGGCTCACTCGCAGTTGTAGAAAAAAAAAAACGACATGACGGATCTCTATGCGACCCGACCTGTCGGCTTTTTTTCTACATAATTCAAGATGGGCTCCCTCATAGTTGCGGCAGACCAACCTTGATGTGATCGGCGGGAGCGCGCACGCAGGTTGGTCTGCTACAACTATGGCCGGGAGTCTGCCCGTCTATGGGGGGCTTAACAGCACTATTTTAGCAAAAACAAACAATGCTGGTGATCATTCTTGTGTTTACTGGCACTAAATAAAGCAATTATTATTGCAGTCACTGACACCAATGAGCTGTTTGATTCGATTAACAAGCCTCAATTCTAGGGGTTATTATTGTAGGCACTGGCACCAAAGCTTAGGGTTATTGTTGCAGCAAGTGATTCATACTATGTGTTATTTCAGTGGCCTGACACCAATGCTGGAAGCTCACAACCCTGCAATAACACAAACCATGTTTTTTTTTAATGCCACATTCTCTTCAGTGTTCATTGAGGTAATTGATGTGGATTTGTCGGGAGCCGCATGTGAAGGCTCTGTATGTTTGTTAACATTGGTACCAATGTCATTTGGTGTGATCAGGATATTTTCACTGAAAACAGAAGTACACTATAACAACATACACCCATCTTAAGCATAGATAGCATATATATTTTATTTTAAACTAAAAAATGAAATGTTAGTGAATGGGAAAGGACATGGACAGTCTATGCAGGAATAATTACCGATAAATGTCAAGTTTAATTAATCTCAGTGGATAAGACTGTAGCTGTAGGCATGGCATGTAGCACACAAAAGTCAGATAATGGATAAGCCCTATCAATCTATGCAGAGGCACAATAAGGGCACAGAAGCATTACACAACACATTTGTTCTGCATAATACTTTCATTAGTTTGTGATATATTTATTCCTAAGGGTCCATTCACAAACACACATAACATGAGTTGTTCATATTTTGAATGGCATACCAATGTACTTTTATAGTGCAACTGTTTTGTACCGCAATGTTGTGCTAAATGGCATGTTCATTTTTGGAACATATAAGAACTGTTCATGTTAATAATAAATGCCTTAATTATTACAGCATTATCTCATTTTAAAGCCATGTTCCTGTTGAACTTGAATACATGCAATTTCCAAAAACATATTTTGGAAAGTTATGTTACTTGATCTCTTTTTGCACTTTGTGGCTACTATCATTGTCACATCAATACCGAACACAGTAAAAAGAAACTAGTAATGAGCAGCATAGGCAATATTTGAATTCGCAATATCTTGCAAATAATACTACTAATATTTGATTCGATATTTCTAAATTCAAATATTCGCAGTATGACCATGCATTGCTAAAATAATATTCACATTGCAAAAATCTTCTAAATGAATGGTCACATGCTTTGTTTATTATAGCAATGCAAATACTATTTTCGCAATACGTGGCCATACTGCGAATACTCAAATCACAAATATCACATTTATTATTTGAGATATTTGCAAATTTTCAAATTGCCGATATTCGCTAAAAATATTAGACGTTCGAATAATCAAACTCAACACTAGTAGTTACATAGTTAACACTGGAGATGGTCAAATTTTTCAACTAGCTGACTTTGTGAGCTGATTGCAAAGGCCCTGAACATCACCAAAATTAAAGGGTTGTGGGAATATTGGAAAAAAAATGTTTGCTCTAGCACAGGTAGTTTTGGCATAAATTACCATATTTTCCGGCGTATAGGATGACTTTTGAACACAGGAACATGTGTGCAAAAGTTGGGGGTCGTCTTATAAGCCACGTGCCGCCCTTAAGGGGGCACTCTGCTCTAGTGGAGTCTGTAGGTCTGCTCCCTGGATCTGTGCTCCCCTCACTGCACGCTGCCGACAGAAGCAGAGGTAGAAATCTTCTTCATTCCCCTTGCCCCCTCCTTCTCCTTCCCGATGTCTGTGAAAGTAGCTGGCTGCTACTGACAGCAAGTGTGCTCACTAGCATTATTGTGGCTGACATTGGTATTGCAGGGAGATTGAGATTAAAGCTATTTTATTGTCAAATTTTTAATTGTCAAATGTATACAATTTATGTCAGTTGGATTAATAACTATGAAAGGATGCAGATAGTGGTGTCAAATTGGGAATGTTTTTTTGGATTACTAATCTAAAATAAAATTGGACTTCTAAGGATGTAGGAGATCTATGGGTTGAAAGTCACAGTAGACATAAAAATGTTTATTTAGTGTGCATTGGAAGAGGTATAGTCTTATACGATGAGAATATCCCAAAAAGGAGTTGTCTTATACGCCGGAAAATACGGTAAGTATTTTGACTTTGAACTTAATTTATGCAAAAACTATTTGTGTTAGAGCCATACTTTTTTGTAGTATACCCCCAACCCTTTTCTACATCTCTAGCAAGTTTGGTGAGGATACCATGCTCAGGGGCTGTGCAATTAAGTTAAATTGTCAAAATCTTTAGTTAACACAGTAGTAACATGGTGGATCAACACCAAAGCAGAAGAAAAGACACCCAAGATCTAGGCAAGTGATGGGTTCTGAAGAAATTTCTTGAACACATCTCAATTCAGCATGAGAGAAGGCTAGAGAGTACTGTATTTACTGTCTACACTTTAGAAGGAGGGCTTAATGTTTTCGTTCTAATTTTAAAAAATGAATTTAAAAAAATGATAATGTATTGGAAGAATTTTTGAAAAACATCTACAATTCAAATAAAACATCTACATATACAGCAGATATCTATGTGTAAATCATTTTCAGATAGTTTTCAGCTACTATGTCTGGCTTACACCATTAGTGTGGATACCTAAACAAGTGCAAATTTACACAAATCTTGACTTCACCATGTTTCATAATTATGCAATGTCCATTATATTGAGGCATTTCTAAAATTCTGGGGGAAATCTGGAAGCATTGCTTGTGGTGTTCCAACATTCATGATTAGTGATGGCCGAACTGCCCGCAAGGAGGACAGTTTGGCCGCGAAAACAAGCATGTTCACCCTCCTTCACACCAGCGGACAGTAAGGTGTTCGACTCGCCCTGTTTGCCAGCGAGAAGGAGCCCTCTATTCTTCCTCCAGTGGGATCATAAGCAGCGAGATCCAGCCGCAGGAAGAATGTTTTCACCGAAGACCTGGTACAGAACCCGGTCTTTCAGTGAAAAACCGGCTCGCAAACCCGGATGTGACGTCAGGGACAGGAACTATGCATTCCATGTGCCGGATGTGACGGAACACCTACAAGACAAGTATATTGATCATGAATAGTGATGGCAGAACTTCGGCCATGTCCTTCAGCGAACGGGCAGAAGGCGGACTTTTTAAAAAAAAGTTTGGCCATCACTATTCATGATCAATATACTTGTCTTGTAGGTGTTCCGAGTTACATCTGTATGATCCATTCAGAGTAGCATCTGTATGATCTGAGGTGTCTTCCGGTGCTCCAAATAACATCCGTATGATTTTTTAGATACTGTATTCATGCCACCTAGATCTGGATGAAATCATACCATGATTCAAGTAAGAATATACATGACCCTTGTATTCAGACAATATCTTCTTATGAGTTCAGCTTTAACCTACCTAAAAGAGGTTCATATTTCCCACACTGCGTCTCCTGGTTGTACGAGTTTCCTTGCATTCTTGAAGTGTATCCCTAAGAGCAATAGCAAGTTATCCTGCCAAAGATGGTTAACGTTTAATATTCAGAATTATAGTTTAGCAAAATTTATGAAACGCTCAAATAAGTTTGTATATTAAACCAGAACATATTGTCCCATCAAGAAATTGTAACGTCCTGTGAATATAATTAAAATGACTGTGTAAAGGTGTTATGGTATCTTTTAAACCCGCAGTCTGCTTTAACTAAGTCTTTGTCTGGCATGATAATTGTATTGTGGAATTCTAAAATCTAGATCCAAGAAAAATTTTAGATTTACTATTGAAAAATAAAACACATTTTAGGTCAGACTATGATGGATCCAAACTAAGATTAAAATGAATCTAGATATCCACTTTGCATTTAAAATATGCTTTTACCACAATAAATTTTTTTTTAACTACATACTACTTGGAGGAAATAGGCTTCTGTCATGGCAGGTAGAGCTCCATGCTAGGAAGCATATGAACTTAAAAGACTGAGGACATCTTGTGGCAAAAAAAGGAATTACATGGGAAATTTCCCCCTATACTGGATATGTTTTAAAGCTGAACACATCATACATTTAAGAAAATCACAATAATCCAATCTTTACGGAAATGTATACAGCTGGGCTGTCGAACCTAAAGCATGGGGCGGACCAAATTTAAAAACTTGGACAGAGGGACTACATATGTATGTCTTGCAGTTTCAATGCTCCTTTTGAAATGCATGCAGTGTGATAATGTACTATCCTGTTTTACTCTGTAAGAAACGCTCTTAAGTTTAAAGTTAAACAAAAAACTTGGACAAAGTCACCGGCCAACCTTGATACAGGGAGTACAGAATTATTAGGCAAATGAATATTTTGACCACATCATCCTCTTTATGCATGTTGTCTTA
>CM070032.1:167052972-167063528 GCA_036250615.1 Ptychadena robeensis
TTGCATATAATATGGGATGTGGGCAGAATCACTCAGTCGGACCATTGCCCAATATTATCTCTACAAACACTAGACTACCAATCATCTACCATCCATGTAGTGCCCATTCCTAACTATGGTTGCATGCTAATTATTTAGATTAAGGTAATTCAGTAGATGATGCTGGGGTTGTGGTGAGTAAGAGTGTCCACGAATGAGAGGAGGGTACATGATAATGGAGGAAGATATAGTTGGGATTGTTGTGCATAAGAGTGGCAACAAGGAGATGAGGTAAGTAAGGTCACAAGGGCAGATGGGTCAGATAAACTAAGGTGCATCACACAAATGCCTTGAAAAGAGTGTATGGTAGTGAAATGGTACTAGTGTTGCGGATTAGGGTGGTTGCAGTCCCATGAGTGAGCAGATATGGGCGGTGTTGTGGGTAATGGTGGTGGCTTGAAAACATGGTAGAAATGGGTGGCCACAGACAGTAGGAAAGTAGTATTGCTGAGTGGAAATAATTGACGTGGCTGGCTGGACATAGTGCTAAGGTGATGAGATGGGGAAGCTATGTTAGCCAGCACTACTAATTTGTTGCTGTTCCCAAATGTTTCCACTTTGTCGTGGCTATCAATTGACAGTAAAGCAATTTCATGAATATACTTATTGCACAGATTGCATCCCATCTGCCTACCACACTAGGGTCCCAATACTTTTGGCAATTAAGTATAAGTGCATTGGTGGTTTTACTTGTACATATTGCTTCAATATAAGATGTGTATCACCCTTACTATACTGAAGGGCTCAATGACATATGACCCTCACATTCTCATACCTAAAAAGAGACCTTATAACTTGAAATAAACTGTCCATCAGTTCTAATTTCCGCTTTACACTTAACACTGTTTTCAGAACAGTTCTCTAATGGTTTTATGTGACCATTCTGTTATTTAGCTCTTTGCCATAAAACCAGCAGGGCATTTTTGCGGTTTGAAAGAACAGAAGATAACCATAAGAGGAAGAAAAGTGATAAGGGAAAGCTGCAGAATAGAAGTGAAGGTTAATTAGATAGCAGCATTATTGAATTGGACAAGAACGATTTATAAGTCACTTTCTCATTTTAATCCCTGTAGTTTGAAGCCAAGCAATTGTGAATTTAACATAAAGGGGCTTGGGTATTATCAATATGCTGATAAAAAATGTATTGCAGAGGAAGAATTAAAATGTCATTTATGGAATACAGGGACCAAAGGTATAGAGGTATTTCAAATATTTCAACTGGCAGCCCAACATTTCTGGAAGGGACAAAAATATTTTTTTCCACTCAATGAAACCTTTAATGGTACACAAAAGGGAGAAAATAAAACAAAGTCTATTGTTGGATTTAACATATGTGTGTGTGAGTGTGTGTATGCAACAGCCACTTTCTAATAAACTGTATATAATTGAATCCTGTGTTAACAGAGAGTACAGTAGTGCAGAATTGCTCTAATGAAAAATGACATTTGGCTGATGATGTTGCCAGGATAATTAAATACTGTCTCTGGAATCCCTTCTTTGGCTTGATTAAAACACTTCTCATCATAAAACACAGAAGAGAAATTAATCAACAAATGTCTCAGATGAAGAGTTGGGAGATCAAAGCATAGTTGTATTATCTTAAAAAACATACAACATATTTTATTTATTGTCCTGTACTAATTCTTTCCCTGGGACAACATGAAAATATGTAAAAACATTGAGTAGTCATAACAAATTTATGTGATAGGCAAGCTATACACTTGGCAAAAATATTTTCAGTTTAGAGTTTCAGTTCATGTAGAAAAATGCAAATACCACCAACCACACTACTATGACATTTTTGTGAAAATTGTTAGCTTTCCTAAAATTAATAAAAAAATAAAATTAATTCAAAATTAAAATGTATTAAAACAACAAAACAAATGTATCTAATTCCAAAGACAGCAGTTCGTTTTTTTAAGTTGGTTAGGGTGCAATTAAGTGAAATGTACAGGTAGGCAGTAGTGATGGCCGAAAAGTTCGCCCGGCGGCATGCTCGCAGTTCGCAATGCCGGCGAACATTATGGGTGTTCAACCCGCCCCCTACACCTTAACATGGAGACAAAGTGCGACCCCTCACCCTATAGTCAGGTGATATAGAACAACCAATAACACTTCATTTTGCTCCTGAAGGACCCCCCCCCCCCCCTTTTAAAAGAAGCAGCCAGCAGCCATTTATCCTGTGTCTCCAGTACTAGATAGATACTAGATAGAGAGCTGCTGCTGATTAAGGGATGGCTGAGCTACTTTGCTATTATACTCCATCCAGTGATCAGTAGCTATAGCTAAGGTATTCTGTTACATATAGTTCATCATTACTGAGCCACAAAAGTCCTTCTCTGGGGGGGGGGGGTATGCTGTATTATGCATTGCAGAGTGATCTGACTAAATGTGATGCGCTGCAGGAGGTACTGTCAGGCTGGCAGTCCACTCCAGCTAAGTTTTGGCAAAATCTTAACTCTAGATGTGATTTCTGGCCATTAGACCTGAAGAAAACAGCATTTAAAAAAAAAACATATTTGGGGGCATAAGTCTAGCCATTGATCCCCCTCCCCCAGGTGGTTGCACACTTTTGACTTTTTTTTATTGGTATTTTGGCTACAAATATGACCTGAAGGCTTGAGAAGTTCGCCCTCCATTAAAGTCAATGGAGGTTCGCCGTTTGATGTTCGGCCATCACTAGAAGACACTTAGGGAGAGGCACTGTCCCCATGGAGCAGTTAGTATAGAAACTAGGCCGTTCCCATCAAGGGACAGCAGTCTGATTAGACAGAAGTAGCGGGGCGAACTGTTTTCAGACCTTTAACCGCTTATACTGTGGGCGACGGGTAAGCCACAAAGCACACAGCACATGTGAAAGACCCAAACAATGTGACTTGAAGCCTCTGCTTCTGTGCCAATGCTCCAGTAGGGCAGAGCTACTTGCTCCTGCCCACGTTACTGCATCACCATGTGTGTGGCCAGTGCCTGTAGCAGTACCATGCGAAAATCTTTTTCTCAATAAAGGTTATAATGACTGGAGATCACAAATTCTCAAATTTGCTTTGAATATTAGTTAAAAAATGTGTGATATTTTGCAAAAACGAATATTGTCTATGCTGCTCATTACTTTTAGAAATGTATGATTTTGATTCAGTGTTTTATAGTGCTTTATTAGGTACCTACACATTAGAGTTGAGCAAGAATATTCAAAATTCAAATATATTCGATGAATATCCGACATTTGAGAATTCACAATATTTCGCGAATGTGCACTCGTATATTCACAATGGCGGATATTTTATGCCATATTATGCCTCAACATTGTTTACCGGCATACATCGCACATATTTGTGCACATTGTGAATGGATACGCACAATATGCACAGTGCTCGTACTGGCTAAGAGCACAGAATGAAGTACAGAAACTGTAATGCTGGTTCATGAATCTTTGCGAATAATTGCCAACAGCCATTTGTGATGTAAGGCAATAGAATATAGAATGTTACTTAATATATTCGCAAAATTATGCAAATTCAAATATACCATATACCGCTCAACACTAGTGATGAGCGGCATAGGCAACATTCGTATTCACGGAATGCCGCAAATTTTACGGAAAACATTCGGAAAATATTCGCATTCGGCAATATTTGTTTTTTTTTATTGCGAATATCGGCAGTTTTTTTGCGAATTTAGCGCACAATATATGTTTTACATGGCGCAAATTTGTGTGCGAATTTTCAAAAGTGCTGATTTTCGCAATATTCACATAACCCCAATATTCGATTTAAAAACTGTTGATGGTCGCAGGTAGTGTTGCTCAGCTCTTGTTGCAGCCTTCCCATTCGTCCACTTGCATTGAGCCATGTGTAATGGAGGCATGTGTATTGGAAAAAAATACCGAACATCTGGAATTGCGAATATTCTGCAATATATTCACCATAGTCGTGAATTTCCTAATTGCCGATATTCGCGATTTATATTCGGAATCCGAATATTCGCAATCATCACTACTTAACACTACTACACATGGGACAAAAGCATGCTATTTTTAAAAGTTTAGTTAGTCAATAATAAGTTATGACTTGAAATAAAATCTTTAAATACATGTTGAAAAATACACAAGAAATCCTATAGTGAAACCTGCCTTTCTGCCTTTAAATATTAGGTTGTATAGTTTCATGGTCCATACATTATCATGGGCAAAGAGCACATGGATTCACATATTCTGCCTCAGTGCACCATTCCCGATATAATAAAACAAGAGCATTCCTCCGGCAAACATATTTTCTGCGAATCCTAAAAAGAACTCTGACAATGATGTGCTTTTGTTCCGCAACTCCACAAAACAAACATTCTAATTTGGCATTGAATCAGCTTTTTGCAGAATGTTCCAAACTATGTTGATTATTAAAGATGGAGATGATAATAAAAATTACTGCCATTGATTCTCCTAACCTCAAATAACAATGCAAATATTCTGCAGACTAGTGAGGCAGCTTATAGCAAGCCACTGATGGGGTATTGTTGGTTTAATACTTTTTCTTTATCAAATGGAATGCTTTATTTCATAGGTTATCTCTACACATTAATTTCCATGAAAACAGAAAAAGCAGATATTGTACATGAACTGTTACTGGCACTGGTGAGGAACCTGGATATACAGCTTAAAGTCACATCATTATGTCTCTAAACAAGTCTATGGGACTACTCTCTTTGCCAATGAAAACAACAGATATGGTATGCCATCTAGTGGCCATATGTGTTACTGCAGCTATTAACCCATGCAAGACTGAAATAAACTTGCAGACTTCCACAGACAAGAACAGAAGAGGTAAGTATATTGTTTTAGGTTTTTGCATTGACTTTATACTATTGTTTTTTAAATTTTTGAGATTAGGTGTGCTTTAATGTTTGTATTGTCTTGGACCTGATCCACACCTATCGTCTTTATGTAAGCTGATATAAATGTGAGCTTTTTGGGATATACACAATCAATCAATGGCCCAATGCCCAAAAATAAATAGGGGTGAACCAAGCCTAATTGGCAAAGGGGTAGAGTCTAAAAAAAACGCTGTTGCCAATAGACAGAAATGAAATATTGTAGAGCACCGGCATGTATGTATGTAGTCTTGCAAACGAAAGGGTAGGTGCATGACAAGGATCAATGTAGAACAGACAGTGGTCATAAATGGGAAAATAAAAAATCAGGGGTACAGGAATCTAGAAATAGTTACTCAGAGAGGTCTCCATCCTGCCAACTACTATTTGCACAAAGCAAATCCAAACATTTGAACTGAATACCTATGGTGGGTTTCAATGGCCTGAGGTACTGCATATATTCAGATAATTATTTTTGTATAGATTATTTTTTATTATTTATATATATATATATATATATTTATAAGTGTCACAATTATATAAGTCATATATCATGGAAATACAATTGGGAATCTTCTTTCTAGAGGTATGTTACCATTAAAAGTCTATTGATGAGGCCAGTGCACCAAGAAAGGTCTAGATGCCCCTTGGGGAATAAGAGTAACAGAGTAACAGGTGGTTGCCATGGTGCTGAACGGGTTCTTATGCAAGCCATATGAGGGCTTGAGAATTATGTTGAGCTGGCAGAAGCATACATATAACATTGACAATTATTACTAGATGCAATCCTTGAATGTAACGGATTTGAAAAAGATAAATTGGTATTACCATTTCTAAACAGACCTTGTCACTAAATAAAACATTTCAGAAGAATCAAAAGTAAATAATATAGAGTGTTGAGGACAGTGGTTCCCAAACTGGGGGACAGGCCCCCTAGGGGCATCTGGAGGTATTCCAGGGGGGCACAGCTCTGTGTGTGAATTGTGTAATTATAATAATTGTGCCCTTTACAAAACATTACAACTACCTTTTCCCCATTGAAAACCATTATTTGGCAGCCTGGCAGCCACCAGTTGTGATATTGCAGTTAATTAACCCCTGGAAGACTGGCAGGTAAAATGGAATCTCTCAGATCAGTCATGGGGATAGCATGTGAGAAATATGTTTTGATGTTTGTTTAGTGCTTTTTTGACCAACCTGCTGTCTCAGAAGTATAGTTTTTATTTTAAAATTTACATCTGCATTAATGATCTGGCAACAGAAGCACTTAAGGAGTAGACTGCATGGTGCTATAGCCTCTAAATACAGATACATCACTCCATAGCCTATGATTAAAAAATAAGAATTGCCTTGCACAACCCATCATGTAATTATAACAATCCTGTGTTCTCTTAAATTTATTGATGATGTGGCACTAAGATTAATCCTGTTTGATTAATTTCTAGGGGCAATTGTGCTTTCTCTATATTTTCTCATTTAGAAAACTCCACTATCTGACTTTGCATTTCCAACCCTCGGCTTATACCCGAGTCAATAAGTTTTTCCAGTTTTTTAGATAAAATTAGGTACCTCGACTTATACTCGGGTCGGCTTATACTCGAGTATATACAGTAATCAATTTCTACCAAACCTTTAAGTTTCAGGTGGTCTTGGAGATTATAGAATGATGTTGGGTGCAGTATATTCTATTTAACCAGTAGATTTGAAGCCTTGACATTAATGTCAAAATGTACCTGATAACAGTTAAGTAGAAAAAGGTTTTTCGGTTGCTCTTGCTACCTACATTCATGTGGGTATAAGCTTTAATATGGCAACACTGATTAGACATATACATGCGTAGGCTATGATGACATTGCCACTGTGTAAGTTATCCCTAAATAACATCTTCACTTTTAAAACTATACATGAAAGTCAATTCATCAGTTTTCATGAGGCAACATCAAGGTTATTCTGGGCAAATGTAGCGCATTTACTAGACCTACTAACATCCTATCATTTCCGCTGTCAAACCACTTTTAAATCTAAAGGTCTTATTAAGTAATGTAAGCACATAGCAGCCTAAGGCAGCAAAATGTGATGAAAAGAGCATGCAGCATTAAATAATTTTCAGTTAAGTTTTTTAGATATATCAAGTTGAGACAAATATAGTTTGTATTGCATGTCTCTCTTGAGGCGAAGTCATAAGTCATGACAGAGAACACCAATCAAAGTGAACCTCAACCAGCACAAAACTCAATAACGAATTAAATAACACTAAAACCAGCAGTTAACTAAAGGAAGATAAATAATTTTCCAGAATTTGGGCATTTTATTGTTTCTGAATCAGATGGCCTCAGACAGAACAGTTAAGAAAGGTGTCGTTTGAGGTTCACAGAAAAACTTCTAAGAACGCTGAAGATCTTTTCTTTTATAACCTATTGCAATAAAAAGGATAGACATTCAAATTTTTATCACTTTATTTATTTCTACTTATCTGTATTGCACTAAAGGAAAAAATACTGAAGATAATACCTTGAGGTCATCTGTTTTGTAATCCATATTTTCAATAAACAGATCATATTTTTACTGACAAATTATGCAAGTCTAAAATTAATGAAGTGGAATATTGTCTGCATGGTGGACAGTTTGTGGCGAACATTGCATGTTTGACCCGCCCCCTTCACTGGCAAGAAGAAGTTTATTATTCTTCCACCGGCTAGATCAGCGCAGAAAGATCTGACCCGACTGTGCGTTCAAATTTAAATTCCCTGAGAACAGGTGGGGAATTTGAAGTTCTCCGCGAACAGGTGAACCTCTGATGTTCTTAAAGTCTGATCCGCCTGTTCGCGAACAGAGGAGGGTGATGTTCGGCAATCACTATTCAGCAACAGTATGAGGTCAACTGACTACCTCAATACATACTGAATGACCAGGTTGTTCCATTAATGGGGTTTCTCATCCCTGGTGGCACAGACATATTCCAAGATGACAATGCTAGGATTCATCGGGCTCAAATTGTGAAAGAATGGTTCAGGGAGCAATTGATAAGACATCATTTTCACACATAGACTGGCCACCACAGAATCGAAACCTTAATCCCGTTGAGAATTTTTGGGATGTGCTGTAGAAGGCTTTGCGCAGCGGTCAAACTCTACCATCATCAATGCAAGATCTTGGTGAAAAATGAATGCAACACTGGATGGAAATAAATCTTGTGACATTGCAGATACTAATCGAAACAATTACACAGTGAATGTGCACCGTAATTAAGCTAAAGGGGTCCAACTAAATATTAGAGTGTGTGACCTTTTTTTTTTACAGTGTATTTTAGAAATGGTATGAAAATTGTCCCCCTCCACAAACAAATACATTTTTTTGCTTTTTTTGTATATATTTTTTAAATTTATGTTTGAATATTAGACTTTAGGCATTGGTGATTTTCTCTCAACTAAATTTTCTCTCAACTTGAAACCAGATAATCAATCCCCATTTGTTGGTTCTAGGCTTAGAATATGATCTTCATACGTCAGACCTTTTATCTTTTAAGAAATAGAATACCGCTAACATATTTCTGCTGCCTTGTAAGCCTAGTTTAAACATTCCAGTAAATTTCTGGAATGTTGAAGCCCCCCTATGATATTAAAATTAAACTTCTCTCAAACTCAAATCTACTCTTTTTCCATTGTGTCTTTCCTGTATAATGACTAAGCTGCTATAGCAATTTCCCCTGTGAATCCATGCACCATATCACTGTAAATACAGCAAAGTTCACGTTAGCTGTAGACATGGTAGACACCAAGCCACAAATTTGGTTACTTAGTAATGGCATTGGTGAACATGACTTGCCAAACAAAACTTAAATTATTTTATTATTGATACCATCATGGTACTCAATATTCACTAACGTTTAATTCTATACCATTTTCACATGGCAGACATTTTAGAATCGTGGACAGGCTTTTTGTTCATCCACAGCCAATAGAAAATCCTAAGAAAAAGAGAGCCCAACATGTCACATAGTTAGACTGGAGATGTAGAAAATACACAACTAAATAAAGAGGCAAAAACGTGGGCAGTACTTGACGGACCTGAGCCCTTTAGATTTCTTTACCCAACCTGAATAAAACCTGCTTTACTTTGTATAAACACTGATGGCATCCCCAAATTCACTTGCTGTAGAATTCCGCAAACACTTCTAGAAGGTTTAAAACTTATTGTGTTCCTTGACAGACCCTAGTTTATTTCTGTAAAACACACTGGTTTGCAGTCAATAAGCTAGGGCTAGGGATAGTGCAGATGGGGAGGAGAGAAAATATTGATGTTGTTAGACCCCCAGCATAGTAATTATGTAAAAGAAAGAGATTGTACTACTTTGTCTACCGGCTAAACTCAGGAAGTGCATGGCATGTCAGGTTATTCTAGAAAAAGTTCTCCTGCCAGTAAAGTCATAGCGAAGCACATGATCAATTTGGTTTAGGCCTAAAGAGGAAGCAGAAATAAGATTTAACATCCTGAAGAGTGAATCAACTTGAATTGCTGATCAAATTGAGCATGCACGTCTCCATGACAATTTTGCCGTAGAGAATTTGCCATCCCTAGTTGCCACTACATACAGGCAAAAAGTTAAGGCACAAATTTTTACTTTAGGGGGATGAGAACCATTGAGCTTATGAGATTCATGTACATAAACTGGTTTTAAACAAGTAATTCTAGGAACATAAAAAAATGTATTTGCATTTATTAAAGATACGATTTGATTAGAAGTTTCAAATGCACACCCCCTTTTTCTACAATGAAACAGTAACCAAGGTATAGTTCATAAGCATATTGATTATGATGAAAAAAATGTTTTGCTTTCAAAACTATATATGATGTTCATTCCGCCCAAATTGCACATGAAATAAATTCTAAAAAGTGGACATCTTGATTAAAAGTGTTGAGCTAGAATATTTGTATTTCGAAAACATTTAGCTGTATTATCGCCATTTCGCGAATATATCATCGGATATACACCGTGATTTTTCACGATTTAATGCAAGTTTTTGCGATCCCATTCATTGCAATGGATGGATTGCAATGACGGATATTCTCCCAGTCCAATATCTGAGCTCCATTGACTTGCACGCATTGCACATATTTGATTGCATTGTGATTTTTAGATCGCAATCCATGTCCACAAGTGCGGATATTCGAGATTATGAATATGGAATCGATTCCGCGAATTTGAATATTGCCTAGTCACTCATCACTATTCAATAATTGAACATTGAAAGAAAAATCTTGATCTAAGTCAGTGGTTCTTAAACTTTCCCTGCAAGGCCCCCCTTTTCTATTTAGGAGCATTATCGAGCCCCCCCCCCCTCCCTATTCCAACACAGGCAAAAAATTAGGACCAGCGCCCACCCTGTAATACCTTTGCGCCGACCCCCAGTTTGGGAACCACTGATCTAAGTCATCATATTGTATCACAGTGCATACCTAGCATAGGTTTAAATATAGTAAAATGTTGGATTGCTCTTGAGACAAATCTCGGTTACTTGCTTATCAGAGATTGAACGAAGGAATTGAAGAATTTATCCTTTTTTTTTAAGGTCGTACTGTGTAGACGCAATATGCAATAATAACTGCCGTCCTAAAACAATCTGTTTTTATTTAAGGACTCAACTATTTTGTAC
>CM070032.1:167074254-167100476 GCA_036250615.1 Ptychadena robeensis
GGCTTTTTGATTCCTTTCATCCCTTCTCACCATAACCTTCATGGGTACTTCTCTTTTTTCTCCTCTTGAAAGCCACTGCATCTGGTGCCCCCTAATGGCCGAATGCATTACTGCGGTTATTAACCCCTGGATGACTGGAAGCAACACAGGAATCAACATTGCCACTTCTACGGACAAGAGCAGAGCAGGTAAGTACATTTATTGAGGATTTTTGGAGCAACTTTGAGCCATTGGAACAGCTCAGAGGTAAAAAAATCCAATGTTTTGTTTAATTGTTTTTTAAGTTTAGGTAAGAGTTTGGTTCCATAAAACGAAAAACATCAACTGTAAACATTGAATATGTCCAGATCAAACTTCCAAGATCCAAAATATGGGAGCATGTAGGATTAAACAGATATTGGCTGGAGAAGATCATCAGCGAGTTGATGTAAATCTAAATAAAAAGCACAGCAATTTCCTTTGTCAAACCGGGTTTATCTATTGTGCGCGTGGTTACATTTAACAGCCATTTTATACAATGTCTTTTAATCTCTTTTTATAATGTTCTATGGATGTATACTGTAACTGCTACTGTTAATTTGATTGTATAGGAAGAAAAATAAAGGTGCTCAGCGGTAACACTGGACAAAGCGAAGTGCTATTTTCTCAGCAAGCATGCTTTATGTCCATCTGGCTCTTTCAATTTTTATTTCTAATGTCACATTATTCGTTTGGTTGATGTGACCTCTTTGATGTATAAAACATTCAGTCTTCGCTGCTGCAGACTTTGCTGCATGTACATATGCTCCATTATACAACAATCCTTTTTGTTTTAGGATACTCATTATCACTGCAGTGCAAAACACGAAACAATGGCGTGATTAAACACGCAGCTGTACCACTATTTGAAACAAAGCGCTAGAACACTCAACTGATTCATTATTTCAAATAACAGGAAAGAGAATTTGGTCACTGCATCACAGACAGAAAAAATAAAAGAACTAATTCTTACATCCAATTGAACTCTTTTGTAAATGCTGTGAATAGAAACCAGGTACATTATCAGTGTAAGTGTAAACCACCCCCCCCCATACACGCTTAGATTTTCTGCTGATCTCCTGGCAGATCGACCTGCGTGATGACGTCATCACACTCGGCCAGGCATCCTTTGTGTGCCTCACTTACTTTGGATGAAAAATGGTATGAAAGTGAAGTGTGTATGGGGGGGCTTTACCATTTGTTTAACAAGTGCAGAGGACACAGTCACATATATAAATTGTCAATCCGCCCCCCCCCCCCCCCCCCCCCCCCCCCCCCATTGTGTAATAGGGACATTGGTCTTTTTGTATTACGTGCATTAGTCCAATAAACCTCCTGACTAGAGATGGTCACAAGATGTTGACAAGCAGATTTGTGAGATAATTGCAAAGCCCCTAAACATGGAATCATCACCACAATAATTGGAGTAGTAGATAAGGGTTGTAGGAACCTTTAAAAAAAGTATTGGTCTTTCATATTCAGTTCAAAAGCAAGTCAGAACTTTGCAAATTAATTTATGCAAAAACTACATGCGCTAGAGCAACCCTTTAAAAAATGCTCCTAAACCCCTTTCCCTATATTTATGTTCAGGGGCTTTTCAATTTACTCACAACGTCCACTGGTTGTGACCATCACTACTCCTGAGTCCCTGCTAGACTATCCAAACCGCAGAAATATGCTGAATGTAAATTGTTGCTTTCATTCACATGGGTTGTGTCATATTGATGCAGGCAGACCATTGCTGCCACACACAATGCTGTGGTATGTTTCTGCAGCATCATGACAGAGGACTCCAACTCAAATGAAGAGACTAATCAATTGCATTTTTGTAGCTGTAATGTATTCACACATTACATGTTTAAAGCACACCTAAAAGTTTTAATTTAACTTTTACTTACCTCTGAGCTGTTAAAGAAATGTTCTACCATCCTAAAATGCATATTTACCTCCTGTGCTCTTGTGCCAGTAGCAATGTTTAATCCTCTATAAATGCCAGTCTTCCATGGGTTAATGGGCTGCAGTTATGTGTATGGCCACTAGATGCTGCTATATAATGGCTTGTAAAAGAGACCGAGGGGAGGAGCAATGTTTGATTATCTCATTACAGGTAAGGTTTTATTTTCTTTTTTTTGAAAGATCATGAACCTAATGGGTCTTTGCTTGTAAGGAACATAAGGTGAGTTTTTTAACCTCCTTTGATCGTGAATTGCGCCCTTGCCGGGATCGGGCACAACCGCCGGCTCTCCGTGTGCCTGCAGCACTTCTACACTTAAATATAGAAAATAAGGCTACAGTTGGCAGTTGATTACTTAACATTTTGTGTAAAAGTGTATTAGAAACACTCACACCATTGCATGTTAAATGCATGCCAGAGTACATTATGTGTTTATGCTTAACGCAACAATGCAACACATAATACTGCACAAGTGTCAATAGTAGAACAGGTTTCTTGTGGACACCATACACTAATGCAGTGGTTTTCAACCTGTGAGTAGAACCCCCCTTGTGGGTCGAACGACTATTTGACAGGGGTTGCCAAGTTCTTTTTAAGCATTAGAGCTGCTCCTAAAAAGCAGCCGCGCTGATGCTCACAAGCGTGGTAGTAAGTGAGCAGGAAGAGTAATGCCTTCTTCCTCCTAACTTAGGAGGGATGAGGCATTATGCTCCCTCCTAATTTCCCACCATGCACATCATTTCCACATGTGGGAAAATATAAGAGGAGACATTACACTTGCTTGAAGGGACGTTGCAGACTGTGACTTCTGGTATTTGGAAAGTGGAAGTGACACTCTGTATCCGCACTTACGCGTTCCAAGTAAAAAAAATTTACACTTTGTGGACCTTACTTCCAGGGTCGTATATCTAAAAAGGTTGAGAACCGCTGCACTAATGCAATAAAAATTGTGTTTTGCTGATATTCTAAAGACATAAGGGCATTTAACACTATACATGCTGCGTTTCCATTAGCACAAGAAGGAGTGCATAGTGTGAAAGAGCCCTAAGTCTCTTAAACGTCTAACTCATTTAAACACAATTGTTAATTAAAATAACACGACAAAAGTTTGAAAAAGTGTTCAATTTGCTGTAAAATATATTGTTTTTGTTAAATGAATGTTGTTATATTGTAATTATTCTGCAGCCAGAAATCTGCTATATATGCATAGTAGTTTAGGATTTGTGGAGAAAATGAAATGCACTTGAATGTTGAGCTTTTGTGTATAAAACTCCATTATGAAACTCATTTGTAACTCTCAGACGCAATTCCATTCATTTTCCACTAACCGAAATGCCTATTTTGTTGGCCAAAAGTGTTTTTTTAATTGTGGTGAAGTCTTAAAAAATATACCTGCTTTTCTTGCTTAAATACAAGATCTCTCAATTGTGACAATTAGTCACCCTATATCATGTTGTCCCCTATCAAGAAGCACTGGGAGGTCATGAATTGGATGGTGGAGATCAAGTATAAGGTGAATAAAAGCTTCTGGTGATGGCTCCTTAAAGCACACTAATACAATTAACTCTAAAGGTTAAAGCAACAGGATTACTTTTAATAGGAAATAGCCTATTAAACTCACTGTATCTATAGTACTGAGCAAAAATAAAACCCCATTGCCATCTAGTGTTCATTCAATGGAGACATTTTACCATTGTTCACTACCATGGAGAATTGTAGTTTCTAAATTATTAAATCCTAAGCAGTTCCTAGATTAACAGGCTGTGATCTTATCAATATTTTCCTAAAATACGTTTTCAAAGCAGTTGGCACAATCTAAAACCACAAGGACATACAACCAATAAAGTACTTAATATGCAGCAGGAACAAATGTAAAAACTTGGACAAAGTCGCAGGTGAACTTTTATATTTATTTAAAAACATAACTATACTCCTGGACTACACACACATACAAATTACACACAGGGGTGGGGGCACACATGTACTACAAATAAACTGTACAGTGCATACAGTGTGTGTAGTCCATGTGTGTTCCATGCCTGTGTAGGCTCAAGGGTAGTGAACATCTCTGTCCTCTGTGGGAATAGAGAACTATGGACCCCAGCATACTTTAGGCAGCAGGTGCTCAGTGATGTCACTGGAACACACTACTAAGCAGCCAGGACTTGTTCTCTTATTTTCAGAGGGGAGGTAAGTGCAGCTGGTAGGGGCTCTACAAGGAAGGAAAATTTTGCAGAACTTTTGCTCGGCAGGCCAAATTTGAATACCTATCGTTATCAGTACTGTGCATACCTAACTTTTCAGCACGTCACTCCCACATGTAGAACTATGTAATTTTCACAAACCTTTTGCCAAACAGACAAAGAATAGGCACTTCTGATCAATGTCTGCTTAACCTCCCTAGCGGTTGAGACAAACCCTGTTCGTTCGCCGATCAGGATCCTCTCAACCGCAGGGGAAGCCGGCATCGGGGAGACCCTATGCCTCCCCGGAAAGCTGCAGCGATTGTCTTCATCGCTGCAGCATTTCCGGGGTTAGGCACTGCCCCGATCGCGTCACGGTGACGCGGAAGGGGGGGGGGGCGTCACCATAGACCTCCATGTTAATGGAGGAGCGCCGGCTTTCCCACTCACGGCAGCTGGTGTCAATTATGACACCGGCTGCGTGAAGAGCCCCGGTGTACTTTGTACACTGCCTCGATTGCCCGTATCGCGCCGTTATAAACGGTGCGAAATGTGCAGTGCGCTAGGGAGGTTAATATAATGCTAATACTAGATCTTTATGCAGTACAAGTATGTTGTGGAAGGTGTACATGTGGTGCAGCACAGAGTTTTCTGAAAAAATCACAAAGCCCTGCTTCAGTACCCCTTTCAGGAGAAGTCAGTCCTGGAAGCAGTGGGATGGCTCTTCAGATGAGTTATCCAAATATGAAATCAAATTGACTGATGTCAGTCTGCAGTTACGGACATTCTCAGGTTACATTTTTACATAGAGGTACATGGTCTTGGTACCATCTGTATAAAATGATGAGCCTGCATGAACAGTATAACTGAAATCAGGACAAGCAAGTTTCGTACAGGGATGAAGTCTAAAAAGTTACTAGACTTAAGGCCAGTAGTTAGTAGAAATCACACTATAAAATATGTCTAACCCCAGGAACAGAGCAGAAAGCTTAATTCTTCTTTACATTATTTTGTTTTATAAGGTCTTTTTTACACACACAGATCCCGCCAGTAACACTTTTAATCACTAAAGAAATGCTGTGCTGTAGGAATAGTTGTAAGAGAAAAGAGATGGATTGAATCATATGATTCCCCTAATTGACAGCTTAAGGGAACTAGCTGTTAAAGCCAGGCCCTCTGAAGAAGATGCTGTTCCAAAGAGACATGCCCGAAATGCAGCCAATTTAAATCAAGACCTTTGCTGAAGAAGTGCCACTCGATGATGAATTATTTATGAAGGATAAAAAGACTTTGGACAGACAACACTGTGTCCTTGAATGAAAGCCAGTGGGTAGAAGTGAGAGATGTAAAGAATTGTGTAACCAGAAGGTTGCAATATGAAAAAAGAACATCCTAAAGCTGGGCATACATGTATCAATTCCTGCACGTCATGCAGGAATTGGATGCAGCACGAGGATTGGGCTGAAATCAGCCGTCCTGTTGGATCGCACAGAGATCCGACAGGATGGTAAATTTTTGCCCGATCCCATTAGTTCGGCTGGGGGCAGTAATGAGCTGCACATTAAGAGTGTCATCCGATTCTTGGCACTAGCGTGCGGGCGTGATGACGTCATCATGCCACTCCTAGTGCAGAGAATCGCATAAGGAATAGACGGTACCGTCTATTCCCAGTTTTTGTATTCAGGCCAGGGCTTTTTTTCTGGGGGAATGCACCGGAACACCGTTCCCCCACCTTTTCTCAGACTGGTTAGAAAGGAGAGACTCACATTCCCCTCTCCTCCTCCCCGATGTGCGTGTGACAGGCAGAAGATTTTGTGTTTTAGCTCCTCCCACAGATACATCCTCCCCAGCCAATCAAACACAGGACAGGGCACACCCTCCCCACTCCAGCTGTGTAGAAACTTAGCTGAATAAACCTGTGTAACTTTAAACATTCATAGCACTAAAACCATTCATAGTATAATCATGAAACTTTCAGGATCAGTAATGCTCCCCTACTACTACTTACACCCCAAGCTTCACCCCTCTAGCTACAACACTTATAAGTTAAATTTCAGCTAAAATACATCCATGAAATATTGCTTCCTTATGAGCATAAAGCACTACTCTGCTGCATACATGCTTTCACTTCTCCTATTTTGAACACATAGATCTTTGAAAACTCTGAATGGTAGAACCTTGACATTTTGGGGGTTACCAGTTAACCCCTGAGACTACATCCATGCAAATTTTCAGGTCCCTGAGTACAATTCTTCCTACTAAAAAGCTCCCTAACAAATATTGCTTGGATGTAGTCTCATTTTTTAGATTGCCAAGTTTTTTCAGTTGTTATTGTTAAACGCATACAATGTATGTCACTTGGATAACCGCAGGGAAACATTCATAGCTCTGAAAGGTTGCAGATAGTGGTGTCACGTTGTAAATAACTAATCCAAAAAAGGGTGTCGGAGCATCTGGGGGTTGAAAGCAGGGCTTTTTTTCTGGTGGAATGCACCGCCATCTATCTTACAGGCGGGCGATTTTGTGCCTCTCCTCTTTCCCTCCTTTGCAATCTGCAGCAAGGGAGAGGCGGCGCCTTCCCATTGTTTATGGGGGGTGGCCCTATGACGGGGCGTCTCCTCCCCCGTCCATGCTGGAGAGATCTTTCTCTTCAGCGTGGACTGGGGGGTGGAGTTGTAGCCGTCCTGAGGGAGGGGAGGCGGCGCGCCTGTACGGGGGTGCGGGGGCGCGCGCCTGCCACACCCGTTCTCCCGATGGGGAGCTATTTATGTCTCTCCCCCTGGCGGGTGCACGTGCCCCCGTTCCCCCAATGAGGAGCTTATTAACAGTCTCATGCTATCCACTGTATACCCAGTTCTGCAGACTTTTGAAAACCAACAGCAACCAAATTGCTTCATTGAACAGGTGTAAACAAAAATAATGATAAATAAATAAATAAATAGTGCCAGTGTTCCCTGTGAAATAAAAGACGACTTTGGTAAAAGAAGAGCCCTTAACCCTATTGAACACATCACAAATGTTTTTTTTGAAGGGGTAAACACCCGCAGTCCAAAGTCTTGTAGAAATCCTTCCAAGAACAAAAGGGTGCCCAACAAGCTAATAATCAGGTAAAGACTCCATTAATCTTTTAGTAATACACAGCAGGTTTGTTCGGGCACAGTCCCAAAGATCAGGATCGGCATACATTAATCCGCCCATACACCTTTAGATCTTTCCATACAATCTCCATTAGATCTACCAACAACGATGTAGTGCCAGGTCCTCCCTGATAGAATACAGCAGTGATTGGAAGGGTTAGAAAGGTCCTCACATTACATGGTTTTGGTCGAACAAAAGTGGATTGTACAGAAATTGTATGGTAAGGTGTATGGGGGCTTTTAGGCAAGTATTCTAACAGGTAGGGCTTTTTCCTGCCTGTGCTGGCCGGCGCACTGCCTCCGTTCCCCTGATGGGGAGCTATTTATGGAGTGGACACCCTGCATAAAAGGGGGCGGTTTTAGGGGGCGGTCCTAGGGGTGGGTAGGGGCATGGCCAGGGGAGGGGGGGTGAGTTCCACCACCTTTTCTCTGAGAGAAAAAGCCCTGATTCAGGCTATACAGCCGTATGACAGTTTAAGATAGAAAAGTGGGTTATGTGTTTTTTGGTAATCCAGTAAGCCCGATTTTTGTATTGGTACATGAAAAACAAGCAATACATAAAACACCTACTTGAAGAAGCAGTAAGTACTGGTAGCTTAGAATCAAGATGGAAGAGAGACCAGTAAATGTTCAAATAAAGAAGTTTCAGATTTTTTTTCTAATGTACCATAGAAAACCATCCTTTTTTAAGATAGGGTCTACACTAGGCAGCCCCAGAAACCACAAGTTGCCTGCTGTTTCAGAACAGAGGTTCTGCGGTTTCAGACCGGTTTCAGAATAGCGGCGAGCAGTTTGCGCGAGCCACATGACAATGGCAACGTTACATGTTTCCGGTGCCTTCAGGGGGTGCCGACAGATCCACAAAGAATGGCCGGTAGGTCCTGTCCTGTCCCCAAAGCATGCTTTGTCCACCTCCATATTTGACAGTGGTGATGGTGTTATTGGGGTCATAGACAGAATTCCTCCTCCTCCAAATACAGCACTCAGTCTTTTTGGGTATGAGTTACATTTTAACTTTAATCATCTTCTGGTGAAGCCATTCATTTGTTGATTTGGATGTATGCTGTGGGTCATTGTCATGCTGAAAGATGAAGTTCCTCTTCATGTACAGCTTTCTAGTAGAAGCCTGAAGGTTTGGTGCCAATATTGACTGGTATTTGGAACTATTCATAATTCCCTCTAGCTAAACTAAGGGCCCAGTTCCAGCTGAAGAAAAACAGCCCCAAAGCATGATGCTGCCACCACTATGCTTTATTATGGGTATGGTGTTTGTTTGGTACAGTTTATAGGTCAAATTAAAGGTGAAAAAAGTTCTGAAATTATTTATCTTTGTCTCATTTTTGTACAGCACAGGGACCTGACATTTTTTTTTACATGTTTAGACTTTTAATATCCACTATATTTATTTCTTAAATTATAAATGATCCCATTGATAACTTTGGTCCACCATGGTGAAGCCTGTGCTGAGTAAAGGTCCCCATACACGTGTCGGATTCCCACCGGATTCCGGCACGATCGATTCCGGGCGCGTGCACGCGAAACGATCGTGCCGGAATCGCATGCAGCCCACCTTGTCCAATCGATCAGGTCCGATCGTTCAGGGGCCCAGAATCGGATCCGACAGAGAACCAACATGTTGGTCTTTCTGATCCGATTCTGCCCAGATCAGGGGGAGTTGCCATTTGTGAGGTGGATAATCGGACACGGAATCGTCCCGGAATCCGTTGGACAAGGTGGTATGCAGCGATGGATACTCTTAATTGGCCGATTGATCACACCTGCGATTCCCGGCAGAATCGCCGGAATCGATCGGGTGAGTGATCAATTGGCCATGGAATCCGACACGTGTATGGCTAGCTTAAAACTTGTCCTGTTAAACAACTCTATATTCTTGGCCACCATGCTGTATCTGAGTTTCAGGGTGTTAGCAATCTTAGAGCCTAGACTAGGGGTTGGCAAAGGTTGACAGTGAGGAACATAAGCATTTAAACACCCAGCGATTTTTCATGTTCTCCCACTGAGCAATCACGGAGGGGTCTCCCACTGTGCGAGACAGCATCACATTGTATGATTTTTAAAGAATGTATTTGTATTGCACTAATGCACATAAGTATTTGAACACCTGGCAATCAGCAAGAATTCTAGCTCTCAAAGACCTTTTAGGGCTTGTTTCCATTGTACGTCGGGACCCCTACGCTAAGCAGGGGTCCCGACGTATCCCACAGACTTGCCAGCGGATGGTCTGTTTACACATCCGCTGGTGTAAAGGCTGAACGTACTCGACTACGTTCAGCCTGACACCGGCGGATCGGCTCAACGCAATTAAGACAGACCCGTCCGCCGAACAGGTAAGTCTATCTGTTACGTTGGGACCCCCCGCTAAGCGTGTACGCTTAGAGGAGGGGTCCCAATGCAATGGAAACAACGCCTTACTCTGCCTTTAAAAAGTTCATCTCTATTCCACTCATTAATCTAAATTAAAGCACCTGTCTGAGTTCTTTAAAAACACCTGTCCACCCCATAGGCAAGACCAAATGGAGACAAAATTGTGGACCTCCACGAAGTTGGAAAGGGCTACAGGGCAATTGCCAAGCAGCTTGGTGAAAATAGATCAAATGTTAGAAAATGGAAGAGGCTAATGACGACTGTCAGTCTCCCTTGAACTGGGGCTCCATGCAAGAGTTCACTACGTGGGTGTCACTGATGATATGAAAGGTGAGGAATCAGCCCAGAACTACATGGGAGGACCTGGTCAATGACATGAATAGAGCTGGGACCACAGTTTCAAAGGTCACTGTTGGTAGAACACTACGCCATCATGGTTTCAAATTGCAGGGAAGGTTCCCCTGCTCAAGTCAAGTTGAAATGTTTGAGTTCAACTTTCCACTTCCAATTTGAATGGTATTTATGCAAATATAAAATTTGGACAACCTTGACATTTATTGAAAAAATATCTACTGAAAAAACTAGCGTTTGCTGTTCTTGCCTAATACGGGTAATATTTATGCAAACAATAATTTTCAAGCATAAACTCAAGAGTAAGGCTATGTCTCCACTGCCTTGTGAGCTCTTTCGGGACCTCTACATCAAGCGCAGTGCTTGGCGGGGGTCCCAACGGATCACATACACTTGCGCATGCTCTGTTCTTATGGCGCTGAGCCGATCCAACGATGCAGGGGTTTACGTAGTGCAGTACGTTAACCCATGCATCGGCGAATGTCTGAACAGAGCATTCGCCGGGAAGGTAAAGTGTATGGGATCTGTCAGGACCGTACAGATCATAAAACGCTAAGCCTAAAATGAAAAGTCACCTCATTGATGAGAAAGTTAAAAACAACAACATACAAACCTGACATTCCCAAACTTTTCAAGGAGATGCAAAGCTATTGTTCACATTTGTGGTTGTCACAGTACATTGTAAGGCATTACATTTTTTCAATAAACAATATAGTTATTAATGATATCAAGTTGTATACATTTTAAGTTTACCTAAGACATATGTTTAAGTGAATTTTACGGAATGTTTCAAGCGTTGCACTGTTGTGATTTGTCTCTATGGTCTGTAAGTTTGTCTACCACTGGCCTAGGCCATCTTAATGAAGAGCAGTTCCTATTTTTTCAGATTCAGATCAAATTAACACTCTAGGTAAATTTATTGTAACCCTTTCTCAGAGATCTGGGAGATTTGAAAATAACAAGAGAATATAATGAATGTTATAAATGTCAGCCTTTATCTGCAAAATGTGTGACAAAATAAATACCATATATACTCATGTATAAGCCAACTTTTTAAGCCCAGAAAATCAGCTGAAAAAGCTCTCCTCGGCTTATACTCGCGTCAGGGTCCACATACATGTCCTGTGTCACAGAATCGCAGGGGCTGGCAGCCTCTGTGAGGCTCCGTTGTGTTTCCGACACCAGCTGATGTAAACAAACAGCTCCACACTGCCATCTGGTGGCTGGTTACTGGTGGCCCATTGTTACCGGAGAAGTATTTCTACAATAGAAAACTCCACTACTTATGATTCAAAAATTAAAATAGGTTTCCATTCCATGTATTGGTCCCAATAATAATAATAATAATAAAAAAATTAAAATTTATTTTCATGTTTCAACAGAGGAATTGCCTTAAAAACCCTTCCTGTAATAACAATAAACCTGTGTTCTCTTAACTTTATTGAGGTTGCGGCACTAAGATTCACCTGTTTGATTCATTCCTAGGGGCAATGGTGCTTTCTCTATATTTTTCTTATTTAGAAAACGTCACAATCTGGCTTTGTATTTCCCCACCCCGGCTTATACTCGAGTCATTAAGTTTTTGTAGTTAAAATGAGGTACCTTGGCTTATACTTGGGTCAGATTATACTCGAGTATATACAATAAATGTATTTTTGTTTCTATCCAGTGTTCATTGTTAAAGGATACTGTGGCTTACAATTTAGCCGACAAATTACCCTATAGGATTTTTTAGTTGTGTATGGCAAGGAAACAGGACCATGGTATTGCCAGTCAATATGCTGTCAGATTGTTCTATCGACACTATGGAATTGTAGGACAAAGCAACAGGTGGCTTGGCCAACAATATGTCCGTCAACTACTACCTCTATGGGAGTGCATAGCAGGCTTGGTAGGACAAACCAACAGGTGTATTGCTAGTCAATATGTGCGTCAGATTGCCCTTTTGAATCTATGGGCATATATGAAAAGCCTTTCCTCCTCTGTGGGAGTGTATGGTAGGACCAGTAGAACAAACCCTATGCACCTTTTCCCTCAAGGTGACTCTGGACTGTACTGTGCTGACCACATCCACATGGCCTCTGGGGATGCTGTTTGGCTGAACATTAGTTCAGGCGAGACATATCCCTACACCAAACCGGGGAGACATACCTTGGCAATGGCCATGGTGCCTGCAATCCCTGGGGTTGCTAAGGGCAATCCAGCGTGGTAATACCTTAGACTTGATACATTTTTTATTATCCTACTTTTTTCCGAATTTTCCCATCAAATAAACGTGGATGTCCGTTTAGTGCGCGATCACTGATCATATAAAGTTATTATAGTATAACATTTTGCATGTATTCGTTTTGAAAAAGTGACAGTTATTGAGATATAGGTTTAACAGAAAGCTGTTTAGGGCTTGTTTCCATTATATGTCGGGACCCCTCCGCTAAGCGTATACGCTTATCAGGGGTCCCGACTTATCCCACAGACATTGCCTGCCGGCGGATGGTCTGTTTACACATCCGCTGGTGTAAAGGCTGAACGTACTCGACTATGTTCAGCCTTACACCGGCGGATCGGCTCGGCGCAATGAAGACAGAGTCTCCGCCGAGCAGGTAAGTCTATGTGTTACGTTGGGACCTCCCGCTAAGCGTGTACGCTTAGCGCAGGGGTCCCAACGCAATGGAAACAAAGCCTTACTTTAAAAAATACAATAAAATTGTAACATAACCATAAAATATGCAACCGTAACCACATCACGCAGGATGTCTCAGTGGATAAGGTGGGTGGGGGCTGACACTTTGAAATAAATTTTCACTTCTTTTACAGTAAATTTTTTTAATAACACATTTATATGTCAGAGATCTTCTCAGATTGTCCTTTCATTCATATTTGATGGTCGGTATAGCTGGAGAAAAACGGTTTGTTCATCATAAAAACTATAAAAAGACGTTATGAGTGTATATGTAACACAAACATTAGAGGATATGCTAACCGAAGCGCAATGTATGTGCGAGGCACCACACCCCAATGGTGCAGAAGAAGTGACTACATGAGTACACTGTGAGGGATCCGGCCTGGCTCACGAATCATTCTATGACCCACACGGATGCTCCGAGGTAACTGGAAGGACCATTTTCAGCCATCACGTCCGGAGGGATGCGGTGGCTGCAGAAACACTACTGATAATGTCACTTCCTACAGCCATCTCGGCAGGAGGGGGGCGGCAACTGCAGAAAGACTGAGAATGATGTCACTTCCTGGAGACGAGCTGTTGTTGGGGAAGCCAGTAATGAGAAACTCAGGAGGAATCACTGGGAGATCTGCTACACGTTTTGGGGGGATCTCCCCTTTCTCTGGCTAGAAGCAGTGACGGCGCCATTAGTAATCGGAGGATCCATCTCACCACCCCCTGCAATCCACGTGGGTACAGATAGTGTACGAGCCATTCATAGATCCATTGCCTCTGCATTGTGTACTTTATTTTCATTCTTGAATTGTCATGCCCATGTACAACCTAACCCCCAACACACACACCTTCAGATACTGTGGGTAGATGTCCTGTTATACCACCTACATTGGTATATATATATATATATATATATATGTGCCTATCATGTTCTATGGGTTAGATGTCCTTTTATACCATGCATCTATATTGGTGTACAATCCTATGTACCCAGTGCATTACAAACCCCCCCCCCCCCCCCCCCCCCCCCCCCCCCCCCCCCCCCCACGCTTCCTGCCTATGGGTTATATGTCCTCTTATATCAGTTATTTGCATTTGTGTACAATACAATCAGTGCCTGTACATGAGTCTTTTCCCAATCATCAGATACTATGGACCACATGATCTATCTATCTATCTATCTATCTATCTATCTATCTATCTATCTATCTATCTATCTATCTATCTATCTCTTTCCCAGTGTTTCTGTTCTCTGGTCTAATCACTCTGTTCTCTCTGTTTCCTTCTTCTCCTAAATGCTTAAGGTGGGCATACACAGGCCGGGCATACACAGGCAGGAATCTCCCGCATGTCGCATGGTGATTCAACATGTTGGAAAACCAATCCCATTACTTTGGATGGGGACGAAAGTCCGACACACAAAGGGTCCCTGCCGATCCTCTGAGGGGGCTGGCTGCAGCATAATGACAGCATCACCCTGCAGTCGGTCCCTCATCTATCAAGGGAGAATCTGCCTGTGTATGGGCACCTTTAGAAGTAGATAGTGGGACAGCCGGGAATGATCAGACCAGGGAGCAGAAACACCAGGGAGCGCATGTGTGTGATCATGCGGTACAGGTAATTAAGAATTGGACATAAAGAATATGTTTTTTTTAAAAAGACTGGCCTTATGAATGTATTCTGTGTAATTTATCTTGGTACCTAAAAGAGTTAACTATTATGTCTTTTTGCAGTCAACACTAAGTATTGGTAAAAGAAAGAAATAACAGAAAAAGACGTAAAGGACATATTCTTTAAGCCGTTGTAGATCTTGATCCTACTTTCTAGAATGGATGAAGATGAGGAGAGCTTATCCACATTTCTGGCATACACTAAGAGTCCCAAGACAACAAAAAGAACCTCATTCCAGGTAAGTTTCTTACATCGTTCCCTGTGGGTGGTCCACATCTCAGGAAATAGGTAGTATTATATAAAGTAGTATTCATATAAAAGTTTTACATAGACTGTACTGGCTTACGTCTAAGAGATGAATGATTGGAAAACGCTTCGCTGTTATTAGTCGTCTTTCTCTTATCATGCAATTTCCTTTACCTTGTTTTACCATGTGACAATTTCTCTTTTAGGATGAGCTGAAGAAGGCAATCAATGCTCGAGTTTCAAGACAGAAAGCTGTTGAAGAAGCTGAAAATTCTGACTACTCTGATGAGTTTGAAAGCGATGGTATGTCTATTCTAAAGATTTTCAGCTATTTGAAAGAAGTTGCCACCACTGCAATTGTAGCATGTCTGCCAATATTTTGGGTGTATTTTACATAAATGACTGTATTCCCTAAACAGTCTTTGTCTAACATTAGTCTGCCATTGCCCTGAAACTACAATCATGCAGCTCTAACGAACAGTTGTAACATTTTATGGGGAGATAGTCAATTACTGACTGCTGACTACCAAAAGTGATCAAAATAGAAAAAAAAATTTATCAAAAAAAGTGATCGGACATGTTGGTCAATTTCATCGGATTGTACTGTAGAGCATGCGCACAGGGCTCAGGAAAGGAATCGATCAGTTGTCAAATGATCACATTATGTGTTCCAAAATGAACATTTTAAAACAATTGCTTTTATGTCGATCAAATGTATTTCGTAATGTAATTCGAGCTATGTATGCCTAGCTTTAGTATCTCTAAAGACATACACCATACACCTTTAGATCTCTGTCAGATATCCTTTAGATCTACCAAAACTATGTATTATAGGGTCCTCTGCGATTGAACACAGGTAGACTTGATGGTTTGAAAAGTCCCTCATATTACATGGTTTTGGTAAAACAAAAGGAGATCTTAAGGAAATCTAAAGGTGTATGGGGACCCTAAAGGTGGGTTTACACGTGTAGATTTGTTTTTCAATCAACTGCCAATAAAAATTTTTGCTCGATGTTGTTGTGGAACATCGTACGCTCATTTATCAAATGTAACATTCGATATTTTGTTTGTCCATCCCGATATCGAATAAAAATGCATTTAAAATTATAATGACAGATAAAAATTTACCAACATGTTCGATGAACAAAATGTATCCATCAAACAAATTGCCCATTCTAGATTTTTGCTATCAACCACGTGTAAACCCACCTTAAGACTGCTGACAGAGTGAAGAGAAACACTGCCCCTCCTCCGGACTAAATACAGATGTGCACTGCCTACTCAGTGGCAACAACTTTTGTGCCTCTTTTGCAGAATGAATGAGGTGGCCACCAAACAGCCAGGGTGAAGAGCAACATATTTCTTCTAATGTATGGCAGGTTTTTCTTACAGGTAGTTGGAGGCTGTCACTGCGTGGCCTCCAACCGCCAGTCAGTATCTATGAATTATGAATGTAGCCACAACTGGACAGCAGCATATTCAGTCTGAGGAAAGGGTAGTATTACTTGAAATAATACATTTATATGGGTTTTAAATAAGTGATTTACCAAAATCCTGCTAAACATTATTAAACAGTGTGGGGGTACTGTTTAAAACGGTGTTAAAACTGTTTATATGCACCACACAGTCCAAATAAATCACCCTTGCAGAGGTTAATAGCAATCCAAATAAAACAAGTCCTGAAAAATGCTTATCCACTTGGCTTCACACCGTTCCACAGGTTCTTCCCTTTAGCTTCAGTGAAAGATTGCCACTGGTTTTTCAGCAGCAACAGGCCTGGTCCCCACACTCCTTGTGAGCTCCCTGTATCAGCTGCTCCAACAGCCAGCACTGTGTCTCTAACTTACATCAGGAAGCCCTGACAAAGTGGACTCTGGTGTGTGTACCTTGAATGGAATAGGAAGGCCCACCCGTTTCCTTCAATTCCATTCCAGAGTCCAGAACCCAGAAACAAAAACTAAACAAAACTGCACAACAACAGATTGTTGCCTTCAAACACTTTCCTTGGCTCCTTCCATGATAAACAACCTGATGGTCCATTCATACAGTGACAGACAAACGTTTTTTTACAACAGTTAGGCTAGATTTTAACGACCAGGAAACGGCCTGTCTCCAGCGCCTGGAAACTTGTAAATATATTAATAAAAGCTGACAATAGTAAGCACGCCTGTCAGGGATAAATGGTTAATCTTATCCTGTTAGTTTTTACTTTGTTCACTTTGATAAAGGAAGCTGAGAGACTTTCTGGCTGGATCAATAGGTTATAAAACCTGTTTTAGGCTGAGTCTACACTGGGTCGCACCAAAAACGCAAGTGCGTTTTTGGGAGCGTTTTGGTGTGTTTTAGGTGCGTTTCAATGCAGTGTTTTATGTGCATTTCAATGCAGTGTTTTAGGTGCGTTTTTCAATGCATTCAATAGTGTCATTCATTGCCTTTCTTTGTTCTGAACCTGGAGTGTCTTTGGTGCTTGATTTTCTCAATGTGAATTGCCATGCTTAGAAATGATAGACATCAGAGAGCTATAGGTGTTGCAATGTGCGTTTTTGAGAAGGTAACAGGTGAGCTAGTGGTAACGGTAGAGGGTCCCATACAAGTGTATGGGACATGCTTGCTCTGTGCCTGCAAAAATGCATGCTGCAGGGCAAAAATGCAGCGCGCTATCACTAATGCGAAAGCGAGACTAGTAGAAGGGCGCGTTTACAGGAGCCGCCCAGCTGCTGCAGTTCCGTACAGTACCGCAACACAGCACGGCAAGGGTTACAAAAAACACCTTTCACACTAGCCCTGCGCTTGCATTTCTGGTGACATGCAATGGCACAGTTACCTAAAAACACCTTGTGTTTTTACCCCCGGTAACATGCATGATTAATGGGCACAGTTGCATTACCGCTACCACCTCTATTATCGGCATGAAGTGAAACACATAGTGTGAAAGGGCTGTAAAAGGTAAAGCACAGCTAGTGTGAAAGAGCCCTGAAATGTACACTGCATTAACGCTATCCGTGCTGCATTGTGGTTTTGTACCACAGCTACAGCACAGCTAGTGTTAAAGAGCGCTAGAGTACTACACACTCTGTCATCAATCCACATGTGTAAGGAGGCAGTAAGTGATGTGGATGGGGATGTTTCCCATCCACTCACACAAGGCAAAAACAAAAAAAAGCCCTAAATCAGCACAGCGCGTTTTCGGTGCGTTTTTTGCGCGTTTAGACGCATTTTAGGTGCAAAAAGCACCTAAACGCACCAATGTAGACAGTCCAATGCAGATGCATGGGATGCGTTTTTTGGGAGCGTATTTTGACGCGTTTTCCGCACTGAAAACGCTCCAAAAAACTTGGGGTAGACTCAGCCTTAGATAAACACAACAAATGCTGTGTAAGGGCTTGTCCCCACAGGAGAAGTTGGCCACATGGTGGTCCTGAGAGCCGCTCCTGGCTGAACAGAGTTCACAAGCGGTCGCGGCTGCCCCCATGGCTAATTACATGTCAATGTAGCTGCTAGCGGCTGGCGGGTGCCCGTGTTTTCAACCCCATTAAAATGAATGGAAGCGGCTGCCCGCAGCTCAGAACCCTATGCCTTCGCGCGTCCAACTTCGCCTATGGGGACAACAAGCCCTTAATGCTGGGAACAGACTCCAGTGAATTTGACATATTGTGTATTTTGCTAAAGTTACATTTAATGGAAATGCAAAACATACATAGGGCATGAATCAGTGTGTTTATAAAAAAGGGGCACAAAACTCCATGCAGTCATGTAAATGGTACACAGGTTACCTATGGAACGCCAAAGAAAACTTAATATAGAAGAAACCCCTTTCTTTACTGATGTCATGGATTCAAAATTACAGGACTGCTAATAGCAGGCACCTTGTGATGCAAATGTTTTATATTTAGATCAGATTTCCTTTCTTTGTAAAATCTTAATGAATCGTAATACCATACTGTGCGCAAAAAAAAGTCTAATTTAAATGAAGGATTTAAGCAACTGTTCTAATCTGTAAATTACAGGTCATGGTGCTCAGCACTGAAAGAGTGGAAGCTTATGTTTTAGTTAGCCTTTTTTTTGCCATGTTGTTCAGGCTACTCTTGTAAGGACTAAAGCCTCCCCCGTACACCTTTCAATCTTACCATACAATTTCTGTGCAATTAACCTTTCTTCTACCAAAACCATGTAATATGATAAGCTTTCTAAACCGTCCAATCACTATGTATTGTATGAGGGAGGACCCGGCACTACATAGTTGTTAGTAGATCTAAAGGAAATTGTATGGAGTGATCTAAAGGTGGGGAACTTTAAGCTAGGCATACACGATTCGATTTTAGCATTTGATCGACGAGTTTAGATCGATCGGATTTATATGGCATACTGCACACATGGTTCGATCGGCGAAAATTCGAAAACAGTCTAAACATTGATCGAAAGTGATTAGACATGTTGGAAAATTTTCGTTGAATGTACAACAATCAAACTTACAGCTTAACATTTTGTTTGTTGGTCGGGTCGATTGTATTCGATGAACACATTTATATATGACTCTTTCCTGTGTTTTTAATTGAAACTAAAATTTTAGTCGTATTCCTATGGTATTCCGATCTAACCTTCCATGGGGTGCTACTTTGGATTCGCTTACGAACGGTGTCTGATAAAAATATCAAGATCTAAAATCGAATCGAAGATTGATCGTGCTACAATCGAATGTATGCCTAGCTTAAGACATTTATTAAGACTATAGACAGGGGTGCACAGAATATGCTGCTACGCAAAGTGGTCTAAAAACTAGCTCTATGTACCTTTTATTATCCTTCCTAAGCGCATCCGCATATTACACAGACAGGGGAGAGATGCATAGAGCGTCCTCCCCCCTCCACCCCCTCCTGCCTGCTGTGAGAGAAGGAGCGTGCTTGTGTTGTGCCTTGACGGCAAGTGCTCTCTAGTGACATCTGGTGGCTGAAGCTAATATTGCAGATTGAGTTGAAATTTCAGGTCAATACAACTTCACTTTAATATGTTTTTTATTGCAAAAGTTCTTTGGCAGTTTTTATTGTTAAATGTATACAATTTATGTAACTTGGATAACCACAGGAAAATGTAATACCTATAAAAAGTTGCAGTAAGGGGTGTCATATTGGGAATGTAAATTACTAATTAAAAAAAAAGATTGGACTTAAAATGGTGTTGGAGATCTGGGGGATGAAAATCAGTCATTTGACCCAAAGCCAGCTGGTGACCTGTGGATGGAGACAGCTAATCTGAGGCTCAATCAGGAACAGGTAGGTCCATCTGCAGCAGTGTCTACCATGCAGGGAGCTGATGTAGAGGACAGTGAGTACGACAGTGAGGTAGACCACCCTACATATGGGGTGAGTACCAAACACCATTTCCTGGTACTCCTCTGATTAGCTCACTAAAAAAGTTATGTGTACCCCTGATTATATCCTTGTAGGCACTATTAAGTTGCTTTGGGCCCCCATACACCTTAAAGGTGGGTTTACACGTGTAGATTTTTTGTTCGTTCAGCTGCCGATTAGATTTTTTGATAGATTTTTTTGTCGATCATCGTTCGTCCATTTATCGAATGTAACATTAGATTTTTGTGTTCGTTCATCCCGATATCGAATGAAAATACATTCAGAATTACTACGACCGATAAAAATTTACCAACATGTTCGATGACCTTTTGATCGATTTTTTGTTTGAGATCGTACAAAATGTATCCATCGAACAAATTGGCCATTCTAGATTTTTGTTCAATCAACCAAAAAATTTTTAGTTCTTCATTGATTGGACGAAAAAATCTACAGGTGTAAACCCACCTTTAGATTTCTCTGTCAGATTTCCTTTAGATCTCCGTTTGTTTTACCAAAACCATGTAATATAAGGGACTTTCTAAACCATCAAGTCTACCTGTGTTCAGTCACAGAGGTCCCGGCACTACATAGTTGTTGGTAGATCTAAAGGATATCTGACAGAGAGATCTAAAGGTGTATGGCCAACTTTTGTGTTCAGCATCATTAATAGGTTCAGTACTTTCTAGACCAATGTCAGTTTAAAAACATTTAGGAAAAACTAAATGCAACCAGCAGTGGAACTCCTATAAGTAGAAACCATTTGAATGGATTTCAGAACCAGCAAATAACTGGTTAAACACAGTACACGGCCTATATATAAACATTATTAGAGCAGAGTTGTACATTTGTTTTTATTCTGCACTTTGCTGTTTCCATAAAAAACAATACTGCCATGTCAAATACCGACAAGTGACCCGATTTCTAAAGAAGCTGCTGGCTTCATCACGTAATTCTTTTTATTTTAGATTGAAAGATTATTTTCTGTTCTCTCATTATGATAGATGTTTGCATTCCCTCTAGTCTCGCTCCTGCAAAGTACAGAAAATGAGTGTCTTGTCAGCTAATTCAGCTATTTCACATTAGTTAATGACTGTATTTGTCGATAAAAATTACAGTAAATACCTAATATGAAATAACATGCCTTCATTATTTTGTGTTAGCTAATTATGCTACGGGTAATTGTCAGGTAGCAAAAGAATGTTCCGGTGATTATGTATGGTTGTACACTGACAAGCTTTAATGTAACAGAGAGGCATAAAGGGGACCTGAGGACTCCGCAGTTCACGTTTGGTGCCCATACACTGGCAGATTCTTCCTCGATAGATGAGGGACTGACTGCAGCGCGATGACAGCATCGAGCTGCAGCCGGCTCCACAGAGGATCGACAGGCACCCTTTCGGCGGCACTGCCATCCCCATCCAAAGTAATGGTATCGGGCAGGAATTTACAGTTATGTGGGATCACAGTGCGATCTGACATGCAGGAGTATCCTGGTCGATCTGAGCAGGTGGGTGCACAATGGTCAATTGCCTAAAAAATTGGTTGGGAATCGCCCCATGTATTCCTACCTTAAGTGCATTCTGGGCAAATTCCATTTCAAATAAAAAAATCGAAGTACCCGTGAAGGTTATGGTGAGAAGGGATGAAAGGAATCAAAAAGCTCTCCACTCGAGCAGTGCATAGCACAATCAAGCCTTCTTAAAACAGAAGGTATTTACACGGCCCATTCACCGTTTCGATTGCCTTCGTTTTGGGACAGTGGGCGGAGCCATGCAAATATGATGGCCAAGGAGCTTGAAACCGCTGTATGCAGTTTGGAATAAATGGCTCTGTGCCAAAAAGGCTATATTTGCACTGTACACCAGCTTTTTCTGGATGTGCATTTGGCTGATGGGGCGAAAAGGAATAATTTGCATGGCTCCGCCCACTGTCCCAAAACGAAGGCTTCCTCCTAAAATTTTGGGATTTGTGCTGGATTGGGCCGTGTAAATACCTTCTGTTTTAAGAAGGCTTGATTGTGCTAAATAAAAAAAGCCAAATGGATAATCTTGTATGGTGTTCAATATATGTTCCTAGAATAGGAACAAGGACACGAGGCGCACAACCTAGTGCAACAAAGTAAGGTACTGTAATGGTTAAATAATATGGAATAAAATAAAACAAAACAACAGACAAGATACTCACATTAAAGGGGGTTTACAAGGATGTATCTCTCAGGGCCATGTGTTTTCCAGGATGACCTCATTCCTGGTTAGGTATGAGATCACTTCCTGCTTACAGATGCTGGAGGGCTGCTCGTGTCCTTGTTCCAATTTGTCTGTTACACTGGGCCACACTTCTCCATTTTGAGAGTGTCACACCTTCACACAACTTAAACACCTACCCCTCATACTGACCCTATTTTACTCTATTTTACAATCTTTGCTCAGGCCCCATACACCCACTGAGGGCCCTTCTGGCCACTGATGTTACTGTAACTGTGTAATCACTGCTGATGGTTGTGGGAAACTATCTATTATCTTTCTATGTTCCAAGAATACTTTTTTTACTCCTAAATCCATACAAAAGAAGTACCGGATTTTGTGGCCTATACTTCAGAGTGTCTGATGGACGAAAAATATTTCGGCTTTCACCTACTCGGCTGGCCAGAGCTGCGTACTCTGACCGGCAGAGCAGGAGTTGAAGGGGTAAAGCCCTGACCAGCAGAGCTTTATGTGAGGTGGGCAGCTTGTGCTGACAAATCTTCCGCCTCCTGGATAATCTTCTTGTCGGGAGAAGGCACCAGTGGGGAGCCAAGGCATGACCGCCCATGGGTGGTCTTGCCATTGTAACATAAGACATAATTACATAATAAGACACATGTTTTCTCTTTTGTGGTTTTATATGCTTTGGTGACACTTCCAATAATTTTTATTTTTTACACTTTTAATCATTATAGACAGTTTAGATGACTTTCTGAAGAACACGAAATTGATGAAAAAAGGATCACAGAAATCATTCCATGGTTTCCACTTCTCAGATGAAGATGAGGATTCACATGGCAAAATGTCTTTCCTAAAAACTATGAAGCAAGAGACAGACTATAGTCTGACTACAGACAGCGGCAGCAAAGGGGCCTATGAACGTGCCTTGTCAAAATCGCCACTCTCTGGTGATGCGAAGAATGGACATCAATTAGCAGAAGATCATAAACCCACTCCGAAGCCCAGAGAGTCCAGGATGAAACGATCACCATCACGTAAGGGTTGTCTTAGGATATTATAGTAACGATTTCAACGTTTAAAAAAATTCTTGCCATGTATGAAGTCATGCAAAAAATCTAAAATATGTGTGGAGAGATTTTGACCTTGTCTACACTGTGTTAAAATTTCTGCATGTCACATGTATCAAATGTGAAAATTCTATCGCTTTGGCAACACATCAATTGATATTCAATGACCACATACACAATGATGTGTCAACATTGACAGGACACTCCTCCTGTATAAGCACCTTAATGTGCCAAACGAATTGCATTTTTGGTGCGTTTTGATGCTTTTTCCCATAACTATCAACAAGACTCCGATCCATCATTCCAATACCCCGTTGCGTTTATGTAGACACGGAGCACCACTTTAACAGAGGAACAGAGGCTTGACGTATGCAACATCCATTGACAGTCATACATTTACTCCAGAATGTGTTTATTGACAGAACGTGCCTGAGCTCATTAGTCATACGTCAGACCATTGATTTAAAGGGTCCATGTTATCGGCTGCTCTATGTAGCGCGGCCAATGACGTAGCCCTAAACTGAGCTAACGGGGGGCTGTGCTCATTGTATTCACTGACGTCAATGAATCTAAGCACATAGTCTATAACTAGTCTAAGAAAGGGTTCCTAGGTTTCTCACTGTGCCTGCATTCTTTAGTTCTATAGTGAGTCATGAACATATGGTGTCTGAGTAAACATACTGCTACATGCTGCTACCAAGTACAGTATCTGTGTGCCACATTCAATTCTGAGTTTTATCTCAAGTTGGCAGCAAAACATTACAGATAAAGTTTGTCTACAACCACATGTCTTCAAACTGCTTAATACTTCACCATAGTAAATGTTTTCCATTAAGCTCATGGTGTACCAGTTGGATGTTCTAAGGACATTTAGATAAATACAAATCTGAGGATAAACTTGCCCACGTTATATTTAAAATGTTCTAAATGCTGGTCTATGTACGAGCAACATTCTCAATTTAGTCACTGAACCCCCCATGTTTATTGTGATCAATTTATTTTTTTTGCATCTGCTGTCCCCAGTGAAGAGAGGCAATATTTTTTTTCTACTTATATCTGATCTTTGTTCCATTACCTATTTTTTTTATTTAGCCCTCAGCTCGTGCTTGCTCACACAAAATGTGAAAATGCCAAAAAGTGACACGCAGTAAAACCTCACAAAAATGCACAGGTGCCACTTTGTCCCACTCCTAAGGGAGCTAAGGACTCATTCCCCAAAAAGGGGTGACTAGTGGGTCAGACAGCCAAAGCCATCTGACCCTCAAATGTCCCGTTCCCCAGGTGACCTCGACCGGTGCCAGGCCTCCAAAGTACTAAGGACCACGGTGGTCGCCCCTGAACTTGGAGAGACTGCCGGGCCAGAGCCGTAAGCAGTCTCTACCTGCCACTTTCCAGGATTAAGTCCTGGAGGACTAACACCCATACCAGTGAACAACGACAAACGTGCATAGGGAGTGGGGGGAGCGGGACAGACTACATAAAAATAAGATAAATAAATAAGTGCTCTGTGCAGTAAAGCATGGAGCAGGCTTAGTGTCCGGCTATTAAAATTATTCTGGTCGGGCCAAAAGGCAGCCCAAGGAGGAAGGTGGTCCCCCACCAGTGATTTATGGCACCCCTGAGTCCCAACTAGTGGCACTAACCGCCGAAGCCCCAACCTTGACCACCAGAAGGTGTGTGACCGGTACTCACCACAACCCGGAAAAGGGCCGCAATGACTGATATCAAACAGGGAAGGACATGACTTACCAAGACCACCTACCAATTGCCCCTCATGGAATGGTCCGGATACATGGCAGACACTCGACCATGCTCCTTCCCCGACCAAGCTGGATCCGGTAAAGCAGGAGTTACCCCCATACAACCCCTTCACCAAATGAGGAAACCTGGAACCCGATTCCATAGGAAAGGATTATACAAGGAATCCCATAGAGAACTGATAAGAACAGATACTACACTTGATCTTAGCCAGAAGGCAAGAAGGTTTCATTTCCTCTGGCCAAGCCAAAAGGCCAGCAACAACAATATATGTCTATTCCCAAGCAATAGTCTGAACCCATACACACACTTCTGGAGAGTCACATGTTACAAGCTGGCACTGCAAATTACTCATGAGCAGCTATTTGCATGGTATTTAAATAGCCTCAATTCACCTGGCAATTACATAGAATTCTTCTGCAGTAAATATATTATCTGAAAGGGGATTGAGGGAATGGATGCAACCCCTGCCACCTGGCACAGACTTTTGGGCTTGGTTGGAGGGAGTTTTGCCTTATGGGATGTTGGCCTTATGGTCTGACTGGAGGAATATGATTGTCTCCCCGCTTCTCCTCAGCAGCCTACCTGGGCGAGGGAAATCAAGATATTGGCTGTATAAGAAGCACATACATTTTGCCCCTGAATTTGAGAGGAAAAAGTGTGTCTTATAGAGCATATAGTTCATTACTTTTAGTTTTCTGCTAAGTAATTAAGGACCCTGTGACAGGTTAGAAAAAAATGCTAGGAGAATTTTAAGTTAGTATGTTATTTAGGAGGTGGGGACCTGATACACAATTAACCATAAGACGCACTTTTCCACCCCCAAAATAGGGGGGAAATAGTGCCTTCGTTTTATCGCCCAAATGCAGAGCCTTGGCTTCCCTCCTGAGCTATCAGATGAGAGATGCGGCCACAGCCACATCCCTCATCTGCACTGTGCTGCTTCTACCAGCAGAGCCCTGCTGATAGAATCAGTACAGCAGAGAGACATACATGAAAACTACAAGAACATTTCTTTGTTCTATTTTAAATCTGCATTTTTTAATTTTATATATATATATACATAATTTTTTGTTATATTAATACCTTAATACCAGTAAATAAAAATGTGATGCCAGTGATAACACAGGGGAGATCAGTGCTTCGATCCCTATAAATAATTACCTTATTTTTCGGACCATAAGACGCACCGGACCATAAGACGCACACAGTTTTAGGGCAGGAAA
>CM070032.1:167100576-167136338 GCA_036250615.1 Ptychadena robeensis
TTTTGCCCCCAATTTTGGGGGTGAAAAGGTGCGTCTTATGGTCCGAAAAATACGGTAACATTTAGGTACTACGTTACTAATTTAATAATTTATATGGTGTTAATGGATTGCAGAATAGTAGTGTTACATTGCCTCAGAACTTCATTACACCTTCTATTCAAAGTTGCAATCATCAGCAAAGGGGAAAACAGGGTGTTTAAATAAATAAACAGTGTCCGCCTGAAAATCAAAAAGTGGCAGTCATCCTGAGAAATATGCTGGCACTAGTGTTGACAATTGTTTTTTATTTGTTAAAGTGCAGAATATGTTGCTAATGACAGCATTAGTGATTTCAATAAAGCAATCACTTTAGCTAGGAAATTAATAAAGGATTTCCTTTATCATGGAAATTAATAAAGAAAGTCAGTCAGAAAGTACTACTTAAGCCAATTTGTGTATCCATGTGATGGCACCCCACAAACAACAGTAGGCTGTCATCGGTTTTAGCTCCAACAGTCCAGGAGCATTAGAAACATGCTAATCATGCACATTCTCATTGTCATTTGCATAATTTTTAGTCAGTGGCTTGGGTATGCAGATCAATCAATTTTAACTATTGGCTATATTATTGTTCCCCATAAAGCTAGGCTGCTAACATTGTAAGAATGACATTTCACAATTACATTAAGCTTTTAAAGGGCAACTGAAATTCTGAAAAATATTAGGGAATATATAGGGAATATATAAACATACTCTGCTCAAAAAGATAAAGGGAACACAAAAATAAGACATCCTAAATCTGAATGTTTTAAATATTCTTATTAAATACTTTGTTCTTTACATAGTGCAGTGGTTCCTCATTCCCCTCATTCTGAATCTGTGTTTGAATGGGGAGGAGGGTGTCGATAATGTTCCTAAATAGACAAGGGGGGCCTTGCAAGAAAAGTTTGGGAACCCCTGACATAGTGGTTGGGCTGACAACAAAATCACACAAAAAAAAGAATCAATGGAAATGAAATGTTTCAACCCATGGAGGTCTAGATTTGGAGTCACACTCAAAACTAAAGTGGAAAAAAACACTACAAGCTGATCTAACTTTGATGTAATGTTCTTAAAACAAGTCAAAATGAGGCTCAGTAGTATGTGTGGACTTACCTACAACACCTGGGCATGCTCCTGATGAGGTGGTGGATGGTCTCCTGAGGTATCTCTTCCCGCACCTGGACTAAAGCATCCCCCAACTCCTGTACAGTCTGTGGTGCAACGTGGCATTTTTTGAGCAGACACATGCACATTAGTGGCCCTCTGGAGGTCATTTTGCAAGGCTTTGGCAGTTCTTCTCCTGTTCCACCTTGCACAAAGGCAGAGTTATCAGTCCTGATGCTGGGTTGTTGCCGTCCTACGGCCTCCTTCATGTCTCCTGATGTACCGGCCTGTCTCCTGGTATTGCCTCCATGCTCTGGACACTACGCTGACAGACACAGCAAACCTTCTTAGCTTTAGTCCAGGTTTTGGAGGAGATCGCTCAGGAGACCATCCGCCACCTCATAAGGAGCATGCCCAGGCCCAGAGAGATCATACAGGCACATGGAGGCCACACACACTACTGAGCCTTATTTTGACTTGTTTTAAGGACATAACATCAAAGTTGGATTAGCCTGTAGTGCTTTTTCCACTTTAATTTTGAGCGTGACTGCAAACCCAGACCTGCATGGGTTGAAATTTTTTTATTTCCATTGATAATTTTTGTGTGATTTTGTTGTCAGCACATTCAACAGTGTAAAGAATATATTAAAGAATATCCTCTTGACAAGAGAACAGTAGTGACTTGGAAGGCATAACCCCGTCTCTACCATAATGACTGCCTCCACTGAGGGACACAGTGCTGAACAAAGCTTGATAATTCAGTAATGTGAAAACATGAGCTGCAGGGAGACCACAGGCAATACTAGTGACTAGTGCTTCCCCATCTGCTAGTATTTTTGTCACAGTGCCGATCCTCTTTAGGGAAGGAATATAAAACAATTCTAGAAGCATTTAGAACCATTTTATATGTTAACATTGAAAATACAGGTTTATAATTTTTTGTATCTATAGAAAATCCAGATGAGCTGCTGAGTTGGAGTTGAATATTATTTTAGTTCACTAGGTGGCAGAAGAGCAATTCTAAAGGATGACTTGTATAGAAATGCTGACCATTTGTGGCTATAATCATAGCGATGGCGTCCAAAACTGAAATTGAAGAGATTACACTGTACACTGAAATAAAAATCACTAATGCTGAATCTTGGTTTTATGGTATGATTAACATTAGTTTTTTTATTTTTATGTAGCTCCAGGTTCTGGTATCTCTACATTGGTTGGAGATTTTAAACCGACTCCGCAGGACAGGCAAAGAGGAAAAGCAGAGGAAAAACACAGCACGAATAAACCAGTATCAGTCTCTGCTTCATCTTCTCTAACAAGACTAAATGATAAAGTTTCTGCTTCTGAATCTCACTCTTCTTCTGAGAGATATAGCCCAGAGGTAATTGCAGCGATCTCAACTCTATGTGTCTTTCTAACTGCAGAAAGCGCTTTCATTAAAACCATTTCCATTCTTCACATTGTGTAGCAAAGCCCGCAGCCATAACACATGGTCCCTGGCCTCAATATGAGCAGTAGTACTATATGTATTGGATAGCAACTCTATACTTCTGATGAGTACTAGAAAATCATATTTAAAAATATACATGTTTTTATGTTTAAAGTTACAGCACAGTGCTTGTTTCAGAATGTGAAAGGTTGGTAAAAAAATTGTGATGGTCAAATTGTTTCTTGGTCATGATACCATGATACATCAGTTTAAATATTGTGGCTATCTTGCTTGGGCAACCTGTTCAGAAGCGTGTGGAGGGTATGACTACAGTCAGTATAGGCAGAGGAAAAATGTGTAGACTAGAGGGTATGACTACAGTCAGCATAGGCAGGGGAGGAGTGTGGAGGGTATGACTACAGTCAGTATAGGCAGGGGAGGAGCGTGTAGAGGGTATGACTACAGTTAGTATAGGCAGGGAAAGAGTGTGGAGAATATGACTACAATGAGTATACTGTAGGTAGATAAAGCGCGTGGAGGGTATGATTACAGTCAGTATAGGCAGGGGAAGAGTATGGAGGGTATGACGACAGTCAGTATAGGCAGGGGAGGATGGTGGAGGATATGACTACAGTCAGTATAAGCAGGGGAGAAGTGTGGAGGGCATGACTACTAGTATAGGCAGGGGAGGGGTGTATAGGGTATTACTACAGTCAGTATAGGCAAGGGAGGAGTGTTGAGGGTATGACTACAGTCCGTATAGTAAGGGGAGGAGTGTGGAGGGTATGACTACAGTCCATATAGTAAGGGGCGGAGGGTATGACTACAGTGAGTTTAAGCAAGGGAAGGAGTGTGAAGGGTATGACTGCGGTCAGTATAGGCAGGGGAGGATTATGGAGAATATGACAACAGTCAGTATAGGCAGGGGAGGAGTGTGGAGGGCATGACTTCAGTCAGTATAAGCAGGGGAGAGAAAGCTGAGAAATGTTTTTTTTCACAAAAATGCCTCTTGTACATCGTCTTGCTGGTTGAATAAAAGTAACTTTAAGTCAAAATTTGCCAGGGGTACAAATAATTATGGGCTAGACTGTGTGTGTGTGTGTGTGTTTGTATAAATATATACATAGATTGTACACTTTATATGTATATATAGCTCAGACCCTTTCAACCCTTAAAGACTTATTGAAATTTAAAATGTATTAAACAGAAGAGGTGTTTCCAGGAAAAGATGATGATTCATATCTCTTATTAGTTTTAGAGGAAGTACTTTGCCAAAAGGGGTTTGACGTCTTATTCATAGATGACAAACAGTACGGACTCTTCAGAATTTTGTAGGTAGATGTTTTCTATTGTAAGCCGGTAGGTCCTTCAAGTTACAGCTGTTGCAGTCCTGACTCACACACTCTTGGATTTTGCAAGCAGCAATCAGCTAAGAATAAATTAAGCATTAATATTGGTAACTGGAGAAAACTGGAAAAATAATAAGCCTTTATTGCATATCCAGAATGAAATTATTAGCTGAAATATGATATCATCTTTGAGAAATAATTTATGTAAATGGAAATAAAGGAATTAATTTGTTATTTAACTATAAAACTATATACTGATATGTATCTGGGAAAATAATATTTTGTGGGTCACTGAGTTTTAAAGAGATTTATGGAAGTGTTGTTGCAATAAAATAATAGAGTAAATTGCTCTTTTTTCAATAACAAAACTTACCAAGAACTTTTACAAATTCCGACACATTCTATAACTTCTGTTACCTCGAATAACTATATTAGACTCAAACAGACTATAAACTTTGGCAAATCATAGAAGCTGCGTCTTCTGTGTGCACCCTATTCACTTTAAATGGGTGAGTGCCCATTAACTGCACATGCCCCATTGCGGCACGATTTTTAAAATGTGAAAAAAATTGCGTTCTAAAAATCTCTCTGGGGTGGGATGCGCACTCATTGTGGATTCATGCTCATTCAAAATTAATGGTATGTGTACAAACATGTCAATTGGACAAAACATAGTGGAACCGGCACCTCTAAAGCGGTTCTATACTCAAAATAAAAAACACATACATTACTTTGACATAATACTCACCTGTCAGCAGTATACATCTGTGAAAACTGCTACAGAATAAAAAACAGCGTACTTACCTTCCTCACTTCCTCATTCCCAGGGAAATCTAAGGGCAGAGAGAAGCAGTTCCGCCCATGCTTCAGCAATATTTAATTTTGACTGTGGGGCTGTAGTTCTATGAAATGACCACTAGATGGAGCTTTGATTACATAACATTAGATTCTGCAGATGTGAAGCTGCATTCCAATTCACACGAGACTACGGACTTCATCCCAGATGCCCCTTGCTGCTGTGACTGTTTAGAAGCTTTCTGCGGTGGGTACGTCACACTGTGGGAGGAAAGAGCCCGTAAATCGCCTCTCCTGTTGTAAGGAACATTGTTTTGTTTTTTTAAGCAGTGATTGCCAAATTATCAGCAGTGCTGCTGTTGATAGTGTGATAGTGTACAATGTCCAGTGAGGTGGTAGGTCAGCTTTAAGCTAGGACTAAGTTTTTACCCTGCCCTTGGCACATGTGACGAGGGGGAAGGATACTTACTCAAAGTAATGGGGCTTGGTCCCCTTGACATGCCTGTGTATTTGCCCATTGCTTTCAATGGGTGCACAATCACCACTGCACAAGCACCCACCCATGGACTGGGATCAAAGGGAGGCCAATTTTTTCCATTGTGATCGGTGCAGACCTAACATTCGAAGAACACTAAATGGAGCAGAGCCCTTATTGATGAACAGTACAGTGTCTACTCTTAGAACATGAAGATAAGCTTATATACAGTAGTAAATGTGACATTTCATGTCTTTTATTGAAGTTAAACCATGAATAACAAAGTGTAAATGTTCTATGTTAATTATTTACATCATATGCTTATCCAGGGAGTTCGGCTATCCAATTCACCTTCACCAACTCCAAGATTGAAGTCTCTTCCTATGACAGCTGCTGAAAAAAGCCTGGCAATGAAAAGTGAGGAGTCATTAGGTGTGCTTAAAGGTAGGCATGCCAAAGTTACCTCTTGGTAAAAGTTTTCTTGCACACAGGTTAAACATCTAGCATTCTTTACATGGCGAAGCTGCATAGTAGGCATGTACATGGCAGGAACATCAAGGGTATTTTTCATCACATTGTAAATGAGATATAAATACTTATTAAATACCCATGTTGATGTAAACCCCCATGAACCAAAATATAAAGCCAGTTATTACCTTGTAAAAAGTAGAAATGTGCTAAGGGCCAAGCATGGGGTTTGGGGTGTGAATACATGAACAGTCACTGCACAGAAAGAGAAGGCATCAGTAACTGGCCATTGCTACCAAAACATCTCGCATGCAGGCACACTTAGGTTTGATGCTAAATCACAACACAGATCTGGAAGAAATACTTCACCTTTATTATGACTTTTGTGCATCAAAAATGCTGCAGCATGTATAGTTTAAAAGGGCCTTCCAATAAGGCCAGTAGCAAAGCACAGAAAAGTAAGGACCTTAGTCCCTTGAAACCATGACTTTAAATAAATTATAAGCCAGATATGTCCAAGTCAGTCATAAAATCAGCAAACTTCCCAACCAATGCCGATTTTTTTTGTGCACATTGCTCAAGGGATTGCTTATTGTTTAGCACAAGGACTTCCATCTTCCCCAAGAAACCACAGCTTCAATATAAGTGTGAAAGTTCTAGCAGGGGCTTTGTCTTAAACCCCCACCGTGTATGTTACAGCCAGGGGTTTACACTGTGCTGTGTCTCACTATGGCTACATCATCATGCAGATTATTCCTTCTATCAGGATGCAACATTAAGGTGAATCTTCTCACAGATTCACCATATGCCAAAGCTAGGAGAATGTTCTGGACTTCTGTGGTTAGGTGAAATGTGGCTGGACAGCTGGTAGAATTGCAAGTCCAAGCATACCTAGGGGCAGTCTTTATAAGTGTTATGTCAGTAAATGGTTTAAATTTAATGGCAAGTATGTGTGAAGGAAGAGATCTACCCTATGGTATCATTAATTTGCATTTAATGGTTCAAAGAATGTCAGGCTAAATGGTCGGCCACCAACACATTTCACTCATATAACCTGACCCTCTTTGCTAAAAGTTTGGACACCCCATTTATAAGCTACCGTATTTTTCGCTGTATAAGACGCACCTGCACATAAGATGCACCCAGTTCTTAGGGCAGAAAAACCAGAAAAAAAAAAGATTTAATACGTTTTCACATCAATTGGGATAATGCAATGAATTTAATGGATGCAATATCCAATTCAGCCAGCAGGTGTCACTAGCAGCAGTACACTCTCAGCTGAACACACGTCATCTGTACACTGATCTGAGGAGGAGGGAGGGGGGAGAGGAGAGCTGGGTTCTGCTCTCTCTCTCCTCTCCCAATGTCACTGATTCTGTGTCCATGGGGCAGCTGATTGCTGTTCCCACGGACAGGAGAGCTGTAGATGCCAGTTCATCTAGCTTTGTCTTCATTGCCCATGCCAGTTCAGGGCTGGCATAGACAATTACACAGTTCAGATGGGAGAGCCGATGTCCGAACGAACAGCTCCTCCACGTCCTCCAGCTCCCCTCCGTGCCGGAAGGGCTGGCGGGAAGCCAAGGTGCGACCACCGGCGGCCAAATGGCCGCGGGGGTCGCGCATTCTGCGTATAAGACGCAGGCACTTTTTGCGCCCAATTTTGTCTTATATGCCGAATAATACGGTATTTGGGAAAGACTGCATAAGAGAGTAGCAAGAGAACATCACAGACTGGTACATTTATCTTACAGCTTTTGTGTCAGGCTGAATTGGATGAATATATCCCTAAAGTGCTTTTTTTCTTTCTAGTAGAGTAAATGAAATATCTGAAATGTCGTGTTCTTGTTGATTATGATTATAGAGTGTTTTATAAAATACAATTTTGCATTTATTCTTTCTTTTTAATGGAACAACTTGATTAGTTCAGAATGTGTTGTACCTGTGATAATTACCACTAAGGCCACTTCTTACAGACAGGGAACAACTCTCTTTCCAGTATACGGTGTGTTTTAGCCACATTGTAATCAAACATAAGCTGAATCACTCTTCTGTTAAGTGTTCTTTTTATTTCAGCTGCTCACTCGCCATTCAGCGTCCGTCTGTCACAGTTATAGTTTGCACAGCTGCCTTGCAGATTCACCTTTCTCATAGATCCAGATCCGTAGTTAACATTAGAAGATGTACATACAGCCATAAGGGGGGAATGTTACGTTAATATTACAAGAAGCAGCTCTATTAATATTATAGTCATTTATCAAGATCAAGAACTGTAAGGCGTTCTATGTTTTGTGTTATTTTAATTTTGGAAAACATTGTTTATAAAAATTGATCTTTATTGTTTTTTGTACAAGGGTTCCACATGGGGTGCCATTTAAAGTCCCACAACCAGGGTAGGGTTCCATTTTCTGGGTTCATTAAACTAGGGATGGGAACCATACAATAGTTAGGATATGTGTAAAATCCGTATTAAGTAGCAATGGTCCGCACACTGGAATCTTTAACAATCTTTAAAAATAGACTCTATGATTAAGCTTTCTAAGTGAAACACGTCACAGGGGATGATCTCTGGATGTACCCTCTCTGTATTCTGTATTTATGAACTCATTTTGAAATGAAGCTGAAGATTTTTAATGATTCCGGTGTGCAGACCATTGCTACTACATACGGATTTTACAAGAGTGTGGATGGACTGATCCATCGTAGCCCAGCACCTGGAGATTATGTCAGCTGCTTCTTCGAGCTAAGAGGGAGTCAGTGTGCTGGGAGTTGTGGACTACGTGGCAGTGCGGGTCGAGACATTTTCTTTCAAGTAAGGGTATGTGTCCCAAAACATACATAGGGTTTCTTTTGGATAAAGTATTTTTTTTTGTATTGTATTTGCAAAACAATATTTACCTTTATTGATTTTGCCATAATCTTCAAGTATGCGCACACCGATTGCTCTGCTGTCTTCTGGTGATGATGGGTCCATGAACCTTCTATTTCAGTGCTACGCAGTACCTTCTTAAGCCCATGACAGGCGCTGATTATGTACACATCATAAAAGAGATAAAATAGTTATTTGTCTTTGGCACCCACTGTGAATACTGCAAACATATTCATGTCTTGTATGGGTGGTACAATCATCATGCATGGAACAAAACCACCTCTGAAAAGGTTGTTTTGCAAAAGAGACTTTGCCTCTTCAAAAATTTTACCCCCTGGTTAGTTTTGTTCACATAGAATTGGAAAGGATTAACTACTGCATATTTCTTTTGCTGATTGCCTACTGCTAGGAACATTTACTTTCCATGAATAACACAATTAGATAACATTTCCAAAGTCTACTCTTGCTGTGCTCATAAGAATATCTCCCGTCACCTCTTGTTATTCTGGTGGTAGCATTTTTTGATTTTCTGTTTCATTCCACATAACAATGGTCACCAATACAGAGAGGGTGTGTGTACCCAGCAGAGAGATGGGCCAACTGAAAATGTTGTACCCAATTAGCATTTTGAATATAGATAGAATATAAATAAGCAAATCTCCTGTTTATATATGGGCACCCTGCCAATATAAATTCAATATACTTAAAAGGAGCTCCCTTTCTCACAATACGGCCTTTGAATGCTTGTTCATGTTCACCATGCTGGATGCCAATGTCTTTCTCCAAACAGAAATGTTATTTCACAAAATAGCAAAATAGGGCTTAACAGCAACAACTCGATGGCTTAATCTTTGTTTATTTTAAATTTGAATTTGTGAGATAATTGCAAAGCGCCTGAGCATAGTATCATCACCAAACTTGCTGGAGATGTAAAGAGAGGTTCCAGATAACAAAAAGAGGAAAGGAAAAAATGAGGAAAGGAAAAAATGTTTTTGCATAAATTCAATTCAATGTCAAGTTGAAATTTCGTTTTTGAACTTTATATATGCAAAACCTACACATGCTAAAACAACTTTTTTAATGTTCCCACAACCCTTCACTACATCTCCAGCTATTTTGGCAATGATACCATGTTCATGGGCTTTGCAGTCAAAGTGAGCTGGTTGAAAAACGTTGACCATCTCTACAGACATAGCTATCTATCCCAGCAAAACAATAACAAAAAGGTTTCTTACTGTTCCTTTTTTGTGATATTTCTCCCAGCAACGGCGTATCCTTTCACAGAGAGAAAAACAGTTTGGCTTTCTTTAGCTAGCCATACACCTGTTGATTTAGCCGTTCAATCAATAGTTGAGGTTGATTGATCAGAGATCGATTGCTGCCCACCTGGTACGCTCGACCCCAAAAAAATTATATTAAAGAAGACCGGACATGCAGGTTTGTTATGGCCGATCACTCGGTGCTCGATCATTAGTGGTGACCCTCAATTCCTGTTCAACTAGACTACTGAAATATATACAAGCACTTCAGATACACGCAATTTCCAATCAAATAAATTTGAGTAATCAACATATTTTTGGGATTATGCTTTTCTGGGCAGAGATCGACAATAAGTCTAGTAACCAAGGTGGTAAACACTTCGATTGCAGATTTTTTGTCCACATGTCCCAAACCACCTATGGCTACCTTTCCAGCCACATCAGTTGGACACACCAAGTCAACTACCCCCCCCCCCCCCCCCCCCATGATAAACCTGGTAAATCACAAATAATTGGGACTGTTTTCTTGAGAAATAATTTTGTACCAGAATGAATTGTTTACTTTCCATGAAACAATGGCTTCTACACTAAGCTGCCCTATTAGTGAAGTTGGTTTGTGACAGACAGGAGTCTTTCACTGATACATTTGTAATGTTAAACAGATGTATTATTCTGTGTATGCTGCATTAGGGATAAGCATTTGGTAAATCCACTGATGTAGAAAACAGAAGATCAGAGCTTTTGAATTAAAGATCAAATACTTGAATATGAAAATTCAAGGAATTATTAAAACACAAAGGTAAGCTCGGCAGTGTTGACTGAATGGGCAGACTGTTGCTAAGGTCCCCTGCCAATCATCTGCTCCCTATGTTCCAAATAGAGAGCTATGATAATTGTGATGTTTCTAGAGACATGTTTCAGAAAAATAGTTGTAAAAAAATTATTCTCTTTTTCTTGCCTGTGGTGCCTGTTTTTTTTTTCTTCAGAAATCAGGTTGTAGGTGTGACAGTTTCCACAGTTTATCTTAAGAGCTGTTTATTGATCTATTACCTAAGTATATATTGTCCATCCAAAGGAAGACTTCTTATCTCCATGCGTGTCTTGAAAAGGAAGAACCCAGCTGTGTCCGTTCTTGTTTCTGACTCACGTAGTTTTTAAACAATGAGTTATGGATTGTGTCAGACTGTATGATATGGAGTAATAAGAGCGTTCCTTCTCAAATAGGCAAATACTTTGCTGTACTGGGTATACCACAGCTGTGCTTTCCCCAGCTTTTAGAAACAGTATTCTTAAAAAACTAATTATATTTTTGCTGAAGGACAGATAACTAAGATAGAGTACAGACATGTAAGAAGTTACTAGCAGCCTTGTTATTGTCCTTTAGTGATCTTTGTGCCTGGTAATGGTAGAAGAGCAAAATAAATGTAATATTCTTTATTTATTCTAGCCCTCCTTTTCTCAGAAACAGCAATCCATTTTCATAGATAGCTGTAATAAAATGCATGTATTCCAACAGTTGAAACAATGGTTCGGAAAATTACGGGTTTGCCACTTCTGCATTCCCAATACCAGAAGTGACACTGCGATGTCACTTCCTGTAAGTTTTCCCTTATCAAATAAGTGAAAACTTGACAGGTATATATGGTCAAAGGTTTGGAAATAAAGACTATCCAGACTTTGAGTTTGTGAGGCATCCTATACCTCTCCCCCCCCCCCCCCCCCCCCCCCCCCCCCCATGGTGGCACCCGGGGTATAAGACGACCCCCAAATTTTGCACACATTTTCCCATGTTCAAAAGCCGTCTTATATGCCGGAAAATATGGTGTGTATATACAGTAAATATATATATATAAACCAATGTGGCAATCAGTTTAATATGAGATCATCATTATAATATGTAAAATACATTATACGTTATGTCCAACAACTGTTCGAAACCTTTGATAATATAGTAAGAGGAGGTAGTAGTAATCTTTTTAGGGCTGTTGAAAAGTAAAAATGGAACTTTTTTTTACTCATAACAAACTTTAATGTATGTTCAAATAAATATCCCATGTGACTTTGTTATCATTTTGACCAACCGATTTCCTCCTTTTTTTGTTTTATATTAGTCACATAAAATATGTTTAAACAATTAACAATATGTTGGGTAAATATTTCATTTAGACCTTCAAATTGGAGAAGTTGATAGAAGAGGTTCCCCTTCTGCTCTTGAAATGATGATTTCCAGTGTAAATGAAAAATCTGCTCAGAGGGAAAACAAAGATCCTGACCTTTCAGAAACTCGTGAAATCTTCAACTCTAGCCAACAAGATAAAAGTTTGGATGAAAAGCATGCACAGGACAAGGTAAGCAGTCTTCTACAATGCATCAATCATAGAAGAATCCGAAACTAGCAAAATCAATGACTATATTTCTACAGTTCACAATTTTATGTATATTTACCCTAATTTTTCATATACGGTCTCCATTTTAAATTGTTAAAATTTCCCACCTGGTCACACCCCCTCCACACGTCCATCTTGGGAATGTGACAACATGGGACACCAATGCCTAGCAGACTTTACTGGAGGACGCAGCAAGTAGCTGCACACCCCATCCATCATCAATGATGCTGGGGACATGCAGCCAGGGAACACAGGAGCAGGATGAACATCATTGGAGAACTCCAGACATCCAGAGTGTGGTGGTTACCACTTTTGGTAATAAAAATCTATCCCAAGTCATACCCAAGATTCCTGAAAGTGGTCGGGTGCTGTGTGGGTATCTCCCAGAAATTTGTTAGTAGCCTAAAAAGAATAGAAGTACAAAGGGGGGGGGGGGGCTAAGAGCACATAGGAGCATAAAATTAGGAAAGAGCAGAAAGATAGGAGGGTGTTACACTTACGTTTTTTGGTTGCTGGTTAGTTCCGCTCTGGTTATTCGAGAACCACTACTGTCAACAACCTTTGTGATGTGTAGGCTTGTGGGGATATTAGGTCACTGTCTCCACGCAGTGCTTGTCTCATTGGCTCTTTTGTCGCACACAGTTCAGCTTGTGGGATTCCCACAATCTGCACACAAGATTCCAGATAGGGAGGTTAAAGAAAACTATAGCCCAGTAGTGGGCAAACTAAGGCCCGGGGGCCAGATCCGGCCTGTTTAGTTTTCTTTTCTGGCCATTTGTCACTGTGTTGAAAAGATGCTCCTCTCCGCTTGTTCTCTGCAATGAGTGGACATGCCTAGAGGTGTCCAAATGTTGCCTTGGGGACGATGCAGTAGCATGATCATGACACTGTGGGTGCATCCTCATGGCAACAACAGGCAGTCTCTAGGAATTATCTCTGCTCATTGCAATAAACATATAACAAACAATATAAGAAGATTACAACATCCCTGTCACACGTCGCTGCCATTATTAGTAATGCCAGCGAAGCATGGAATTGGTACATCTATGGCAGGTTGGTCATTACAGGCGCTTGTTCTTGCCCCTTTATCAAATTTGAGAAGCAAAGGTGGTCCACGAGTCAAAAAGTTTGCCCACCCCTGGTATATCCTGATTATGCAGATTTTGAGCTTCCTAATATGATTTGTCGGAGCAATCACCCTTGATCTGAGCGACCAGAGAACTAACAAGCACACTTTCTTTTATATGAAGAGGGAAGCGGTCCTACTCACTCATCCTCTCCCACAGAATACAATGAGCACCCCAGAAGGTCATTCAGAAATCCACCCCAATGGATCACAGAATGACCTTGCCAGGCAGCTGTACAAAATCACAATAGATTGTGTTAGGTGACTATTGTGCGGGTAAAAGTCTTATGTACAGTACTCTATGTACAGTAAGGAGCTGCTGCGTTATTGAACTATGTGTATGATTGACAACAGTTTCAGCATTCCTTTGCCCTGTGCTTCTACATTCACAAAGCACAGCACTGATGTCCTCATCGGCACAACAGAGTGATGGGGCTGAAAGCTCTGCACATAGAGCTCTGAGCTCTAACAAATTGAGAGCAGTTATGTGAGGAATAAAGATGAGAAAATAGAGCAGTGCCTGGAATTGGGAAAGATAAATATTTCAATAAAAACATACACTATTCACTGACTAAAATAGAACGTACAGTAGCTCTAAAGGGATTTAAAGGCTGCAGTGAGATACCTGAAATGTAAGCGCTCTAAAATTAGTAAAAAGCAAACACAAATTGTTTATAAGCTTATATTTTTATTTCATATTGTATTTTCAGCTCAATTATCAACAGAAGATAGAGGATTTTCTGAATCAAGGTAGATCACAATCAAGCAGGTAATTGCATTGTTTACATACTTAAAACAGCTGTATATGGAAATAAACCATATATTTACCATACAGTATTACTATCATCTATTTATGTAAATGGTGTGGTCAAATTAGAGGTATTTTTAATAAAATACAATAGGAAATTTGCTCAATCTGAAATGCCTCCCTTAAAATGACACAATTTCCATTATAAAAACACTGTCATGTTTATTTTTGGTCCCACATAGTTGCTTTTTTACCATAGTTCCACTCAAATTGGTTTAATGCGGAATAGAATCCATAATTTTCTCGATTTATTGTTGTGCCATCTACACAATGCCTCTTCCCTAATATTTGCTTTTTGTACAATTCTTTGATTTAGTACATTGTACCCCATCTAACCCATTGCAAACAATGCATTGGGCAGCCCACATCTTAAAACCCCTAAATATCTATTGGGCCTTAGGCTGCGTGATTCAGTATATATTGACTCATTTTAACTATTAAAAATGATATTTGAGTGTTGTGGCATTTACAATTTTTTTCAAAGATTGTTCTAAGGTCAGCCACTGGTTTTCTTCCCAACATACAGTACATTTCCATAATGTTTGGTAAACCCATCTCCTTCTAACGTTTGTCAAAAAGATGGACTTTACATCTTCATAGGATAATGCAGGAAAGAAACTTTAATCATGTGTGAGATATTGTGATCCCAAATTATCATGTTCCAAATTAATGGAAGCAATAAAGTGCAGAAACCGTGGTGAATTTGAAATACAAATGATACATATAAAAATGTACGCTGCACCAGAATGGATTGCCGCGTTTCAGTTCATTGTTAGAATTATTTGTTACTATGTTTGCCACCATTAAATAGAGAGAATTTCACATTTGATGAGCTTAGCCTACCAGATCTCATAGAGTAATAACCAATGTATAGGGCCCCCGGAGGGACATGAAATTAAACTTTCATATTTGACTATTTGATGAGTAATTCATTCGTTTTCCACTCCTGCAGTTCAACATCACTCATTTTTAGTGTAGTGTTCTTAATCAAGCGGGATTCTGTAGCCTAGCCTCTAGCCCTTCCTGCTATTGTAATAGTTAACATGCCACTAAAGCCAGGAACACACGGCTCATAGGAGTTGTTGAGGTTCCCGGCAGCAGCATGATGACATCATCGTGCTGCTGCCCGATATCCATGCAAAGCAACAGACATTGACCGTGGTTTACAGTCATGTCCAATATTCCTGTTTTCGAGCAGGATTGATTGGTCCCGCTCGAAATTAGGGATGGCCGCATTAGATCTGGGCCAGATAGATGGCCGTGAGCGTGCACGGCACTCGAAGAAGTCATCGATCTGGCCCATATCTATACGTTTGTTTCCTGCTTAACACTCATGTCAATGTCCTGGAGATTATATTTTCTTCCCAAAAGTTGCAACACTTGCACTACATATGGAAAGACAATGCTATCTGTCATAACTATGTATCCGGTGCTGAAGGTTTTCAATTCACAATCCATAGAAGAAGACATGTCCTGGGGCCATATTTGCAGAATCCATCCCATGTATTTCTTTGCCCCAAGTCTACACTGTGGCTGGAGCTGAGCAGTTCAATCTACAGCTGATTTCAAGTCACAATTTTTCTGACAGGTTCCATTTAAGCCTTGAATGTTGTGCAAGACTAACCCACTGTTGTTGATGCGTGTCTGTTAAGTACTGAAACAGTTACAATAAGTTAACAAACTATGAAATAAATGTACATGTCAACCTCAATTCCTATAAGAAGTGAACGCAATGAAATATATATGAAAGCAGTCTCTGTGCACTCACAGCATCAATTATTCATCTGTTTCTGTTTTGTTTGGTGAAGGTTTTTATCAGATGCATTTTACTGAATAGGTTACTAATAGAGCATCATGGAGAACATCACTGGTTTACTTTACGCTCCTGATTCTGTTTAATGCTGTCCATTAATGAGTTTAAGATTTTTACTGTACAAAATTCCCCAAAAAATGTCTGTTATTGTCTTAAGTCTTAAAAGCTACTACTGCCTTCACGTGTCTTGTGTCTAAGCTATAGAGATTAATACAATGAATCATCCACTGGCCCCTAAGTCTTCTAAATACATGTATATTTTTACATATAAATTCTAAAATGAAAATCTCGCTTATGTGATGCATTCTACATATTGTAAGTAGAAAAAAAAAGGAAAAGCCATTAGCAGGATAGAGGTCTAATGCCAGCAACAGCTGTAGAGCTGGGATGCATCTGCAGTGGTCTAACCATAGGGATCCCGTGTGTGTGTGTAGAGGAAATAAATGGATAAAGCTATCTACTTATGTCTAAAAAGCAAAGCGGTTTGGGAATTATCTAGCTTGGGCTTCTTCTTACAAGCTCTAAGGGCATTAACAGACTAGTCGAGTTTGGAGGCAACCACTCCTCAGTCGGAGCACAAGCAAAGTGAGTGAAGCATGAGACCTTCTCTCTCTATGTGCATGCCAATCGGCTGCATGCAGTCTCTGCCTCTGATTGGAGGCCAATGCTTTCCTCTTTTTTTTTTATATAAATTTGATTATGTACATCTTGAAAATGCCCTGACTAAGTTAAACAAATTGTCCCCCTTTCCCTCTCTGCCAAAACTGCAGCACAGAAATTTCCCTGTATGTGTACATGGTAACCTGTATGTATGCTGTCTCTGTCTCTGTCTGTGATTGGCAGTGAGCACAAGACCTTCTCTCTCTGTCTGTATTGTCCCGGAGGGAATGGGAGGTGATGTCTGTGTGATAACATCACAACTAGTCGACGCCACCATGACTTTTAGTCACCAATGTCTCAACAAAACCATTAGTCCTTAACCTTCTGGGTGTTCAGCCCGAGTTAATTCGGGCTAAATAAAGTTGCTGAAAAGGATCAGCCTGAGATAACTCGGGCTGCTGTTACCTGCACCCAGATGGCTTGCAGGCAGCCCAGAGACTTCCTGCTCTTCTCCTCCGTGTCCCCAGCTGTCTGATCTTCAGATGCCGATGATCAGGATCGCGCCGGTGGGTGCGCGATGACGTCATCGGGATTTTTTTTTTTTCGCTCCTTATGGTTTATCTTTCAGTCTGACATTGATTCGAGCGATTTTTTCCAGTGAAGGGGGAATTTCTCCATTGGCCATATGTATCGGAGCATATTCACACTGTAAGGGAGTACTATTATGTTTACTTTTTCAATTCATTATCATGACTGTAATTTATAGTGTAATATGCCGTTATCATTGATGTGTAATGTGCTAAATACTCCACATTCTTTATATCTTATATCTACAATGAACGGTCATGTTTATTTGTTAAACACTGTAGATAGATTGGTGTCATTTAAGGGTCCTTCGTTGTTAAAAAGGTTTAGAAAGCTATTCAACCCCTCCCTACTCCATTCAAAGCAAGCTAAGTCCCACATGGGGCTTTTGCAATGAAGGTGCTCTTATTGGACAAAGAAACACTTTTATCGTGTAGGAATTAGTTTCAATGTCACTTGGTGGAAAGAATCACTTTGAAGAATGCATCACATAAGGTGCAAAGGGAACCAGACATATTTGTGATATTTGCTGTTAGATGATAAGGTTTTTGGTCTAATGAAAACAGAGCAGGCCAGGAGTGTATACATACACGAATTACCAGAATTGCCAATTCATTGTCATCTAAAACAATCGATATGGTCTTCAGCTGTTTGGATTGAATTCTGCTCTAAGCCCCCCATACATGCTCAGATTTCCACCCTTTTTATTGGCTGCCATGCATGCATGGGTAGTAGCAGCACCACCACCTCCCTCTCCTTTTTTGCTGTTGTGACAGTGAGCAGAGGCTGCCAGCTCACTGTCACAGCGCTGCCAAGCCGATCGGCCACCAGGCCCCCTTAGCTGCTCCAGCCTTGACGGCTGCCCTAGCATCTAGGGGACCCGACGGACATACCCTTAGTGCTGGGCCTGGCCGTTTTTGACCCGATTTTTCGGCCGACTTATTGACTTGACTTATTTTGTCTCAATTTAAATGTATGGTGGGCTTTAGTAATTGAAAGTAATTGGGCACACTCTTTTTTTTTCAACAGATCTTTACCTACCGAACAAAACAAAAAGTCAAGCAGGCAGAGTACACCGAATTCTGCTAAGTCACGCTACCTGGGGACTTTAACTGTGTTAGACAAATCGGTCCAGGACAATAATGGTGGGATGGAAGCAGCAGATACTTTGCGTGCCGCTGTTTATCAGGTAATTACTGTTTTGACACTTGTGTAACAGAAGTAATATTGTGGATCTGAGCAAAACTTGAAATTTAGGTCACTCAATACTTGTGTGCTGTACTATCCATATAAACTAATCAGTTTTCATATTTTGCTCAGCAGGGTGCACTTATCTGTCTCACTTCTTAGTTGTGTTCTTTAAAATGAAATTGGAATACTTTAACTTTGTAGGTCGACGAGTTTATTTTCCCAGACTTGTTTATCTGACAATACAATATAATTGATGTAGTGTCTATCACTGTCTTCCCAGATGCCTTGGTTTTGTAAATATGCTAAAACTAGATGCTTCATGTTCCTTAATCTCCAAACTAAAACTTCTCCAACATTAGTGCGGCATTCCCAATTTTCAGACAGTAAGAAAGAAATAGCAGGGAGCGTCATTAATAATTTGCACTAAATGTCGCGGCACATATGCTGTAGCTGCAAACCTACTTTTAAACATTGCTATGTATAGCTAAAAGTATTTTTTGAATTCAAATCCCATTTACACCTTTAGCTACCAACCTACTACTCTTCCAAACTTTAAAATGAAAAAGAAATTGAAGCGTTAATCTGTTTTAAAAAAAAACTCTTTTAGACCACTAAAGCTTTGCAAGTGTGAGTGCTTTGTGAGTCTCTTGTGCTATGCAGTCCTTGAGTATTATTAAATCAAGGCTCACTTGTCACATAATAAAAGTAGGTAAAGCCTCTCAAGTGATTGTATGAAATGATATTTTCCACAGATATATACAATATAAAGAGCTATATGTATTTTATTTCTGTCCTGTGTTTCTATTAATCCACTTTCAATTAAGTTGAGAGAAAAGTCTAAGCGCCAGTGTGCATTCTGTCCAATAAGATGCATTTTTGTTAATATTCCGGTCATGTCCATGAAATGGATAAAAATATTGATTTATAATGCATGCAAATTTCAGACATCTCTCTATCAAATTTTCTATTTGAGAATTTATCAGTTTCATGAAATAGCAAAAAGCTTTATGAGTTACCGTATTTTTCGCCATATAAGACGCACCGGCACATAAAACGCACCCAGTTTTTAGGGCAGAAAAACCAGAAAAAAAAAAGATTTAATAGGTTTTCACATGAATTGAGCTAATGCAATGAATTTAATGGATGCAATATTCAATTCAGCCAGAAGGTGTCACTAGCAGCAGTACACTCTTAGCTGAACACGTCATACTTTACACTGATCTACAGGAGGAGGGAGGGGGAGCTGGGCTGTCTTCTGCTCTCTCTCCTCTGCCGATGTCACTGATTCTGTGTCCTTGGGGCAGCAGAGTGATTGCTGTTCCCACGGACTGGAGAGCTACAGAGGCAAGTTCATCTAGCTCTGTCTTCATTGGCAATTACACAGTTCAGATAGGAGAGCCGGACATTGGTGCCGGGAGAGCTGGCGGGAAGCCAAGGTGCGACCACCGGCGGGCGAGTGACCGCGGGGATCGCGCATTCGGCGTATAAGATGCAGGCACTTTTTTGCCCCCAATTGTGGGGGTGAAAAAGGACGTCTTATATGCCAAAAAATACGGTAAATGCTAGAGCTAGAGTTAAATGCAAATCATCTCCAAAATTGCAGAGCTGAAGGAAAGGGTTAAACGCTTCGCCTGTGCCAGATACATTTTTTGATCAGCAATACCTTTATTTATTTGAATTTGAAAAAGGTTAATTGTTCTATATGATGACATGGAAAAACTTCATCAATTGTAGACATTCTTTCAGCAAATATCAAGGTTGACCTTTGTCAAGTTTTTACAAAATGTTCCTACTGTCCTTCCTAACATGCTTAACAATTTGTTGGTGATCCAATGCCAGCTTTGTATGTATTCATTTCCTTCTCTTCAAATATCTTAGTAAGGACCAAGTTCTGTTAATTGTTAATCTTACAATAAATTCTGGGGTAATAAAATAGATCTGATTCAGAGAAGAGGTTTTCGTTTATACTGTATCTCTTGGAGATCACCTTAGGGTTCAGTTTTTTGTAATGGAATGAATGTAATGAAAGTCTTCAAAAAGGAAATAAAAATTAAACGATAAATCTTCAAAAACAACATACTGCATTTAGTATAAACCTATTACAAGACAATATATATTCTTATATATTCCTTCATTTCATGTGGTTATTCTTTAATGTTTTGGGAAAACATATTTTACTATACATATTTTTCATCTAAAAGATGCACCCCTATGAAATGGTCGTTCGACCCCCAAGGGTGTCCTGACACAGGATGTAAAGGTTCACCTCCCTGATAGAGCAGTGAGTTGGGACCCCCTTGGGGGTCGAACGACCATTTACCAGGGGTCGCCGAGGTGACTGAAAGCATCAAAACTGCTGCTTATTAGATAAAAGGAGAAAGGGGACATTACACTGACCTGATCGTGGATCGCTGCAGAATGTCACTTCCGGGATTTGGAATGCAGAAGTGACACTCCACACCGGCATTCTGGGGTCGCAAATCTAAAAAGGGCAGCATGGTGGCTTAGGTGGTTAGCCCTCTCGCCGTGTCGCTCCAGTGTCCTAGGTTTGAATCTCGTTCTGTACACTGTCTGCGAGGAGTTTTCATGTTCTCCCCATGTCTGTGTGGCTTTCCTCTGAGTGCTCTGGTTTCCTACAACACTACAAAAACATGCTGGTAGGTTTCCCCTAAGAAAAATAATCTCCTATGTTAGTTACATATATATATATGACTATGGTAGGGACATTAGAATGTGAGCTGATGTTGACTATATATATACTCTGTAAAGCACTTGTTGAGTATATATATACTCTGTAAAGCACTACTTGATATGTCGGTGCTATATAAATATGCGATAATAGTAATAAATAAAAAGGTTAAAAACACTTCTATAGAGTGAATATACAAGTTCAAGCAAAGGAGACAAGTCCCATTCTGGGCTCTAAGCACTGCCTCCTCTCCACTGTTCTTATGCAGTATACTGGTATTTACTAAGGAGGAGGGGCAATGCGGAGAGCTGCTCACTCTGCTCTGTGAGTCTTCAGTTCACAGCACTGCCCCTCCTCCTGAGTCATTATACATCATGTTTGATCAAAAGGGAAGCATTCCTGACAGCCTGGAGTCTCAGACTCATTCTGTGCTCTTAGCCACATAGAAGGCTGCATCATATTGAGAGATCAGTCTGAATATTAGCATAGGTACTTTCAGGCACCAGAATTATTTTTAGGATGAGTGGCTAATACTTTAATACATTTACAACTTATTTGAGCAAATCTGCGCTTACTGTGTATTTTTACTGCAGGATAATTTAAACTTTCAATAGAGCTGCTATTCATGCCAATGGATGTGTACCTTTGTGTACTAGATAAGTAGGGCATGCTCTGTTCTTAGCACTTTGCCTCCTTGTAATGACACAACACACACAGATTACCCTTTATAGCCGTTCAGCATGCGGCATGCTTTCTTCCAGCTAATAATATAACATTCGGTGTAAGATTTTCCCAGCTGCCCATTAGCCCACAGTACTAGTAAAAGACCCGCTTTTCTTTCAAGAATATGTTTTCAATCAGGTATATTACATTAATTAATTTTCTAGTTTCTTTTAGACTGTCATGTGTCTAGCATGTGATGTGTATATTTTATTCATATTTAGCAGATACCATTGAGTTTCATTCATCTCAAATAGAATTGAATGGCTTTATTAATGAGCCGGGAAATGTTTCCAGTCTGTTATATATTGCTTGCTGCCTGGTTTCTGAATCATATCCTACATATGAGGCAGTATTGGGAAATATGTTTTCACAAAACAAGAATAACCACATAAAATAAGTGATTATATAAAGCAGAATGTGTTTCTTGTAGGTTTCCAAAACTATTGATTTTTAAGCCGATCGATGGTAAAACGTTTTCCACCCACCTGGTTCAATCGACCAGAAGTGATCACCAAAAGAAGGTTATCTGTCATGTCGGTATATTTTAGTCGATCATTCAAGCAGGGGCGCCATCAGAAATTTTGGGGCCCCATACTAGGTAATTTTTCGGGGTCCCCAACTACTAGCAGATTGACTATGTTCTTAACTGAGCCTCTGACTACTGTCTCCATCAACAGTACAGCACAGTTTGAACCATCAGATCTCATAACTCAGTAGTCAAACAGTGCTTTTCTCTTGTCAGATTTTACCCTAACATATGCCCACTCTGAATTTCGTCCCCCAGATCTCCAACACCCTTACAAGTCCAAACTTTTTTTACATTCCCAATTTCACACCCCTAACTGCAACTTTTCATAGTTATTAATGTTTACCTGCGGTTATCCAAGTGACATAAATTGTATACTTTTAACAATAAAAAAGTTTAAGTTAGTGTATACATGATACAGTGAAGTTGTTTGTACAGCTATTTTATGTGTTTAAGCTTTAATCTCAACTCTGCAATCTGTAATACCAACTTCAGCCACAAGATGTCGCTATTGTACACCTGCCGTCAATTTACAGATCACGACACCATCACTGACTCCTTTCACACACATTGGGGAGGAGGGGGGGGTGCGATGGAGGGGCAGCTGCAGGTCTCTCCCCTCTCTGGCTAGTACGCAGCTTCGAGAAGACTTATAGTCCAATAAATACAGTAACCACAGTCTCATTTGCTGTGTATTTCCTTACAGGTAGAACAACTGAATATTATTTATCAACAACTGACAAATTCCGGCCATAGACATCTCCTTTTCTGGCCAATTTCCCGTGAGATCTACCGTGGTCGTGCAGAGAATTGGCCACGCACCCCTTGTGTGCTGGCCATGACTCTGGATAGGGAGGCTGGGATCAATTTTAGAAATAACAAACATGTCCTTAATTTCTTAGATCGATTTCCTGGCAGATATACGGACAAATTTAGCTTTTAACCTCGCTAACGCCATATTTAACAGCGTGGTATGGGCAATCGCGCCAGAGTTTGTTTTTCACACAAACTCTGGATGAGCTGGGCTCGTCATGACCGCTAGGGAGATTAAGCTTTAGATTTTGCGGCAGATCAATTTTTGCGGCTGAGCACGCACAACGATCGATCAGCGGCAAAATCATCCACAAATCTAAATGTCTTGGGCCAGCTTGAGAAATATGTGGGTGGCTGTATTGAAATTCAATCTTATTGTTTTTATTGCAGAACTGGTTGGAAAAGAAAAAAGTGTTTCTTCAAGAGGTCCATAAAATCAAAAAGGCTGAAAACGAGCAAGAGGAAGAGAAATTAAAACGGGTACATTTGCATAAGGCTTTGCTGCATGGTCCTCCTGCCATCTTATGGTGAAATATGTCCATTTCTTTCTTTTTTTTGTAAAAGCAGCATGTTGTCCAATGTGCTTCATGTTGGCATTATAAATTATAAACTAAAGCAGGCCATTCACCTTAGATCTCTCTGTCAGATATCCTTTAGATCTACCAACAACTATGTAGTATAGTGCCCTCTGTGATTGAACACAGGTAGACTTGATGGTTTAGAAAGTCCCTTATATTACATGGTTTTGGTAAAACAAAAGGAGATCTAAAGGAAATCTAACAGAGAAATCTAAAGGTGTATGGGGGCCCTTAGGGAAGACCCCCCCCCTGTTGTATCTGGCACCAAACAGTTGCAGAAAATCCTGGGAGATGCCATGCATTGGCCTTGTTTATCACATTCTAAAGAATATACTCCAACTGTGTCATTTGTATGATCTTATGAAACCAGGCACTTCCTTGTTCACGGAGCTGCCAATCTGCCGATGCCCTGACCTAACTTATCTTGCCATTATAATTAGGCCCCCTGACAAAGTCACTCAGTCTTTTGCCTATTTTCCTCCTTCTCCAAGGGGTAGCCTCCCCTTTAGATAACCGAGTCCAATTTTTTTGATTGTTTACATGGGATGAGGCTGCTAATGTAATCTTATTCATGCTATAACTACATCTGCTTACCCACCCATCATGTACTTTAACCCCCCCTGGCGTTCCTGATGGCTCCATCTCATCCAGCTCTTACATGTCAGTCCTGCTTTGGACAAGATGGAGCCGGTGAAGATCACAGCTCGGCAGGGCAGATTTACCATTCTGTGCTGCTACAGCGGCTCCGAATTGAAGATCAAGCTGCTGGAGGAAAGTGGAAACAACCCATGTCACATCGGGGAGGCGGTGGGAGATTCAAAAGTAAATCGCACAAGAACAATTTTCTATGGAGAAAACTGTTTTCAGTGTGATTGCCCAGATGTAACCTTTGCAGTTAACCATTTCTCCCCTGGTGTGTTCATCACACCAGAGGAGAGAGGGCGCCAAAGGGAATTATACTGGATACAGTGATAACTGTATCCAATACAATTCAAAGTAAAAAAAAAACACAAAACAGATTTCCAATTAAATACAAATGTTATTATAAACAAAATATAAATATAAAAACATACTGTTTTGAAATCTGTCATACAAAATAAGTATTTTAGAGATTTTATCATTCCCTAGCGGTTTGCCCAAACTCCGTTCGGGCACAGTTTGATCGCTGATCAAACTGTGCCCGTGCCGTCTCTCTGTGTGCCGGTGGCTCTTCTACAGGCCCCATGTCTTTGGCGTCATCTGTGCGCCATAGACCTCCATGTTAATGGAGGGGGCGCCGCTCTCCTCTTCACACACCGCCGGCGTCTATTTGACGTCGGAAGTGTGTAGAGGGCTGGGCGGAGAGCCGGCAAGCACGGCAGAGTACAGATTGCAGGTAAAAACGCTTTTCGTGCCATAATTAATTCATAATTTTTTTTTAATTGATTTTTTAATGTTATGTTTTTTACATAATTGTTTGTTTTAAATATTATTATAGTCAGGATGTCTACTAGACCCTTGTACGGACATATTTTTTTGGAAGTTACAGGCCTACAACATAAAGTGTATAGTGCACTTTTGGTACAGAAATCTGGACCTCAGCAGAGAGCTAGGGAGGATAAAATATGAAATGTTTTTCACCTTGCCTGTCAGTGGATTTATTACTGAGGCTAATAACCTGTGGATTGCACAAATGTAACCTGTGATGTAGATAAAAGCCTAGAGTCAATTTTTTTAATCATTCGGTTACATTATGCATATAATTGCCTTAAAAAGTATTAATGGAGTATGTAATGCACCACATTCTAATGATAGGGACAAATATGATACAGAAGGCACAGCCACATTGCTTATGTGTTTGTTGGGGGGGGGGGGGGATTGAAATGGAGCAATCTCATAGAAATTGATGAAAATGAATAAAAAGAGTGCATTCGCCCCCAAGGCTGGAGATCTGAGAGTTGTAATAATTGTTTTTCCTGCCATATCATCTGCTGAATGTATACTGTAATTTACATGACATTGGTTATATTGGCTTTCTAGCAGAGACACATTTGGAATCATATGATATGTGTCTGTATAGGAAGGCCAAGAAGGTCACATAAACAGAGTGCGTTTTGTAGAAATTCTATAAATTAAATTGAATGTATCACCGTAATGCCAGGTTTGCAGCTGTAACTTCGAACAACAAATGCTAAAACAGTTATGTCTGTAGGAGCAAACCATGAAGAAAGAGGAAGCCGTGGCTGCTTTCATGGCCTGGAAATCAGAAAAGAAAAAGGACATACGAGAAACACAAGTAAAGCAAAAACTGGAAGAAAGAAAAAAGATGGAGGAAATTCAAGATATTGCGCGCAGGAAAGAGGATTGCAGAAAGGTACCAAGATCATATTGCTATTTACAGGGGTGCACATAACTTTTGTTAGCTCCTCAGATGAGTACCAGGAGATGGTGTTTGGTACTCACCCCATATGTAGGGTGGTCTACCTCACTGTCTCCCTCACTGTCCTCTGCATCCGCTTCCTGCATGGTAGATTCTGCAGGTAGATGGACCTCCCTGTTCTTGATTGATCCTCTGATTAGCCCTTTCCATCCACAGGTCATCAGCTGGCTTTGGGTCAAGTGTAACTCTCACAGTACACAGTCCCCCAGATCTCATACCTCAGTAGTGTGACCCTGAAATGTTCTGACTTACTAACTAACCCCAGAGACTACCAGCAGTCTAAATGTCAACCTTTCATAGTCATATTCCAGCTGTCACACAGCTTTTCTCTTGTCAAATTTTACCCTTACATATGTCTTTCATACCCCAGATCTCCAACACCCTTAGAAGTCCAATCTTTTTTTTTTATTATTAATTTACATTCCTAATTTCACACCCCTAACACCCCTGCAACCTTTGAAAGTTATTCATATTTACCTGCAGTTATCCAAGTGACATAAACTGTATACATTTGACATGTAGCTGTGGCCACCCAGACATGGAATGCCTCCAAGTTGTTAGTACGCATATGAGCTTTGTAACAATAATGCAGGTACGTTTTTTGGCCCCTTTTGAGTACCAGAGTACCACTTATGTGCACCCCTGACTATTTAAATAGTTTAGTTCATGGTAACACTAAAGGCACCCGCTGATCAACTGAGGGGCCAGCTGCAGGGTGATGACATCATCATGCTGCAGTCGATCCCTCATCTATCTAGGGATAATCTCCTCATCTATGGCTAGCTTTAGACTTAGGTCATTTAAAACATCATGTTTTCTAGGGTGGTCCCCATTCAAATGCAGCTTGCCTACAACACCTTCTTGTAATTAATAATAACAAACTAATTTATATTAAGGCTGAGTTCAAATTAACAGTTTCAAGCTCCTGGAACTGCAACCTCATCACTGAACTGCGAGGTTGTAAACTTGTATTTAACTGGCTGGTGGTCATCAAGCATCCTCAGCCACCCAATTGCAGCCGTGTGGGCAGGTGCCCTGCGTTCACAGGTGAGATGCGACATATCCCATATGCATCACTGTTGTGGTTCCTGCACACTTAGAATGTGTGGCTCCTAATGACAGATAAAATGACAGATAAATCGGTTTTAAAAAAATACTTATACAAAAAAAAGCACAAACATGAAATAGGCACATTACTTACCTGTCAGTAGTTCAGATCCTGGAAATCTGCTACACAAAAACAAATAAAAACTTACTTACCTTCCTCACGTTTTCACTGTTGGTGGCAACATCCTAATTAAGGGCAAGAGAAGCCACTTCCAGATCCATTCTTTTTAGGGCAGCTGACAACAACTCGCTCCCCTCCCCCACACTCCTACACAGACAGAGACTCGCTCCAGGGAGCTCCGGTATGGGGGAAGGGGGGGCAGTTGGCTGCATCCATGGAGCTGTCGGCTGGGTGAAGAGAGGCTTCTCTCTGACGACACATCTGCAAGACTGAGCCACATGGGCATCTGAGACAGATTTCCCAGACATCCTATTAGCTTGTGACATATTGCTGAGGTAATATGTAACACAGTGGAAGGGACTGTCTCTAAAAAGACACCCCTCCTGCTGTCAGAAATAGTTTTTCTATTTTCAGTCGGAGATCTCTGCAGTATCTGCTGAGCTGCAGCCGATACTGCAGAGTGATAGGTGGTAGGTCCTCTTTAACTCTAATGTTGGATTACTTTTTATTCATCCCACCTAAGCCCAGTCACTCTAATGAAAATTAGATTGATCAGTTCAGATATGTGGACTATTCCCAGACTGTGTACATGCTTCTGCAATATGTATGAATGTGATTTCCAGACTACCGTAACTAAGGTCAGAGGGTTCTGCACTCATCCCAGTAAAGTGGGGAAGTTTGCCGCCGCCTTCTGTACTAGTGTCTGTTATTTGTGAAGTTGAACTTCTAAATCAAACAGCTTTGTAAATAACACAAACATGGTGTTTTCTAGGCTTTTGAAAAGTGGAAAGAGTCAAAAGATGCTTATTTAAAAGATAAAGCTCTTAAAGAAAAGGATATTGAAGAAGAAAAAAAACTAAAGGAGAAAACCAAGATCATGGAGAAAAAGACCAACAACACGACTGCAATTAAAACATGGTAAGTTCATTTACTGCTGATAATCTCATACAGTGAATACATCAAGGCTGGTGTATGAAACCTGAGGGATCTGCAATCCATCCAAGTCAAGTGTGTTTGTCTTGTGTTTAAATTCCAAAATATTCTCAACTCAACAGTTAACTCCAGCCAGGCATAAGTTGACATCCAAATAGGCACAAGGGGACTGGCCAACCTGCATGGTGCCTCAGATTTTCTCTTAAGCATCAATATACTGTCCTGCTGTGTATATCCCTATGGTTGTCAGTGGCACAACTTTATATATCTCAACCTGAAAACATGTAGTTTAGTGGTCCCAGGTTCCCAACTGTGGGTGACATATGTCCTTATGTACATGTCCATTGAAGCTCTGTGCTCCCTCTGGATCATTCTAACGAAGCCTACTGTCATACAGTTAATATGATAAAGGTTTGTATGCTCCATATAAGAAATGTCAGATAAATCAAGTAATCCCTTTTCTACTTTTGGCTTGCAGGCTGAACGATGGGTCTATGTTAACTTAGGCAAAGACAGGGATGTCACTAGTATTGAAATACTATGGTGGCTTGCAGGAAATTACAGAATTTTCCGGAATTTAAGACGCACCCAGTTTTTACAGCAGGAAAACCAAAAAAAAAGTTTTCACATCAGTTGGGTTAATGCAATCAATTCAGTTAATGCAATATCAAATTCAACCAGTAGATGTCACTAACAGCAGTAGTAGCACAGCACACATGCCATTCTCCCCACTGATCGGGAAGAGGGGTTAAGGTTAAAGGAGAGTATTTCCAAACTGCCTTTTAATGAGATCTTCTAATGGCATGTTCCAGTTTTACTTGTGCTGTAAAGAACAAAGGTTCATAGGCTTTGGTATAAACGGTACATTAGTCTTTGTATGATTGCAGGGCCAACCATGCATGATTAAAAAAGGACATGTGACAGTTATGCTAATGTTCTAAAATACAGGAATGAAAGAAAGGAGCTTGTGCTGAAAGAAAAGAAAAAGGAAAAAAAGAATGAGAAACTAACACTGAAGAAAATCAAATCTGAAAAGAAAGAGAAGGAGCAAAAAGCTTTGGAACTTTATGAGGAGTGGCTGGTGAGTTGTGCCATGTCAGGAGAAGTTTATTTCCTTACATGTAGTTAGAGCTACCATAATTTTTGGACCAAAAGAAACTCATTTGTATAGGACGCACCTTATGCAGCCGAGTGTCTCAAAAATACTTCAGGTTTTTCCTACTCCGCTGGTCGGAGCACTGTGCACTCCCTCCCACATCTGCCTCTTCCGGTGTATGTGATGTGGGCTCAAGCTGCTCGGCTCACATACTGAAAGCACAGCCGGGCAGAACTTTCTTGATGTCTCAATATTTATGGACCTGATTGTATATAATTACATACTTTGCACACAATCATGATTTTTTAAATAAATATACATTGAGAGGGTTCTATACAGAATAGAAGAATTTAAAAAACAGGACTGCAATTTGTTTTTCAACGTGTAAGATAGACAAAAAGGGGAAAACAAAGATTGTGGACTAAATATACATACCGTATATACTCGTGTATAAGCCAAGTTTTTCAGCCCCAAAAAATGGACAGAAAATGTTCCCCTCGGCTTATCCTCGAGTCAGCCGAGGGTCCACTCACCTCAGCTGAATTTCAGGCAGGGAGAGCTCCCCTCTTCAGCACATCTTCTCTCTGAGGTCCTGTGAGCTCGGTGCTTCTAACAGCCAGCTGATCAATGTAAACAAACTCCACACTGCCACCTGGTGGCCTGGTTACTAGTACACATACAAAACTCCATAGCTTATGATTAAAAAAATAAGAATTGCCTTGGCAAATTCATCCTGTAATAATAATAATCCTGTGTTCTCTTAAATGTATTGAGGTTGTGGCACTAAGATTAATCCTGTTTGATTAATTTCAAGGGGCAATGATGCTTTCTCATTTAGAAAACTCCACTACCTGACTTTGCATTTCCTACCCTCGGCTTATACTCGAGTCAACACATTTTTGTAATAAAATTAGGTACCTCTGCTTATACTCGGTCAGCTTATACTCGAGTATATACGGTATCCACAATCTCATATCCACAATTACAACTTTTGTTTCTTTAAAATACTTCCTTTTTCTTGTTAAACACAATACATAAAAAAATTACTTATAATACCATAGCTGGTCCTGTCTCCCTGTGTGTTTCCCAGCTACAAACTCCCTGTGTCATATGTGTGCACTACATATCTTATGAGCACTTCCGGTCACCCAGTTCTGGGCATTCCCAGACCTGCCAAGTGACTGCAAGTGCTCACGGGATATAAAGTATAAAGATACCTGGCTACTCTAAAGCTGGCCATACACCTTTAGATCTCTCTGTCAGATTTCCTTAAGATCTACCAACAACTATGTAGTGCCGGGTCCTCTGCCATTGAACACAAGTAGACTTGATTGTTTAGAAAGTCCCTCATATTACATGGTTTTGGTAAAACAAAAGGAGATCTAAAGGAAATCTGACAGAGAAATCTAAAGGTGTATGGGGGCCCTAAGTGCTGTTCTCTGTCTGGTCTCTCAGAAAATGCTGACATGTAGCACTGAGGAAGCCATGAACACCATGTGGTCCAACTTGGTGATTGCCATATTGTTCTTACATAATAGACAACAAAAAACAGGACTTTGCATCCCTGAGGTTTTTCAGCACTCCTAAAGATAAAAGCATGCATACATTTTCAAATCAACGTTTTATTGTATTAATAATTGCTTTAGGGATTTAAAACATTTTGCTAATGACAGTTTTTTTTAAAAAAACTTTAATTTCTCATTTGTTATACAGTATAATTATATACACAGTGTGCAGCAGGTCTTCCCTGCTTAGTGTATCTCAGCACCCTACTGAATTTTATTCCTGATGGCTTTGAAATAAATGTTTTTACATTTCTTTCAAAATAATGTTTCAAGCATGTTAGCGTTCTTTATTCCTGATCATCTATGGTATTCATAATTATAATATTTATTGAGTCTATTTTCAAGAGTCTGCTGTCTGGCCTACAGAGTGGTGGAGGTTCAGCAAACATTGTTCTCCTCGATCACTGCTGTAGTAGTTGTATGTAGTGGTTTCCACATACAGTGACTGCAGGATATGCTTGGAACAGGATGAATTGCAAGTGATTTTATATGCACCTTGGAATTCATAAGTATCAAATCTGTTCCACAACATAATTGAAAATCAGAAGTATAAAATACAATTCTGCTGGGGTGACCACAGTTCAGCTTTCATAAGAAATTGTTCCTTACAATTCAATAACTCTTTGCTGTCACAGGAGAGAAAAGAGCACCAGGAAAAGTTTGAAAAGAAGCAGAGAAAGCTGCAAACAATTTTAGACGATGACCCCCCTCCTCCATGGAGTCCTCCAGGAAAAACTATTCCAACAGGCAGATGACTGGCCTCCGTTGTCTCCATTTTACAGATTTGAAAATTCCCCATCATTTCACTGTGACTTGTATGTGCTTTTTTGTTTTGGTTGTAAACATTTACACACAGGGGTGTAATATTATCTCAGTGATGTTACATATTACCTTGGCCTAAAATTCAAGGCCTTTATTTGTATTTCTTTTCTGTACAGAGTAGTCTGGAGAAAATCCTATGCCTCTACAGCTGTAGCGATGACACAATTTCTAGTATGGTTTGCCAGCACAGACAAATTCTTTAATTTCCTCAGAAGTGAATGCAGTATCGCTATATTACCTACTAAATATTGTAACTTGGCAGTTTTAAATCCGAAAAGAGAGAACGAACACAACAACACAAATGTGGAGCACTGGCCACCGTTGCTGGTCTTGCTTCCCACCAGCTGCTAATAACTTTCTTCATCTTCGTAAAAGTCAATATGGCACCTGGGTCCTGCTGCTTTGTTTCTCCTATGCCGTGGAAGTAGACAAAGGATTGATGCTTCTGACAGTTTTGATTGTCAAAGTGGTACGTGACAGGCAATACAAACCATAGTCAATCAGCCACATCGACAAACTCAGTGTTTTACCCAAATTATCTCTATATTATTTACTTATGCAGATAAATATCTCATCTCATATCTAAATATTTCCATTTTACATTTGGTATGTTTTAAATTCTTTTTTTCAGAGTTGTATTTCTTCCTCTTATGTGACAATTTTAATTACTTATATGAATAAACTGTCAATTTTACATTTTATTGAAACCATGAAAGACAAAAGATAAAATTTTGTATTTCTGGCACGCTAAAATTATTCTGTTAGACTTACGAGAAAGCATAAAGCTAGGCGTCAGGCAGATTAAATCATTTAGAAAAAGGCTAGTGCTCCACTATTTATTACATTTTAACAGAGTGCACAAGACGACTATTGACGTCAATGGGGCTTTGACAGGTCTTTCTCCACAACCCGTCAGAGCTCCTGATCCGTCGGTCCCCGCCTCCATCAAGTTGATGTAGACTAAGTCTATCTGCATCCAGAGAAACGTAATGTAGGCTTGCGCTGACATCAGTGGATGGCAGCACATAGTGGAACCCTACCCTAAGAGTTTAATTACTTCACACTGTTGGGTTAAGTATGATAATTTTTATTCCAAATTAAATAAATATAAAACATATTTCTGATTAGCTTACTTTATATATAACAGCAGGCATGCACTATTGCACCTTTAACACCCTGCAAACTCTTAGGTACATCCCGTCGGTTAAATTCAACATGTAGCTTGCCAGTTTTGGTAATATAATAGGATGATATTCCTACAGGCTTAATAGTAATGTTGTTATCTGCATTGTTACCCAGTCCAGTGCCGGAGCCTTAGGAAATACCACGTAATATAGGGCAAACAGACATAGAAACCAACATAGTCCTGGTAATGCGTACTTCAAAATGTATTCAGGAACCTTTGATCACTCTGTTGGCAGATTTCTGAAAAAAAAAAGACTGAAATGTGATAAAGATGGGTACAGATTCCCTCGTATAACAATGGGAAAATGAGTTATATATGCAGTACAATCTTTAGGTAGCTTGTGAGCTTCCTGGTTAGGGTACCTAAACCCCAAGACTGGCAGAACAGATCTAAAAAAATGTGACTGTTATATAACACATGTATTTGCAGCAGAAACCCGTAATAGGTATATAAACTATGCAGATTGCTAAAGCTAGCCACACATGGGTAAATTCCTGAGCAATCGACCTCTGATCAATCACAGCCTGGTGACGTCACCACGCTGTGATTGATCTTGGATCAATTGAACGGAAATTTCAGTGGGGACCGAGGGGACCATTCTCCCCAGCTTGTAGCAAGTGAATCAGAATACAAGCTGGGAAGAACCCCATCCAGTCTGCTTCTCTGCACAGCAGCCAGTTTCAGTGTGAGGAGTGCTGGCTCCGCCCCCTTCACACTGACAGTCAGACTGCTGTCTAGGAAGAAGGAAGGAGCCGGCTGTTCCTATAATAATAATGGAGATTGAACAGGGTTTTCCAACATGTTGGAACCCTGTTCGAAGTTTTTTCCAGCGGGCTCTATTGATCCCACTCGAAGGATAGCACACACAGGTAGGTTTGTAAACAGATTAGAGTACAATCAATCACCGTGACCGCCCACGTTGATTGATTGTACTCAAATCTTTTTACAGATCTACCCATGTGTGCCTAGATTAAGAGTCTAAGGACATCTGACTACACTGCTGACAAAATAGAGCAAAACTCTGCCTGTCTCTTGTTTATTCCACATTGAATAGAAAAAAAAAAAGAGTAAATACTGAATGACTCCATGATGTCCTGATATACAGAAAAGAAATAAGTAAAAGCCAACATTTTAAGCAACTGTTACTCTGTGACGACCTGCATCATAATGTTTTAGAAGCTCTGCACCGTTGTTTCTGATTATCTTTGTTTTTTTATATATATATTAAATATATAATTTATTAGTATGATGTCTATGATTCTTTCGTTGTAGTGTGTCACTTTATTTTTATTTATTTATATTATTTACACCTTTTACAACGTATTGCAATGTTCCCTTTGTCATTCGAAACATTACCTTCTCTGAAAAATGCAAATTGCTTTTGGCTGTCACTTTGTATCCAGAAATTGTTGTGTGATGCCCGCCTGCTCTGTTGAGTGACGCACACGGAATACCAGGCTTTGTGAGCACCTGGAGACAGGAGCAAGAATATGTTTATATTCGCTTAGCTGATGCGTATATATCAAATGTGGTTTTCGGAATTTGTTTTAAAACATGAATAGAATAGCTGATAAAATTAAAAACCATATTGGCTGCCATTGTTGACCAATATGGTTACCTCCAGTTCGGGGGATATTTTATTATTTCCATGAAAAAGAATACGGCACTGGGGTACCAGGGTGGGGGGACCATTTAAAATGACACAGGGGGATCAGAGGGGGGAATCAATATGGCACAGGAGACTCAGAGGGGGGGGGGGGGGTTACCATTGTAGTATCCCCTTGTGATTCTTCTGTGTCATTTTGATTGCCCCCTCTGATCTCCCTGTTCAGAGTTACAGTACCGTATCTTCAGGGTGCCTTATTTTAGGGGGGATGCTTTATATTTCAGCATGAGGCAAAAATTCATCCATCTTCATAAAAAGTCAATATGGCACCTGGGTCCTGCTGCTTTGTTTCCTATGGCATAGAAATAGACAAAGGATTGATGCTTATAAAATTAAAAACATTATTGCTAGATCATTATGACAACTAGGCAACTAGCATTTTCACTAGAAAATCAGCAGTTTTGGCTCATTGAAACAAAGGTTTCATTACATTGAACATGCCAAGTAAGTGAAATGAGAAGCCCACTAACAACATATTTAGATTTCCTCTGTGCAAACTGGAGGGATGGCATTGTTGAAAATACACACTGTGCTGACATTAACATTCTATTTATAAAAGGCAAGGAAGGATAATGCTTAGTTACAAATATAAAGTGAACCGTTCTCTGGTATGTGGTCTCTTTCATTATGTTTCTTTCATTTATTAGAATGATCATACACTTGCTTGCTTGAGAAGCTCGGCGCAGCTAATGCCTTAACAGCACTTATTAAGCACACAGCTTTTCTTTTACAAGTGGCCTGTAGCTTTTATTAAAAAAACAATAGCTTGCTTCTGATTAGTACACATCACAACTTAGAAATGGACTCTTTAGTGTAATTAGGTTGGATAACAGCAAACCATAGACACTTTGATAATTAATGCCCATTGTGTCATTACCAAGAGGCAGACCGTAGATCAAGATACTAATTTTGACTGTTCAAATGTGTCCAATTCCCATGTAGCTTAAGGCCCCCACACACACACCGAGTGGGGACTGACAGAGCTGCTAAGATCAGCTGTAAGCATCGGCGGGCACCCTTTGTGTGCCGGCCGTTAGCTTCAATGAAGATGTCGGTCTTCATTGAAGTTAATGGCATCGGCCTGCATCAGCCAGAGAACATTGGACATGTCCGTTTTCTGGACGGCTGAGCTATGGGGCGACAGTGATCTGTCGCCACATGTGGGAACCCCCGATCGGTGGCCGATTTTGCCGCTGACCGAAGGCCGTGAGCGCGCATGCCCATCGGTCGGTGGCAAAAACA